>CM056379.1:20468621-20972483 GCA_029718625.1 Synaphobranchus kaupii
TACCAAAATAACTCTGTGC
Source organism: Synaphobranchus kaupii (assembly GCA_029718625.1). Taxonomy (NCBI): domain Eukaryota; kingdom Metazoa; phylum Chordata; class Actinopteri; order Anguilliformes; family Synaphobranchidae; genus Synaphobranchus; species Synaphobranchus kaupii. The sequence continues at coordinate 20,468,641 of CM056379.1, forward strand.
TAATGTATTTAAAGGCAGGAAGCATTTTTTAAATTCATGAACCACTTGTATTGTTTAAACTTTATAGGCATTGAATTTGGTGTACAATACACATGCTTTTCAGGCTTTTTACTGTCAACTGTGAAAACAAGGAGATATTTCGCCTGCAATAAAGCCCTCTCCTGGTTCTTCTTTTTGGCCATGTAGCCACACTGAGGTTGTGGAGACCGTGTGGTTTGGTGAGAGTGTTTGCAGTGGTCAGTTGAGTCCTTTGTGAACCCAAGCCATGACCTACTTCCAAAGAGTGCAGATATTTCCATGAGAATAGTAAGCTGTGAATCAGTGGGGCCCCCAGCCCGCCATAGCACAAGGTACGGGAGGAGCGGAATGACAGTTGTGGCACAGCAGTCATCTGTGAAAACTGATATTTAATGTGTGTGTATTTATTTATTTATTTATTTATTTCGGCATGTGTATGATCACATTGCATCACATTTTTCTGAAATATTCATTTAACACATACATTTCCAGCCGAAAAGGGATACGGGAAAAAAGCAGCCTGCTTATCAATGTCCCGCCCCACTTCCCTCACGATTTTAAATGATCATATTATACATTTGATTAAAACTGAATATTTTTAGAATCACAACAGCATAGCTAAGTTTTCTTTATAGCAAAATTGATCAAGAAGGAAAGAAAAAAAAAAGAAAAATAAAATAAAATACTCTAAAGTAAAACAAACCGGCTTTTTAAGGTCAGATTATTAAAGACCAATTAAGTAGGTTTAAATGTGCATGTCATACATTGGTCAAACAATATGTTTCAATGTTCATATTATACATTTGATTAAAACAGATATTTTTAGTATCATAACATCATAGCTGAGTTATCTTTATAGCGAAATTGATCAAGAAGGAAAGAAAAAATAAAATAAAATACTCTAAAGTAAAACAAACCGGATTTTTACTGTCAGATTATTAAAGTCCAATTAAGTAGGTTTAAATGTGCATAGCATACATTGAAATTCCGTGCAGTTAGCCTGAGTTGGTATGATTGCTAAATTTCGGAGTTCATTACCCCTCGCTATTTTCTGCACTGTCCTCCGGTGGCTTGGTGATTTCTGCCTGCATTATGGCTATTTTTCCCTTGATTTTGTTGATGTCCGATCTCAAATTTCTCAGTATGATCAGTAATTCCCTGTTTCCAGAGACGTCACACCCCATTTTTCTCTGCTGTCGGTACATCACGTACTGGCCAAATCCTAGGCCGATTAGACCGACCAACATGAATCCAAGCAGGTACACATCTTCCACATCTTCTATATCTAGTACTGCCAGACACACTACACGCCATTTGTCCCACCCATCCATGATGTATCCTGCCAGAAAGGTCCCATCTGGACATGACGGCTCTCCAGTGCCCACACGCCTTGTCGAGAATATTTTGTCAATAGCGTTAAATGTCCAGTTTAGAAGCTCCATCCTGAGAGTGTGTGCGCCCAATGTCTGTTGTCTTTTGTTGCATAGACTACTGTTCCTCATAATTTGTCTCTGTGAGCTACTGTATTTGTAGTTTCCCTCATCCATTGTCAGGAAAGTCCAAACTGTCAACATACTTGTCTTATGGGGAAATGTGTAACATATGGGAATAATTATAGGCTACTTATTTTATATTTCATAGATTTCTGGTATTCTTCTGGATATACCAAAAGAAAATGTTTACATTAGGACCCAATATAGATGGTTGTGTTGGTGATCAGCATGCTGGAACCTGGTCTAGCATTAGGCTACCAAGTTGATCCACCAACATGACCATTACATGATCAGTTTGACTAAGCTGGTCTACCAATGCCGTCATTTTCATTATCAGCTTGACCGACATAAAACCAGCACTGATCAGCTTGGACCTGCAAAAATAGACCAGTGGGGTGTGACCACAAAAACATTTACTTGACCTACACATAGCTCTGTTTATTACTTCATTTTTGCAATCGTTATGTTCTTCAGAAGCGACAGAATAAAATATATATAATTATAAAAAATAAAATTATATCCTGCTAATAAATCATTGTTGAAATGGTGAGGAGGTAAACCTTAAACTTTTATGACAATGATAATGATATATTTGGTATGTATGTATAGCTTACCTCACTAAAGGATAAACGACAGCAGAGCAATCGTGTCTTCTGCTGTAGTCCTAGATGTGTTTGTAAAGAAACGGGAGCATGGTCACGTAAATCCAATCAGGAACCACATTAAGAGACATGTTAGCTGGTTATTAACGAGATATGTGTGTCTTGAAATAACATGTTGCGTTGCAGTAATGTATGTGTATTAAATCTGGCAATTCTTAAATGAGTTGGTCGTCTATTGTGGATTCTCATAACTGACGTTAGCTTGCTGTATTTCATTCTAGCGACGTAACGTTATTAGAGTAGCCTATCGCGGTTGGAGCAAACGCTTTTTTTTGACGAATCCGTGACAAGCGATTCACTTGGAAACATCTTTAAATATAGTTGACATTGAAATGGGATTGTTTTATATTTTTTATCGAGGATTCGATTGTAGGCTACAATTGACTGGCCTACGCTGGCATTAATTGCCATGAAATGGCATTGCACAGAATTGTTCATCCAAGGCTCGCAGTCTCGGTTAGACGGGATGATAGGTTGCCCAGACCGTCGTTGTCAGGGAAACGAAAAGGCGGAGCTAAAGTGTGTATCTTTTTTTAGAGAGGAGAGAGTTTGTTTGTTAGTTGAGGTCACGTGACCAGCAGCTGGGGCATGGGGGCCACTTCCTGTTTTATTTCGGCTTAGAGGCAAGCAGCCGTTGTCAGTTTCAACAAAATGGCTGCGTGAGCGCCGTCAATGCGAAATCACTGAACGCTCTGTATGGTGATTACTACCGCTTGCTAATAGCGAATTATTTTTTCCACGGAGATCTGGGTCAGTCTTTCCTCTCCAAGAATTGGATATCTCAAGAAATTCCTTTCTTGGATTTAAATTGCATTCTTGCTAGCTCGCTAGGCGCAGGTTTTAGCTAGCTTGCTAGCTAATAGCTAGCTAAAACATTTCTTTTGCACTTTAATATAACAAGCTAGCATCATCGGCTTCTCGATGTCAACTCGCCAGAAAAAAACTTCAAACTGCCTGATTCATTTTTCTTCAAATTGTAGTTGGTGAACAGTTCACTAGCTATCATTACTAACATAGCCAACTAGCTAACGTTAGATAGTTAGATAGCCAAGTTAGCTAGCTAGTAGAGCTGGCTAGCAAAGTATGTTCTCCTGCTTTTGCTAGCTGGCTAGCAAGCTGGCTAGCAAGCGAACAGACAAACAATTATTGGGGATCTTTTCCGCTAGCAGCGCTTTAATTTTGAAGTTGCGTTAGCTAGCTATGTTCTTGGATTCCTAATTTGAAAACAATTCCTGCTCATGGAGCAAGTGTATGCTTAATTTCTATTCCAGGTAGCAAATTTGCTACTCAACAAAGGCTGCTTGAAAGTAATTTTTTCGCGATTGTTTGCTAAGCTGGTTGGCTAGCTAGCTACTTACTGCGACTGCTCGACTCATTTGTCATTAGTTACGGGTACATTTCAGAAAAGATAACCGGGAGAAGATTTTCTGTTTTTGTTTCTTCATGCAACAATCTTTATTTTGAAACCTGCCAAAGCCCAACTTGTGATTGTTAAGGTAAGAAAAACATGTTAATTATCATGAGCCAGCTCTGCTGAATGTCAAATGAGCATTTTGGTTGGTTTAGAGCAGATGTGGATAACGTTAGTATTGATAGCTAACGTTAGTATGGTCGCCAGCGCTGGAGTTGGGTACCGTTGCGGATTATGGTAAATTAACGTTTGCTTGTGATGTTTCTCGTTCCCCTTCAGTGGTGGTAGTTATTTAGCTTGGTAACAATCATTTGTGTTCGTTAACACAGCGTTACCATATGAAACGTGTGTGAATTTAGATGTATTTTTTTAACCAACGTAATCGTTTTAGCTTAATTATACTGTCCTGGTAAATGACTGGATTGCATTTAGAATACGATAACGTTAGCTAGCGTTGCTCTGTATTTTCTCAACCTGTCTTATATAAGCATTGTACTAGGCTGGAAGCTAACGTTAACTAAGTTAATTTCTTATCTGACGTTAACTAAGTTAATTTCTTATCTGACGTTAACTAAGTTAATTTCTTATCTGACGTTAACTAAGTTAATTCCTTATCTGACGTTAACTCATTAAAAGCATTTGTCGACTGGTAATCTGTTGTCCGCGTAATCATTCCAGCATCGCATTTTTTGTTATTTTTATTCGTTGATGTGAATCATGCATGTTCAATAATTTATTTAGAGAATAAACTGTCCACGGATAAACGCGAATATTATGTGATATCCGTCTTTGGGGAGGGGGGGGGATACTGTATTTGCAAATGCAGATAATTTCGTCTTCAGTTCATATCACAGGTAATTAACATTTGGACGTTTTTTTCCCCGCCCAGAGTAGAATGATGCAAACATTGATTCGTATTTGTTTAAACGTCTAGATTTTTTTTTAGCGGTAACGTTACATCTGATGTGAAACGCATTTGATTTTTTATGTCCTTCTATGCCGCGTAACTTGGATAACCTTCGAGAGAGAAATATGCAACGACTTGTGAAAAACGCAAAGGGTTTTATCGATTATGGTGTAATAGGGTCTGCTTATGAAATGGCAGTAATTGAATTTCACCTTGTGAACAAAATAAGTGAACCGTTTATGGATTTTATCTACTGTACACGTAGTCAGTTCTCATTGAATAACTAACGTAGCGTTAGCTAAATAGCGAACAAGAATGCCTGCAAGAAGTGCGTTTGAGCCAGGAAGCTGTCCTATCTGTCAGCGAGACTGTAAATGTCTTATTGAAATATTCGTGAACCGCGTTATATCTGTACGTATGCGGCGTTCAGAACTATAGTAAACATAAGCAAGCGCAATAGAAATGTGTGGATAATGCATTGTATATGGACATTTTAACGTCAGACTTGTTGGCCTCTTAGTATTACGTTATAGGTTCAAGCTCTGTGGAAATGTTTGCCCCCTCAAAGAGTTGGATTACTGGAAATATCAAAAAGGGCAAGCTTTTTTTGACAAGGTAGCCTTTTCTTTTAATACTGATTCTACAGTCAGTGATGAAACCCATCGACCTTCCACCACTAAGTCCCAGAGTATCCTGAGCATATTTCCTGATGTTTAAATGCATATTTACAGTTGGATGCAATTGCATAGATGGGGCACTCTGGTACACTGTCAGTCTTTGTCTATACTAGCAGTACCTGGGAGCAGATGATGTCTGGAAGAGTATAGGTGTGTGTGTGTGTGTGTGTGTGTGTGTGTGTGTGTGTGTGTGTGTGTGTGTGTGTGTGTGTGTGTCGGAATCCCCTGTGGTATGTTTCCTGATAAAAATTAAATGTGTTTTGTGACATCTGTCTTCTGATTAAGAACCACATGGTAAGAGTAGCCTATATCACGCATCATATACTATAGTCAGTTGCCTGTGTTTACTTTGTACCATGCACCCTTTTCTATTATGTCAGTAGGCTTATATGTATCTGCATTGCTTTTTTTTCTTAATTTCCTGTCATTATTATTCTTGCATATGCCTTATCTCCAGGAGGAATTGAAATTGTGTTGTGTTAAGGGGCGATAATGGCACGCCTTCGTTTCCGATGCTGTAAAAAGGCGTGCAGGGGTTTCGATTTCGCTGCTGGCTTGCATTGCATTCGTGATGCATTGTGTCCCCAGGCATGAGGGTACAGCTTTGATATCTTTCCAACATGTCTTAATTGAAGAACATAATTTTCTCCTCCAATTTCTTTCCCCTCTTTGACATCTCTGTCACCGCGGCATTATCTCCGTCGTCAGACACCAGTGGGGCAATGCAATGTATCAAGATATGGTTGAGAATGCTAACATGCTTACTGGGGACTGTGACATTAATGTCAGGCTCAGGGCCCCATGGTTGGTTAATGTGCTGCAGTTGTTAATGAGGCTGGGTATCTTCCCCCACCCCACACCAGAGCATCCCAGCTGCCAGGCCCTTAGCTTTCTTTGCAGGGTCAAGGGACCTCTGTCAGCACCCAAGCCTGTTAAGGGGGGGCTCTGTATTCACTGAAAGTGAATAGGAAAAACAGCTACTTAGCCTGCTGATTATCATACTGTTTTGATCGCAATCTCTCTGCAGTTACCAGTGATGGCCACCCCAACTCAGCCCCTAACCAGAAGTTGTCTTTGAGGTTTGTTGACCGTTCTAGTCGTGATTGGTTGTGGGCGTGGCCACAGGGGTCACATCTTGTCATGGGGTTCTCAACCTGTCCCCTGTAGACAGGAGAATGGTGTTTTGCACTGTTCAGAAATTTTAACCGTTTATGCTTCGTCCTATTGTTTCAGAACAAAAATTTCAATACAAAGGTGCAAAATCTGTGTTCCCGTCCGGAGAACACTCTTGATTGGTTTTCACTTCAGATGCACTCTGGTTTTTTTTTTAATGCCTTTTGACCAGTAGACTATCATGAAGCAGGATGACCAAATTGGCTGGATGACTGCACTGAGTAAAATCCGGAACTTTCCCAAATCTGGAACATGGGTTGAAGTAAAAAATAGCTGTTCTGGGTTTTACTCAGTGCGGTTATCCAGTTAACTCAGTAACCCTGCTTCATGATACAGGCCCCTGGGGGGTAGAATTCCAGATGATTCCAGTTTTATTGTTGATTGATTGCTACTATGTAATGAATTTTGTCTCAAAATGAGGAGTTGTTTTCCTGAAATAGTAGGAATTTGAAATTTATAATAGGTAATCTTTTGGAATTTAAAATGAATAAATAAGATATGTTGCAGTCAGTTATGCAGTATGTCAGTAAACCCCCTCAGTTTTTCACAGTCACCTTCTTAATAGTACTACACTGTATGCTTTGATGGCATAAAAATAGTTGATTCTATGATTCTGACCCTGGAATAACACCGCAGCCAAAACTAGATGATTCTGTGATTCTGACCCTGGAATAACACCGCAGACAAAACATCTTAAATAACAGAACATGAAGGACAGCAGTGAATTCTATTGGATGTACCTGTAGCGATGTCTGATTGTGGCAGTCTAAGCGATACTATGCTTAATGTGATGAATGATGTAAGGGTATTTCAAGAGTGAAATGAACAGTGTCAAGGGTGTATTTTGGCAAAGTCCTCGTGCAGTTCTTCATTGATGCCTCTTAATTCGGCAATGTTATCGTTACGAGTTTTGTAAAATCATACTTGTGAAATACATGTGGTCCTTTTAGTGAGCGCTTTCCCCCACGGCAGACCGCAATACTGTTAGTGCAGTAGAACTTATCCCGAGTGCTGCACATTGTTAAAAAACTATGACCAAAAAAAAAAGAAAAAAGTGAATCGCTGAAAATTGTAGAGGGACTACTGGCACAAGTCCATACTTTGGATAAAAACAAAAATGTATTTTTAGTTTTATTTTTTGCTTCTGAGTGCATGTTGTGCAGACTTACTCCCCTGATGTAAGAGCCTGAAATGAAGAAGCCTGTGCCTGTCTGGGCCATGTGAGCACCAGGGCAGGATTTTGGGGGTAGCGAGTGTGGGAGCTTTGTGTATCTTGGAGCAGATCCAGGGGAATGTCCAGCGTCAGGGTGGGGGCCTCCCTTCCCCCTGCCAGTTAATTGAGGAGAGGTGAAGAGAATGGCCCTGCCGCAGGTAGAGAAACCCAGTCTCACTAGCTGCTTGTGCACCGTTGGAGCCAAACCAGCCGGAACTAGAATCGCGAGCCACAGACTGGCAATCTGGCATCATTCTCGTTTGTGGTTCTGTTGTATTTCCACTCACTAAGCTTCTCATGCCCTGCTGCCAGGCCCAGCCAATCAAGAAAGATTGAGTGCTGCCAAACAAGTTTCTTTTAACAAGATGGCAGACAATTTACGTACCTCTCCAAAAGGCTAATATCTCTTGTTGTTTTCCATTATAAACGGTTTACCTTTGGTCTAATGAAATTAACCAGTTAGATGTTCTGGCTTGCTAGACTAGTAAAAATGGATTTTCATTTAAAATGTACTGCCATAGATGTTAATTGAAGACCGCCATCTGAGTAGCCCCCACTGCTAAATATTTTACTCTTGCTCTGCTTCCACAAGTTGCTTTATTCTTATAGTATGTTGCACGAATGGAGCAGCGTGGTGTCACTGTCACGCTGTAGTGGCGCGGCTCCCCACGGTTCCATGCTTGTTCAGAGATGATTGTGGAAGAGTACTATCCGGGACTTGGTATTTCTGCCTGGAAAATAGATGTTAGACACCATTCCAGCTACATTTTTGCAGTTAACACTTTTAAAGATGACACAGTCCCAAGTCTGATCTATGACTTTCATAGATGCAAATGCTGAATTTGGCCAGAACCCTGTCCTCCCAGTGACTTCTTGTTCTCCAGGGAAGGGGTCTCAGAGCAGCAGATATTTCTGTACGGTATATTGTCACTAAACAGCCCAGCGAATTATTGATTTGTGGAGGAACTATGACTGGGTGAATTACAGTTCCAGTGGAATTCAGGTGTATCGAAGATGATGGGATAGTGATCAAGAAAATATCCGAAGATGCTGTCAGTCCTACGAGATTTCTCGCTGTTGTGGGGGTGCAGATTTGCTGCATTCAAGGCATTACACTATTTGGAACAGTTAGGCAGGCTATACTTTTGCATTAATAAAACATTGACGATTTTTAGTGCACGTATATGGCACCATATGCAAGTAATTTAGAGCTTTGCATTGAAATAGTCATATGCCTTTATAGGCTGTGGTGACTCTACACCTAAGACCACACAGCCTTGATTACATTGCAATCTGTGTTGTGTCCCAAAAGTCAACCGGCGTTACAATAACCGGGGACAGCAGTGGACAATAACACAACAGAAACCACCAATCGGCGTTACAATAACCTGGGACAGCAGTGGACAATAACACAACAGAAACCACCAATCGGCGTTACAATAACCTGGGACAGCTACGGACAGTGACACAACAGAAACCGCCAACCAGAAAATTCGTCAAAATACAATGACAAAAAACAAGGTTCATTACAAACAAGGTAGGTAGGTTCGGGTTGCCAGGGGATGGACAGAACAGTTGGCGGGCCAGAGCTAAGCTACACCTAACCTTAAGCCATGTTACAATATCCCTCTCTACCGAGGCAAAGGAAAACGAGTGTTGTGGAGTGCTGCATAGAAAAGTGAACAAGCAAGGGAGCAGGATTTGCGGGGCCGTCAGGCTTTTATTCAATTGGGCCGTCAGGTGGACACATCATCAGCAATGGGCTCGTCGTTCACCTTCACCTACAGCAGACACAGCCACGCACGCAAATGCCAAAAACAAGGCAGCGTAACACTCTGTTGCATCGATGGGCTGGTTCTACACACCGTTCCTAAAATTACTCTCTTTACAAGGTTCTTGTTTGTACACACAATGTGAGAATTATGGCTAAGTTCACCTACAACAATTAATTTAATAGCCACTGTTGTCTCACTCAGTTTATACTCTGTAACCTCCTAGCTAATTATATTTGATAATATAATTGAGTGCAATTATAATTCTGTAAAACTAAATCCTGTGAACTGTGCCTGTTGGTGCTGAAAGCATGTTAGGCAAACTTGGAGGTACAGAACACCATCCGATATATTCATAAGGTCTAAAGCAGAGAGGGAGAAATTGAGAATGAGTACCTCCTACACACGTGTGCATGCATATTGAAGAATATTGAACACGGCACTATTATGAGTAAAAGTTAACTGCTGTCTTTTGGGTCACTAAATGACGTTCTTGAAAAATGAAAGTCAACACACACTTGGCTTTTGAAGAACACAGTAGCTTTTATTAGTGACTCGGTGAGGTGTATTTATTTTTTCCATTTTAAAGCTGACAGAATTTTAGAGATGTAACATGGGTTGTTATGCATAAGTGGTGGTAGAGGTGAGTTTCCCCCTCGTCACTGTAAGCGCTTTGAGTGTTGTGAAAGGCGCTATATAAATGCAAGATATTATTATTAAGTGCATTGACCTTCAGTGTACAGGTTATTTTCCGCAGTCATGTATAACAAATATTTTAAAGGACACTATTGGCTTGTTCTCCCATAATTTACAGATGTTTAGCATATGTGCACTTGGAGCTCCAATCCTTTGGAGACCCCTATCTTTCATGGTTTGAATGGGTATAGGGCAGTTAAGGCTATGGACACAATTAGGTGGTTTAGCGATTCTGTATCCTTGGAACGGTCTTAATTGTCCAGTTCAGCTCTAACAAGGTGGCTTAGCTATTCTTTCCTGTATGATATTGTCATTGACTGCTCTTTGTGTGTGCATAGTTTTTCTTTTTTTCTTTTTTTTTTGCACATGAGCTATATATGGTGGCCCTATTACACTAATCTCTCTACAGTGCAACACAGTGGGAATGTAATAATCTTTTTAAGCACAGCATGACAGGGCTTCCACTTTCCCGTACACAATAAATAGTGTTGACTGCACACGAAACTGCCCCACTTCATATTGTTATCCTGCCTTTCTTATTTTCCCCCTTTTTTTGTGAAATGAAAGAATGAAATTGATGAGAATAGCACCTCCTCAGCACTCAGCTCAAAGCCATTCTGGTCTATAAAGCCCTTTTGAAAAGCTCGGTAGCTGTAGTTTCCCACTCCTAAGCCATTATGTGGGATTCACTCCTTTACTGACAGGCATTTTAAGTTTCATACATGCCTTTTCATCATTGCCATTAGAAGACATGCTGGTGATGTCATTCCAAGGATCTCCACATTTTATCCGTAGTTTTACATTCATCCCGGAACTGCATCCATTCTCGGCATTCAAAATGTATATTAAAAAAAATGTTTGAAATGTGCCAAGTGCAAGGTGAAATCCAGCCCGAAAAATCAATTTTGTCATTAGTGATTTATGAAGCATACATTTGAAGTGAATGTAAAATGCGCACATGAATGTACAAACGCATGTATGGAACATTAATGAGGTCTTGTGTGGAGAATAGGGATGTAAATAACAAATAATTTGGTATTCAATTACTCACTTTCTCTATACGAATAGTATTCGGTTACTCGTTTGGGGGGGGGGTGTTTATTGTATTACTTTTACCATTAAGCAACAAAAAGTATAGAATAACCTTAAGGTATATGAATTACATGTATATGATACATTAAAATGTGTTAAAATTGCAAATAACGATAATATCAAAGCATTGTTTTTAAACAAACATAAAACCCTCACCTGTAGACTGAACCTCTCAGTGGCCCACTGTGCTTCAGTATACTCCTGACATGTAGCCATAAGATACGTCAGGGGTAGCAGGATATTTCTCTATACCGGAGAAGAGCATGCTTGAAAAGGCTGTGAGAAAGAAACGCGAAATTAATGTTAAAGTTATAACCTCAACTGGACAGACCCAACAGGCCATAAGTAATTGAGTTGAGTCCCCATTAAAAATAGTTATCTGGTTTAGGGTGGTTTTACCACTGGCCAGACTGCTTTTTCCTGGGCCCTGTGTTTGGTCAGTGTAGCAATGAGACTGAACCTTCCACAGGGATTCTTCTTGCATACGTCAGTCCTCCATTCTGCAGTAGAACCTTATATAGCACAAGGCAGAGCGGTAATCGGAGGACGTGAAGTTCGTGAATTCTTGGCTCTGGCAATGACGTGACAGGTGCCTAAGGGCTAGGCAGTGTCCACCTTGGAGTGTCCTGACTTGTAAGATGTGGTCATTATGGTGTTAAAAGTGGGATGAGCCCCCTGTTTTGTGTGTGTTTTTCGTTTGTTTGCTTATGGGGCTTGCTAATGATGCGTTAGAGCCACAGTGACCCACGATAGTAAGTTTCCATTCCTGGTCCCAGTGGTGTAATTCCTGGAAGAGGCGGTTGGATGAAGAAGTGTCGTTATTACACGGCGCTTGTTTTACTTTGCAAGATATAGATATAGCCTATTGCCTCTTTGCTGTGGCAGAGAAAGTAAGTAAATCCTGTGGTTTCATGTTTCTTACTGCCGTGAAGCAACCTGCTGTTCAAGAGCAGTTTAATAGAGGGAACTTCCTCCAGTCTCCTTAGCATCATAAGTCTCTTGTGACATCATCAGGCGTGGTATAGCACTGAATAACTTGGTTTGGCGGAATGGTGGTGCAGATAGCGCTTTTCTTTCCCAGGCCTAGTCATCTGACAGGTGCCAGGACTTATGCATTTTCAGCAAGTGCACGTGCCAGTTTTTCAGCCTGTTTATTTAGACGGGTGTTCCTGGTGAGGCTGCAGGTCAATGGCGTGCCGGATTTAACTGGCGTGTAAGCGCTGGGATAGCTGCGGCTTTCTGAAGCACGAGAGCGGCTGGCCGGGCGGTGGGTGGGAGGTGGGTGAGGAGCGGGTTGGGGGCTGAGGAGCGGGTTGGGGGCTAATGGCAGGGGGTGCTTTAGAGCCGCTGGTTCCCTCCCCTCCGCGTTGTTGCTAGCCAGAAGCCCCCCGGGGCCCGCCGCTCTCAGTTTGTCTTACAGCGCTGGCATTTCTGGCCCCGTGCCCAGAACGTCTGGTTTTGCACACAGCCCTTCGTTGTGTTCCGCTCCTGCTTCCTCTAACCCCCCCCTGCCTGGCTCCAAGACGGTGCCCCTAAACACTCCCGCGCGGCGAGATGGATGGATGGATGAAATAAACAACCTTGCTTCTCCTCTCACACTCACGATCGCCACTGTTCCTGTTGCGGTTTTATGTCCTTCGCTGGATTCGGTCCCTTCGTTCCCGCAGCAGACGTCGTCACGTCTTTGTTCTTGTCTTTTGTCGGCGGCACCAGACTCCACCAGCTGTAGCGGCTGTCGTTTTTAATTGGTGCTGCTGTCTGTTGTTTTGTTTTTAGTTTTTTTGTTTTTTTTTTCCCTGTTAGCGCTTTTGTTTGCGGAACTCTTGGGCTCAGCAGCTGCCGTCCTCAGGAACTGGACGACGTCTCCCCTCTCGCTGCAGTACGAGAGGCCCGTGTGTGTGCATGTGTCCGTAGCTGCTTTTGACACTAAGCCTCCGTCCATGTTGGAATGGCCAGTTCAGTCCCCCTTACAGGACTGAGTTTGTGCGTAGGTGCGTGCGTGCCTGCCTGCAATCAAGAGTATGTGTCGGGGTTCATGTATGTGCATCTATGTGTTTATTTTTACATGTGAGAGCATGTGTGTGAGTGTGATCGAGAGCATGTGTAGGTCCATATACGTGCATCTCTGTGTGTATTTGTACATGTGTGAGCGTGTATGTGTGCATATAACGGTGTGTGCGTGCATGTATGTATGAGTGTGTATTTGTGCTGTACACGTATTTGCGCATATGTACAGTTGAAGTCGGAAGTTTACATACACTTAGGTTGAAGTCATTAAAACTTAATTTTTAACCACTCCACAGATTTCATGTTAGCAAACAATTGCGGTGGCAAGTCAGTTAGGACATCTACTTTGTGCATGACACAAGTAATTTTTCCAGCAATTGTTTACAGAAAGATTATTTCACTTTTAATTCATTATATCAATTCCAGTGGGTCAGAAGTTTACATACACTAAGTTGACTGTGCCTTTAAACAGCTTGGAAAATTCCAGAAAATGATGTTATGACTTTAGAAACTTCTGATAGGCTAATTGACATTATTTGAGTCAATTGGAGGCGTACCTGTGGATGTGTTTTAAGGCCTATCTTCAAACTCAGTGCCTCTTTGCTTGACATCATGGGAAAATCTAAAGAAATCAGCCAAGACCTCAGAAAGAAAATTGTGGACCTCCACAAGTCTGGTTCATCCTTGGGAGCAATTTCCAAATGCCTGAAGGTACCACGTTTGTCTGTACAAATAATTGTACGCAAGTATAAACACCATGGGACCACGCAGCCGTCATACCGCTAAGGAAGGAGACGCGTTCTGTCTCCTAGAGATGAACGTGCTTTGGCGCGAAAAGTGCAAATCAATCCCAGAACAACAGCAAAGGACCTTGTGAAGATGCTGGAGGAAACGGGTACAAAAGTATCTATATCCACAGTAAAACAAGTCCTATATTGACATGACCTGAAAGGCTGCTCAGCAAAGAAGAAGCCACTACTCCAAAACCGCCATAAAAAAGCCAGACTACAGTTTGCAACTGCACATGGGGACAAAGATCTTACTTTTTGGAGAAATGTCCTCTGGTCTGATGAAACAAAAATTGAACTGTTTGGCCATAACGACCATCGTTATATGTTTGGAGAAAAAAGGGTGAGGTTGCAAGCTGAAGAACACCATCCCAACCGTGAAGCACGGGGGTGGCAGCATCATGTTGTGGGGGTGCTTTGCTGCTGGAGGGACTGGTGCACTTCATAAAATAGATGGCATCATGAGGAAGGAAAATTATGTGGATATATTGAAACAACATCTCAAGACATCAACCAGGAAGTTAAAGCTTGGTCGCAAATGGCTCTTCCAAACAATGACCCAAAGCATACTTCCAAAGTTGTGGCAAAATGGCTTAAGGACAACAAAGTCAAGGTATTGGAGTGGCCATCACTGTCCTGACCTCAATCCAATTGAAAATTTGTGGGCAGAACTGAAAAAGCGTGTGCGAGCAAGGAGGCCTATAAACCTGACTCAGTTACACCAGTTCTGTCAGGAGGAATGGGCCAAAATTCCATTCCTTATTGTGAGAAGCTTGTGGAAGGCTACCTGAAACGTGTGACCCAAGTTAAACAATTTAAAGGCAATGCTACCAAATACTAACAGAGTGTATGTAAACTTCTGACCCACTGGGAATGTGATGAAAGAAATAAAAGCTGAAATGAGTAATTCTCTCTACTATTATTCTGACATGTCACATTCTTAAAATAAAGTTGTGATCCTAACTGACCAAAGACAGGGAATGTTTACTAGGTTTAAATGTCAGGAATTGTGAAAAATTGAGTTTAAATGGATTTGGCTAAGGTGTATGTAAACTTTCGACTTCAACGTGCGTGTGTGAGAGACTGAAAGACTGATAGCTGTGAGGAAGCTGTCAGTGCTGTGTAACATCTGCACGGAGCAGAGCGTGATCTCTAAATGACAGGAAGGACACTTGTCCTTTCTCAGGTGCTCTTGCCCTCGGCCCCTTGATCCCCGCTCCTGTGAGGGTAATTGGGAAAGTGAGAGGAAGGGGAGAGGCCGTGCCCCGTTCCTCTTCGGGCCGGGGTTATTTTACAGCCGCTGTCTGAGAGCGTGCCGTGTCCCGACCTGCTGGCGGACCAAACCGCCTTTCCTATCGTGTCTGAGGTTTAAGGAGCGGTTTGGGCTACGCCTGCCTCGGGCCCGATTCCTCGTCCCCCAACCGCTCGCTTTCCTCCCGCCGTGGTGCAGCGTTTTAATTTCGCTCCCGTATCAGACGCTGCCAGGGCCCGGCCGGCTGAATGGCAGGCTGTCTCAAAACGTAAAGATCTCCTTTCAGACCTGACCGGTCCCATTTTGTGGACTTCCTGGTGCTGTCAGCCAGACGACAGGGTGAGGTGATGAATGAAGTTTTGAAATCCGGTCCCTTTGTGTGCAGATAAATGACAGAAATCGGTCTCTGGCACGATATGAAAATCGCATTGGCTTAATCAGCGGGACAGTCTCATCTCAGCGGGACCCTTCCATAGGGTGAAGAGGGAGAGCTCATCTGAGATGCTCTTTAATATCAGAGTCTGCAGTAAAATGAAATGTATCACAACAAAATGCCAGTATGTTGATTATTACTTGCAGTGCGGAGAGTATTGTCGACTCGCTGTATTAAATCGATGCGAAAAGAAATTAATATGCGTACTTCACCGGGCGTAAATTGGCATACAAATCAAGCGAATGTCGGTGTCATTTTGAAAAGCCGCCCGCCTCTGAACACGAGGCGTGCCGATAGGAGTGCCTATTTATAGTGGAGATGTCAGCGCCGGTGCCGATCTTTGGAAAATTCCAGCACACAAAGGGTTGGGGATATTTTTAAAGCAATAGTGTCCTTTTCACAGAACTCATGGGGGCACTTTGGAGCACTTCTTCATGCCACCCTCCCACCCCTTTTCCAAAAAACTCCCCGGGGTGGGCAGACTGCCCGCAAGGCAGTCGGTGCGCTGTGATTGGCTCTGGGATTAAGGGGCAGCCTATGGGAGGGATGTGGTGCGATGCACAGGGTAGCCAAGATGAGAATAGAGTCGGTAACGGGCAGATCTGACCAAAGCTCCCCCACCCCCCGCCCGCCAGCAGAATATCACTGTCCGCTACAGCCTTGTCCCCGAGGACGATGATGTCTGTCATGATCCGCCCGTCTCCCTCTGAATGGCACCCCCCCCCCCCCCCCTCCCCCAAACAAACAAGCAATACCAGCAAATGAGTTTTCAGATTGCCTT
Organism: Synaphobranchus kaupii; assembly: GCA_029718625.1. Classification (NCBI taxonomy): domain Eukaryota; kingdom Metazoa; phylum Chordata; class Actinopteri; order Anguilliformes; family Synaphobranchidae; genus Synaphobranchus; species Synaphobranchus kaupii. The sequence goes on from CM056379.1 coordinate 20,485,016, forward strand.
TTGGCAGGCCGGAGCCGTGGCTGCGTGTGCGGCTGCTCCCTGTCTGGCCCCAGACCACGCATCTCCACTGCGTCAGCTGCTCCCTTTGTGACCCTGGCAGAGTGGGGTGGGGTGGGGGGGGGGGGGTGCTGGTGCTGTGCCCCAGGAGGGAATGTGGGACCAAGAGAGATCAGAGATGAGCTCCTTCCATTGGCCATTGGCTGGGGACATGACACAATGCCGTATTGTCCTGGGCGGGCGAGAGGCTGTCAGTTTAAACGAATGCGAACAATCGAGAGCTGTTTCTGCACTGGAGGCTTGTACATGAGACCACAGAGACGGGTCATCCTTGAGAAAGCGGAGGTCCACAGCACTGCACTAGGGATGCACCGATACCATTTTTTTCAGACCAAGCACGTGTACAGAGTACTCGGGTTTGCAGGTTTGTGTACTTGCTGATACCAAGTACCGATATGAGGGCTTTTGATAATGTTGCATTTTTCTGCTGCCATAAAAGTGAGACATCTGGTTTTGAAGTCCCTGGAGTGTTTATTATTTTTCATAGACTTTTTTTGTATATTAAAATAACACAAAACTCACGAGTTCCAATAAAACATAACATGTAACCAAGTTTCAGTAAAAGAGTCTATGAAGCTTTCACCAAGTTTCTGTCGAATAGATTATGAACCTGTCAATTTTCAATAAAATGTTGCCTCGACCAATAGTCAACTTAGTATTTAATTCGTTTTCCCATGGTTTTCTTCCTCAAAAACTTAGTTACGAAAGCCACGTAAATGCACGCACATATGCACCAAATTTAAAAAGTTGTTTTTCTACATTTTCATTAATTAGTAGTGTTGGTTGGCATACATTAAACACTATTCAAATAATTAGATGAAAAAAAATTTTTTGTCCCGAATGTTTCCCGGGGATGATTTCTGTTTGTCCCGGTTAGGGTTAGGGGTTAGGGTTAGGGTTAGGACACATTTTTTCTTCCCCGGGACATTGGGACGCTGTTGGTCTCGACTCTCCAGTGCAGCATTGATGCGTAAGTCTATATCCAGCATGTCTCTGGTTTATAAGCGGGGATACCCAAATAGCTTGCATCATCGTGTAGGCTGTGCAGTGACGTGAATAGTCATGAACGCTTGCAGTCTGCCGTGCTTTTATTGTCTTCATTTATCTTAAAGTATTTAACTGATGTTGTTGGCATCAGGTCTGGGTATCGGAGCACTTTTACGAGTATGAGTATTGTACACGAGCACAATATCGGTATATAACCAGTACCGGTATTTGTGCATCCCTACTCTGCTCTGTTACCATTATATAGAACATGCCTTCTTTAGTAGCATTTATGTAATTCCAATCTCTTCATAAAGACACCTGGAACTAGTGCTCATCTAGGGGATAGTCAAACAAGCTTATTTATTGAAACTACTGTTGTATACCTTTTCGAGGAGAAAAGACCAAGTTCTTTCCTTGACCGCTCCAAGCCCTCCGCCATTTGGCTTAACTGGATGACGGCACGGCTTATTACGGCGTGTAAATACGGAGACGTGCCTTTGTGCGTAGGAGAATGTGGAAATGTCCGGCTGTGTGTAATGACCTTGGTGTCGGGGGGCTGCCCTGCGTTGGAGTCCCTCCCACAGTGCTCTTCCAGGAGCGGCTGAATGTCAGGGGCGCACCGACAGCCTCCATCTGCTTTTGTCAACAGGTCACCGGGATGTCGGGCATTGTACACAGACAGCCGCGATTCCCCACTCCCCACCGCACCGTCTCCCAGCCTCAGGCATTCAGCCACCCCTTTTGTCAAGCACATGTGGCTAAATGGCTCTCCCTCTCCCCCTCTCTCTGTCTATCTCCATTTCTCTCTGTCTCTCTCCTCTCTCCCCTTGTCTGTTTGATTCCCTAATGAAGATATTTAGCCTGATCTCATTCTTTCTGAAGTTGTCGATGGTTTTATTGAAATTGTGTAAAGCTGTGTTCCCTTGAAACCCGTTACCGTTTTTGTTACTATTTATTTGTTTTGTTGTTCTGGCATTAGATTGCACATGAGGCGAGCGCTTTCAAAACGTTTCCACGGGAGCCCCTCGGTATTGTGGAATAAATGTTGTCATTCATTTCCTCATACAATGTTAACGAGGTACTGAATAATTTGCTCAATTACATCGCACCTCTCAGAGGAATGTTTACCAATCGATTATTCGCCGTACGCATCGCTCTAGGAAGTCGCCAGAGCAAAGGGTAAAAGGTGGAGCAGTGGTGTCCCCCTTCGTACCGCGATGCGGGAGGGCTTACGGGACAGCCTCCCTGCTCTCCCATGTCCTCAGAACCCCTGGTTTACAGGACGGCCTCCTCGCTCCCGTGTCCTCAGAACCCCTGGTTTACGGGAATGGCCTCCCGAAGCAGCCAAGAGAAACAGGGTTTTGGGGCGGAAAGATTCCTCTGCCCCGGAGCCATGTGAGCCCTGCTGTGTGTTCTTTAAAGTGTGGCTTTGAGGAAAGAGCTGCACTCTGGCGGTGCTGCTGACGAGGCCGGAGCTTCACACCTCGCACGCCGAGAAGTGCTGAGCTGGTTTAACCTTTGTGTACACGCGTTCGGACCTGTGTTTTAGTCTCAGGTGGGAGTGGGTCTTGATGAAAGGCTGAAGGAAGTGACATCACTTTGGCCTCAGACTGCGTGGACCGGCTAGAAAAGTGCTGTTTTTTATTTTATTTTTTATGCAGAACTGTGCACACACGCTTGCGTATTAAAACTTGTTCGTTTTTATTTCCAGTCGAGAGAAGCAAGCAACACAAGAAGAGAATCATTTGATGGAAGAAAAGAAAAAGAAAAGGCAAGAAGAGAAGAAAAAGAAGGACAGTGCTCAGAAAAAGGTGGGTAAACCTGACCCTCACTCCCCTCTGCATTTCCTGAACCATACCCCCACTTGATACACCTCTGCAACTATACCCAACTCCCTGGTGCACCTCCTAAACTATATCCCTACTCCCTGGAGCACCTCCTAAACCATATCCCCACTCCCTGGTGCACCTCCTAAACTATATCCCCACTCCCTGGAGCACCTCCTAAACCATATCCCCACTCCCTGGTGCACCTCCTAAACTATATCCCCACTCCCTGGAGCACCTCCTAAACCATATCCCCACTCCCTGGTGCTCCTCCTAAACCATATCCCCACTCCCTGGAGCACCTCCTAAACCATATCCCCACTCGCTGGTGCACCTCCTAAACCATATCCCCACTCCCTGGAGCACCTCCTAAACCATATCCCCACTCCCTGGAGCACCTCCTAAACCATATCCCCACTCCCTGGTGCACCTCCTAAACCATATCCCCACTCCCTGGTGCATCTCCTAAACCATATTCCCACTCCCTGGTGCACCTCCTAAACTATATCCCCACTCCCTGGAGCACCTCCTAAACCATATCCCCACTCCCTGGTGCACCTCCTAAACCATATCCCCACTCCCTGGTGCACCTCCTAAACCATATCCCCACTCCCTGGTGCACCTCCTAAACCATATCGCCACTCCCTGGTGCACCTCCTAAACCATATCCCCACTCCCTGGTGCACCTCCTAAACCATATCCGCCGCTGTCAGTGCAGGCCAGTGCTGTGCTCTTGTCCAGGTGAGGAGACTGCTGGCTAATTGCTGGGAGCCTGGGGAATGATTAAATTATCCAGTGGATTAGTCTCTGAGCCGCCTAACTGCCATGTGTTTAGATTTTATTACTGGCAGATTAGAGGAGAGACATGCCAACACATAGTCATTGGTTTCCCCCCCCTCCGCCTTTTTTTTTTTTTTTTTGTAATATACAGAGCCAATGTAATTTTTTTCACACTACTGCCATGCTGGCTGTTAGGCCATGGTGCTCTTAACTGTAGGTACCTTCTTGCACCTATTCTGTGGTTACGGGCACGGATGTGTTTGAGTCTGTGTTCAGGGGCTGCATTGCCTGGAGTGGTTCTTTCACGCTGCAAAATTAGCGTGCGCATGGATTCAGTTTGAGTCCAGATCCGTTCATTGTGTATTAGTAGCATCATGGTTGAGGTCTCCTACACTCAGAATGCATGGCTACTGTCAAATGGATATTTATGTGCATGAATTTAATGAAATCAGTCTTTTAAAAATGTTTTTTTTGGATCCATACCTGTTATTTATACCTGTAATTTGCTTTCTTGCAGTTCACTTGTATTGTGTTTAAAACTGAAGTTAACAGTGCGTATCCCGATTTTTCAGGGATTTGAGCTTCATGTATTTTTATTTCTCCTTACAGGCTGCTGAACAGAAAACCAAAGGTGAGTCGATCATGATTTTTAAATGAAATTAAATGGGCGGGAAAACGTGAATTTATTGATCTAGGTCAGGGGTGTCAAACTCCAGTCCTGGAGGGCCGCAGTGTCTACAGGTATTTGTGGTTTCCTTTCAATCAGCACCCAGTTAAAGCATTGAGAACAAGGTGTGTGGACTTCTTAGCCAATTAGTGACTTAAATTAATCACTTGTGCTTAAACGCACCAAAAACCAGCAGACACTGCGGCCCTCCAGGACCGGAGCTTGACACCCCTGATCTAGGTGAAAAGCTGATGACGATGACATACATACGAGTTACTTGAATGGAACTCTTGAGCTTTGTTAACTGGCCGGCCGCTGCTCCGTTTAAGATTTTGAGCGATGGCTCCAATCTCTCTGTGATCGTACGCATTAAAGCTGGAGCTTCAGCAGTCTGTGTTTATCTCAGCCCTCTGCTGGGCCTCCTGCACCTTGGCCAGCATTAGAGAGCGCTGACGAGTACCAGGAGAGTACGGCTGGCAGTCTCTCGCTCTTGCTCTCTGCTCGGCTGTGTGAGGGTTAGGGAGGGAGGCTAGGCTCTGAGCAGAGGACGCATCCCAGTCTTTAAATGTCCCTCTAAGGGAGGGGGCCGTTTATGGGACTAGGGCTTTGTAAAGGAAATCAAACTCGTATGCGTCAGAGGAGGAGTTTTGTGAAGACACACCTGACTAGACCACAGGAGGTGTATGAACTGGCCGTTTGTTTCTTCATTTGTCTTAGAGATCTGTGCCCACACTGATGCGTGTGTGATTGCAGTGAGCAGGAAGTGGCATCAGTGCCGTACTGGAGACTGTTTAATTAGGACTGTGGAAAGTCACCAAGCCCCTGTCGTGAGTCACCAAAGAGAAGCACTGCTTCCACTGGCTTCTGTCAGCATGCATGCGGCCGATTGGCTGAACTCCCATTAAAGGGAGCTGGTCTGCACTTGCTTTGCTGGGTGCCCCGTCGGGTCGCGGGCAAGGCATGCAGGGACGTTGTGGATCCGTTGGCGTTTCGTATTGGATTGGTTTTGTCCGTAGAAGCGCAGTGGCTCTGAGAGAGGAGAAAGGGTTCGGCAGCGGCGGGGTCACTGAGTGCGAGGGGCAGGGGGAGGGAGGGAGGGAGGGAGGGAGGGAGGGAGGGAGGGAGGGAGGGAGGGGGAGCGTAAGATGACACCCGGGGGGGAGGCCCCTCGCAGGGAGCGGAGGAGCAAGGTACTCTGGGAGTGAGGAGTTCATACAGCACAGAGGCAGGGACAGCGTGTACCCAGCCGCTGGAGAAGGGTTAAAGGAGGGGGGGGGGTGCTAAGGAAGGAGGAAGGCAGCCGTACGACGTTTGGGAGAGCGACGTGTGAAAGTGAGAGGAAGAACACGCTCGGGTTTCCTGTGCTCAATCGCACGCTCAGGCGACTGCGGCTCAGGGGGCCTCTGAACATTTTTCCGACGGCTGACAAAACAAGCTGCCCACAGCCTTCAGCGTTCCCACATGCACGCATGCATACACACACACACACATGCTCACACACACACACACACACACACACACACACACACACACACACACACACACACACACACACACACACACACACACACACACACACAAAAACCAAGGTTGTCAGGCTGGATACAATATTTGGCTACAGTAGGTTGTTTACCATCATGAAAAATATCGCACAATCCAGCCTTTCTTGCAAAATTTGAGCCATGAAATTATTTTATTTATTTTTTTAAGCCAAGGGTGCCGCTGCCTGCCGACGTACCCGCTCACATTAGCCAGAGACGCATTAGATCAGACCTGAAAGCACTCATATCGAACGGAATGATGTGAAATGAGTGAGGTCACACTCGGGTTGTGGGTTTGGGGATAACTTCATATCTCCAGTTTCCAGCTGCTTATTAACTAAGAGGTGATGTGTTAGATGAGGCGGAGTGGATGAAGGTGATGCGTCAGGGTCAGGTTTCTGTTTGTGTCTGTGGGAAAGTGTGCACGTCGAAAAAGCATCCCCCCTCCGTCAACACCCCCCACCCCCCCCTCCCGCTGTACCCTTTTTTTCATCACGGGTGCTGTACCTCTCTGCGTTTCAATTTGTTTGCAGTAATTGATCCTGCCTCAGACGCTGCCCTGTATGAAAATTAGGTAAACTGCGGGACTGTGGAATTAACTTCTCTGCCCCCCATTAGCAGGGGTTCCCAGCCAGCTGCACTGCGTCTCGCAGCACCATGACACCCCGCTTCCCCCAGACAGCCCGCAGTCACGCAGCCTAGCCTGCTGGCTGAGCGCCGGGGGAGGGGCGGTTATCTCACAGTCGCTGAACCCCCCCCCCCCCCCCCCCCAACTCGGCTCTCCAACAGCAACCAGGGACATTCATCCTGCGCTGAGAATTCTAGAAAGTTCTAGGCATTTGAGACCAGTGGGTGCTGCCAGTAGTCGTTAGGAATACGTTTTGCAGTGCAGTTTTTAAAGGCGGAGCCTGAAAGTGTCAGCTTGAACATCGCAAACGTAATTCACGGAAAACGGGTGCAAATTCCACAAATTACGGCTGAAATAATGCTAGGGCTAAGGCCGCGCGTCGGTATGCAATCATAGCTATCGCTCGCCGTTTCTGCTGCCGCTGCAGTTCTGAGGGTTAAAGAGCAAATGTAGTACATGTCAGTCTTTCCTTTTTCTCCTGACCGTGTTCTTTTTCTGCCCCGCCCCCCCCCCGAGATGCTGTTCGACATCCATACAGTGCAGCGTATTTACATAGTGTCACAGAGGATAACTGCATTATTCCGAGGCTGCGACATCGTAATTTCATATTGGATTAATTTGCAATTTCACATTCAGTTAATTACATCAACAGTTTGTGTCGGATTTCGTGAATCGCAGTCTAATTAGAAGCTAATTTACTTTCATAGGTTCTCTGTAACTGTAACACTTATAAATACACTATAAATTAATGTTGTATAAAGGGCACATTATGTTTTGCAGATTTATTATTAGAGGCATTAATTATGTTTTTTTTTTTTTTCTTTCTTTTGTGTGTGTCGTCCGTGTGTGTGAAGTGGTCTCTGCTGAATGGGAAACAGATCCCAAAATGGAGAAGAGCCCTTCTCTCCTCCTTTACTCATTGTGTTGTTCATGTCATTCTGGGAGAGGGAGAGGGAGGACTGTGTGCCTTTGCTTTTGTGTAATCAGTGCAGTGTAAAGACAATGCTGTGGGTACAGTCCATGTGGCTTTTTACATTTATGGCTGAAGTGGGCGAGGGGCTTGGGAGATGGAGGGGGACTTTTAGGTCTGTTTTCTGTTGCCAGCCTCTGGTATGGGTCAGTGCCGCAGCTCCCCAGATACCGGGAGGACCAGCCGTCCAGAACGCCTCAGAGTGCCGGGTCACTGGAGTGATGCATTCCTCCTTTTGTAGTTCCCGCGCGCACACGCCGGGTTAACCGGAGCCGGGCAGGCACCCTGCGCAATAACTCAAACCTTAAGGAAAACAGTGTACGTAAAGAAAACAAATGTGTGTAAGCACGCACTCGTGTGGAATTGGCACCCGAGTGTGAGGAGGGGCAGGGGGGGGATGGGGGTATGGAGAGCGGTTGGCGGCTGGCAGTGATGAATGTCGGACGAGCGGCTGGCTGGGTGGGTGGGGGGGTCTGTATTGCTTCTCACTAGGGCTGCCCGCGACCAAAGATTTGCTTAGTCGACCTGTAGTCGTCAGTTAAAACCCATAGTCAACTAACCGTCGCACATTTATGATATTAATTTAATTATTTAAATATGTAGTTTTGAGCATCAGAAAATGGTTTGACTTCCATCTGATCTATAGTAAGTTTACTATATTACAGATAAATACAAAACCATCATTATGAGCCTTTAAAATATCAATTTTAGCTACAAGCACAGGCTGCGATTTGCTGTAGGCTATTAACGGCATCGGTTTGCTTATGGCCCGCGCTGTAGGCTATTAACGGCATCGGTTTGCTTATGGCCCGCGCTGTAGGCTATTAACGGGCATCGGTTTGCTTATGGCCCGCGCTGTAGGCTATTAACGGCAATGGTTTGCTTATGGCCCGCGCTGTAGGCTATTAACGGCATAGACAAAGCGGTAAATGAATGTGTCGGAACAACAAGCAACAAGCAATGACACATTTAACATTGTTATTTTTATTTCCACTCTTTATAACAACACACAACTTAAAAATAGTGTATAACTAAATAAAAAAGCAGCCTTTTGTCTGGTGATACAAAAGAGCAAAAACAATGTAGCTAATTTAACAACTTCACGGTTATCAAAACTAGATGGAAAAGGAATAATCTTTTATTTTATTTTTAAAATGCAAATAAATAGGCTATAAATTATATAAACAAACGAATAAATAAAAAACACAGCAAACTGAAACACATATCAACAACAGGCCAACAAAAGATTAATTGGGCTATAATCTATATTAGTAACGTAAAAGTGTGTTTTAGCCTACTTGTGACCAGCGAACCTCGTCACATTAGGCCTACTCACTGCTGTTTTTCCTCCGATAGCAGTCTTCTCATATTATGCGTGAGTAACACGAGTTTGTTGAGCTCCGTGTTTTGCTGACAATGAAGCCGGTCTTTGAGAAGATGCGCTGGATGATAGGCGAATTGTTGCTTGCAGAGTTTACATTTAACTTTTGGGGTCATCCTTTAGACGGTCAAAATGCTCGCATACTTTTTATTTTCTCTCAGACATTCTATACAACTGATCTATTCCCTAATTAATAGACACCGGAATGAATAGTTCCACACTCACGTTTTTTCGCACTGCGACGATTCGACCTAAAAGTTCTTTTGATCAACTAATGGTTTAGTTGACTATTTTGGGGCAGCCCTACTTCTCACCACCCCTCTCTCTGCCCCTGCCCCGCCCCCACTCTCTCTCCCTGCTCCTACTGTACGTCAGTGTGTGCAGAAGCTTCTGTTCAACAGCGCTGTTACAGCTTCTTTATGTCCTTTTATGCTTCCTGTAGTTTTTCAGGAAAGTCTTGGACTACATTGGCAGCACACATTGACTGGAGAAAATATGGACAAAGTGACGTCACACATCGACTTTCCATGGGATTGTGAAAAGTCATGTCATGTTGTAAAAAAATTGGAGCCTGAGACTGCGTGGTAGGGAGTCCGGGTCCGGCTCATCCACTAAGCGCATGAGATGCTACTGAGGCGCAGTAACTACGAAGTGCCGCTAACTGTCCCGGATTGGTCCACAAAATATTAAATATAGTGCCCAAACAATACAAGTACTTCGTTTTATAAATAAATCGTCACATGGGGAGACAATAGACAAAGAAAAAGCAGCTATTGCGACTGCATGTTCTTGTGGGAAATACTTTGACTTTGTATTTTGACCGCATTTGGTACCATTGACTTACATTGAATAATGGGCCAGAAAGACCTAAACTGCAGCCAACCACACTGGCGCCAGAGAGCAACGCTCTCAACAAGACGAGGAAGTGAGCGAAGCTCGGTTTTGGCCCCTTGGCAGCACATAGCAGATTGTAGGAAGTGGAGAGCAAATCAGGCCAGAGATGTTAGGGAATATTCCTGAAACTTCAGAGACCATCTCTAATGTATAAGAGGTGATCTAAGATCAGCTGACCTACCCAAGACTTGATCCTTTTCAAGTCACCCAATATGGCATATTTGTGTGCCGTTTTTGATCTAGGTCATAATGGCATATTGAATGCATGTACACACATTGCCCTAGTTTTACAATTTGGTCAGTTCACCATTTTTAAGGTAGGCTATAGCAGTCAACTGTGACACCATGGAGTAACACAGCAAATTTAGTGTGGATTGGGGATATAAAGTTCCTGTCTGATTATCTCTCAAATTAGAGCGAAATGGAGGCTACAGTGAGCGCTGGCTGCATTCAGCAGTAATAGTGTTATTTTCAGTATAGTACCTTGCAAAAATGGTTTTTTGTGTGTTCATTTTTAGACTGTTTATATAAGGAAATAATATATTTTTTTAATTTGGCAAGATGTCCAATAGTTCAGAATGGCATCTCAATCTATTTATTTTCTCATTTGAGATGATATTCGACATTTAGTTTAGTTTTGAAAATATTTCTTCTGTGGCTCCAAGGTTTTCTTGACAAATTACTTTATTTTCTTGTTCTGATTTCATGCTGTATATTGCTCATATTGGTCCCTGTTTTATTTATCTCAAAATACGTGAATTCTTATTTAGTGTGTGTTTTTTTTATAGTGCGTGTCAGTCATTTCAGCGCCGTACTCACACGCTGGTTGAAAGGGCCTTTGAGAGTCATTGGCTCCAAGTGTGGCATCGTTTAATTACGTACTTCTAATTAATCTCCATAATCTGCCCGCACTTGTACGGATTCTCCTTTGAGCTTAACCCTCAGAAATTGGGCCTGCCCTCTGAAACCTTAAAGCCGGCGCACTCCAGAGCCTGCGGTCTCCTCTATCTTTCCGTCCCATCATGTTTTCTTTTTTATTTGGACAGGCGTTGCGCCTCACTTCCTACCTGACAGCCTACTGGCTTTGATTAATTCACACTGGTGCCTTTTCAATCTCAATATTTTTTCTTTATTATTTTTTTATTTTTTTAAGTTAATCGATCTCGATTTTTCTGTTTTGCCACATTCTCCCGGGGTCAGTCAGAGCCCAGCGAGGTGCAGCTTTCAGCGTGACTGGCTGGTGAAACTGGGGGCTCGTGACGGGTCTCCGCCGTGGAGAGAGACGCCATATAGAGCCGCCATTCTCCGCGCTGTGGCGCGAGAGCCGGGATGTTGCAGTAGTAGTAAAACATTGTCAGCGCATAGTGCATGAATACGCCGTGAATCACTGCCTACTTAATTAGAATGCATAATAAGGGGTGGTCATGCAGTACTTTGTTTTATTGGAAGACAGAAGCCTGCCCCAGGGGAAAGGGCGGGTATGTTGGGTTTGGGGGGGTGGGGGAGGTTGTAAACAGAGGTGCATCAGGCAACGGGCGTCACCATAGCAACAGCCCGCTATCTGAAGAGCAGAGGATGATGAACAGCATCTCTGTGTTTATCTCCTCCTCAGCGGGCTCCTGGTCCCAGACCAAGCCCTGCTCCCTGCTCTCACGCTGACAGATGGCCCGGGCTCAGACGAAGACCCCCCCCCGTCCCGCAGAGGAAGGGTCCCTGGGTGCTGCAGCCCCAAAATATATTACTCTTACTGTACATTGTGCTTTTCAACATTAACATTGCCGTCCAGTCACGTCGTCCACTGCAGTCCTACAGAGCCATGGACATTAACCTTAGTGTCCATTCACCTCTACCACAGTCTGCTCTTGATCGGATACCTTCAGAAATATCACGAACAAAGCGCATTTCCTTTGTGCACACATCGTCGCAGACAAAACAACTTTCGAGACCTTTCTTTGGTTGCCTTTTTATTTTTTTATTTTTTATTTTTTTCTATATTTTTGTCAGTCCTTGTTGTGCCTCACCAAGATGGGTAGTTACCAAACTCACAACATTACCTGTAAAACAAACTCACAACATTACCTGTAAAACAAACTCACAACATTACCTGTAAAACGTATTTTTGGTCATCGCTATCCAAAAATAGTTCTAACCCCAAAAGAGTTTGCTTCCTGTTGAAAGGTACCAGAGACATTTAGGGACCCGTTCAGACAAAAGCCACTGTAACCTTTTTCAATGGTGAGTCACTCTTTACTGTGAGCGGTCTGAATTTTTTCTTTTTTCTTTCTTTTTTTTTTAAAGGCTCCTTGTGTGCCGGCTTCTCGTTCAGTGCTTCTGTTTAATTAACCGTTCATGTATGGAAGCCTGTAATTACAAGTCCAGAGGTGAACGCTGAGAGTGCTTCAGTCAGATAGTTTAATGGAATTTACAGTACGCTTGTTATAATAATTTATTTAATTGCCACCCTTCAGCATCAATTAAATTCCTTTGGTTTACCTGAAAGAAATTACTGCTCTACCCCCCACCCCCCACCCCAATTTTTTCCCCCTGCGCCTGTAAACACAGCTTTTCAAATCCTCTTCAGGTTCTGACGGCGACATTTTCTTTTCTTTTTTTTTTACCGTCTGTTCAGCCAGAAAATGAAGTCTTTGAACAGTGGGACTTCATTTTCTGTGTCTGAAAGGACAGGGCACCTGAGAGGATTGTTTAGCAGTAGACATCTCAGTTATCGTTGTTGTCCTGGTATCTGGAGCCATGTTGTTTTGTTTGGATGTTGATTTATTTGTACGGCTGCACAAACGCTTCTCTTTGGAGTGCAGCTAGTGTGCATAAGTCGCGTGATTAAATGCAGATTATCCCCGGGCCGATACAGATTGCGCTGCCACCTCGCACTTGGACGACAATTTCATAACGTTTAGCGAACGCGCTGTTAGCGATCTCGATATGCCGCAAATGTGATGAGCGCACAGCTACGTTTTTCATCCCCTTATTGTTCTGTGAGAAACGAGAGGAAAACCACCCTGTAATTGTAAGAGGATTAGGCCTGTGTGCTTAGGGAGACGCACTTGGTCTGGCTAGTGGAGAACTGAGAGTGGAACTGAGTCACACACACACACACCTTCGCCAACCCCTGCCTTGCAATTGGATGAGAGCTGGGACGGCAGCTTCTCCGCATGCTTCCAGAAGGATCAACTTCAGAGGGGCCCAATTCAAACGGTGCAGAGATTTCATGGGGGAAAACATTTTCGAGGGGGAGGGGCATGTGAGGAGGGAGGGAGGAAAGCAGGGCTCCGATAGGCTGTGAGAATAGCACAGAATTATGGGGCCCATCTGCCTCACGTAATATATTCATAACCGTGAACAATGAGGTGACAGAAATGGAGGAAAGGGGGAGGGAGGTAGAGAGGGAGAGCAGGGGAGCAGGGCGAGAGAGAAGGAAGGGGGGGGTAGAGAGGGAGGGGAGGAGAGCGGGGGAGAAAGAGAGAGAGCGAGAGAAAGGACGGGCTCTCTCCTGCACTGTGGAGAGGGCTGAGCCGGAATTAATGCGCGACTGGCGTCAGCAGCTGCCTGCCGAGAGCGAGCCCGGCTGCGCAGACGAGCGGCCGCGTGAAGGGGGCGGAGCCGAGGCGCGCGTCAGCTCCACAATCACATGGTCGCGCGTGCGTACAGGCCTCCTGCACGACCAGGTTACAGCCGCATGCCGAGCTGCAGGCTTCAGGATTTGTTGGTTTAACCTTGGAAGTGCACTGCAGCACAACCAAACTAGGGCTTTGCATCTTATAATAGCCTGTATGTATGTGTGCGTGCGTGTGCCCCTGCCTGTGCTCACCGTATCTCTGTAAGATGGTCTGTCCTGTGCTCTGCTATGCAGCTGGAGCCTTGCTGCCTCACTCAGTCTAAGCTCCAGGTGCTTTTTCACTTTCCTTTCTCATATGCTGATCTGTATAGGCTCGAGCGTCGCTGGTGTTGGCCTACTTTCAAGCCAGCTGTGGGCCGAGTCAGCAAGTCGCGTAACTTCCGCCCGCGCCAGGAGATAAACACGGAATGGGGAGAGAGGAAGGAACGCCATTACTGTTGGCAGCTTACAGCTGCAGCTCGGCAGGAGTAGAGCAGAGCCCTGCTGTTTCCAGCTGAAGTTCAGGTAGCCCCGTGGACGTGGGCAGATGGCGGTATTGCGTGCGCGTGGCGCTGCGCCAGGCCGGGCCAGCTCACGCTCGCGGGCGCTCGCCGACGCTGTGGAAAGGAGGGTTTGTGTAAACAAGGCTTCCTCACCCACTTCCCTTCACTGGGGGCCCACCTGCCTGTTGTTCCACACGAGCTCCCTCGAAAATCCACACAGGCCCACGAAGGAGCAGGGAAAAGCCAGTAATACTGAGTAATCCTGACTGACTCCAGCGATTAAATGACCTCACAAATGCTGTGAGGGGGGTATAAAGTGCCACACAAAACCATAGATGTCAGGTATTTACCTGGGTTTCAAATGCCTCGACTCCAGGTTACCCCCTGCGATTCGCGCAGCGTGTTCTCTAGAGACGAGCGCGGCGCCTTCCTTCCGTCCTCTCTCATACGCCCGGGGAGCTGACGAGAAGCCGTATTGAGCGGGAGCTGGCAGGCGTACGCGTGGTGACGGACAGGTGACCCGGCTCCTCGGTACACCCCGTGTTTCCTGTGGAGGGGAGCTGTGGTTAAACTGCACGGAGCAGAGGGAGCCCCAGAGGCCCCGCCCACACTGTCTTCTCCCCACGGCGAGCAGCGGAACGGCGCGCTGAGGTTTTGAACGCGGATTCAAAGGAATTCCTCTTAAGTTCTCTTTCAGAAGCAGCGGTCTCGGGTAGCTCCCGAGTGGCGCATCCCCATTTAGGGATTTGGCATCTTGCGGCCGGACGGGATCTGTGCCAGGCCTGCGCCGGTGGGTTTCTCGTGGGGAGACGCCCACTTGGCCGTAGCATCGCTACATTCGGGGATAAAAGTGGGGGGGAATGGGCCAGAGGAAGTGATCTTCCTCCGGCGGCATTCTTTGTGTCTGTGTTTATGAGTGGAGACGGGACGGCTTCCCGCTCAGACCGAGCGTCTGTAACGGCAGCCCGCTTGGGGCCGATTGTTTTGGTCTTGGCTTTGCGCGAGCCGTGAAGCCTTTAGGGACGAGTGCTGGAGACGGTTTTACTGAAGCCTTAGAAACAGAAATCCATTTGTACATTTCCTATCCGTCGTTTCTCTTCAGCTCTCAGATAAAGGAAGGGGATTTTATGTTATATGTGCGGTTATTACCAAGGGCACATGGGTTATAACCGCATTATAACCAATGTTATAATGCGGTTATAACCAAAGGCACGCATGCTGGTACCAAAGGAAGCTCTTTTACCTGCCTTACTCATTGCAGACGGCTGCATTCTGTGAAGCGCTGGCCAGGCGCGTGTGTGTGTGGGTGTGAGTGTGTTGCTGCTTTGTGACGTCTGCCTAACGCGTCTCCTGTTTTGTCTCCGCAGTGCCAGAATCCGCCAAGCCCAGCCCCAGCCCTCCCCACCCTGCCAACCCCAGCGCCACTGCGACGGTCCTCACGGTTAGCGGCAGCGGCAATGGCAAGCGCGCCCCCAGCAGTGTCCAGCAGCAGCAGCCGGCCGCCCCGCGCTACCCTCCCCGGGAGGTGCCCCCGCGTTTCCGCCAGCACGAGCACAAGCAGCTACTGAAGAGGGGTCAGCCACTGCCAGCGGGGACCCTGCCTCTCGCCCCGGCCCCGCCCGGAACGCTCTCCCCACCGCACATCACCCCCGGCCTCCCTCAGACCTCCAGCAAGCGGCACGCAGGTCAGAGCTAGCTGCTCTCTGCTGTGGACTGACTCTGTGCTTAGAAGCGACTGTGCTCAAGACTGTGTCTGTGCTGTAGTCTGTTGTGGGCTGACACTGCTGTGGAATAACTGGTGTGGACTGTGTATGCTGTAGACTGACTGGCCACTGTGGACTGACTATGCTGTAGAATGACTGTACTGTGGACTGTCTGTGCTTAGAACTGACTCTGTGCTGTAGACTCACAACTCAGGCTTTAGGAGGGTTAATGTGTCGTAGCTCTCATAAACTACCGCTGTTCTCACTGGAGAGGATTGTTGAATGCATTTGAAAGCCACCAGCATGGTACTGCAGTGCCAGGCTCTCCACAGTGCCTTGAGTTGTCTTTTAGCGGGCCCACTGGCATGTTGACCATCGTGTTGTCCTTCCAGCTCAGTCGTGCTGGAGGGTTTTATTGATATACGCAGGAGAGACAGCGCAGGGACCTGAGCGAGCGCTATATCGCAGGGCCGTGCTTATCATTAAGCTGTAATCCCGCGTGACGCCCACACGGGTCACCTTCCCCCACCTCTCCCACAACGCTGCCGTCTCCTGCAACGCCAGCACGTCAGTGTGGTAGAGGCTTAATTACAGCTGGAGCCACTTTCATGATCGCGTCATTCTTTTACGTCACGTAGGGATTTAGAGCGCAATTTCTATTTTCTCTCATTTAAACATTATTTTTTTTCTGAATATGTTGACACATTATGGTATTACTTCCGTGCCCCCTGACTGCACAGGTAATGTACGTGTTCATGCAGCTCATGAATAATGCTGCTAAGGGGGATTGAAAGCTTTGAAGCTCACATAATCGTAAAGCAGCATTAGGCGGCAGATGCTAATACAATTTGCGCAACTTAAAAAGCTTTTAAATGTGCCGCACCATATGTTGGCCTAATAGCTCAATAGCAGCTGAAATGAGGATAATCAATAGCGATCTGCCCGGGCGCAGAAGGTTAAATTTTTAGCCTCTTCTCCAAAACAAAAGAACACATTATCGCGGCACTGCCATGGCATGTTACATGACTTGAAGATTAACTCATATTATGTCTGAAGCATTAGTGAATGATGTGATATCCCATAAGTTTCCATATTTAATGAAGCCCCGTTGTACAGTACATAAAACCTTCATTGTCCTGACTCCTTTGCGATAGGCTATCAAAGCTCTATGGTTGAGATTTGCCTTTTAAAAAGGAACCGTCAACCCATAAGGCTGTGCTTGCGTGCAGTAATACGGTAATGTTCATGTGTTAAACTCCTGGGGTGGCTGTTAATGTCTCACTCCAGGCACAAACCTGTTGCGGCAGTTCACTCTGCCCAGCACTAGGTGGCGTAAGCTTTCAACCTTTTTCTGATGGAGAAAGCCCTTCAACTAACGATAGTTTGTGTAAGATGTGGGTTATGGTAGAAGAAATACAGAATTTGAGATTTTCAGAGCAATGTGTAACAAATGTTGAGTATAAGAACAACACGTGCTTCATTTAACTTATCCATAAGAAAACATTGCTCTAGTTTTTTTTGCAAAACAAGTGTTGAACATTGCCCAAATTTGACCATACCACATTGGAACATTAAGTGAAACTGAAACCCTAGTGAAGAGTGTGTGAGTGTGAGTGTGTGAGTGTGTGAGTGTGTGAGTGTGTGAGTGTGTGAGTGTGTGAGTGTGTGAGTGTGTGAGAATGTGAGTGTGTGAGTGAGTCTGTCTGTAGCTCTGCATATGTGTGTGTGCCTCTGAAGCAGCAGAAGAAGTCCTGAGAGCCCAAAAGCTTACACAGCACTGGGCCTCTGTATGGCTGCAGTCCAGGGTCCTGGGCAGAGTGACTCACAGCTTACAGTAAATGTGCATGATTCATCCGGGTGTCTTTGCAGATTGCCTGTCTGCTCTCCCAGTCCCGTACCCTCCCAGAGAGCCCCTCGCTCCCCCCCCCCCGTCCTGTGCCTCCTGGGGGCTGGTGAGGCCAGGTAGGGGGAGGGCACGGTGGCAGGCCCAGCTCTGCACAAAGGTGCTCCTGTTTGTCCCCAATGCGCTCCATCCTCCACAAACAACACAGCACGCACTGTACTCCGGCACTGCACTGCCTTTGGCAACAAGTTCTACCCACCATATACTCCCTGATTGAATTTCTCAGTGTGCTAACGCACGTGTAGCGAGCTGTGGTTCTGTGGGATGTTCTCGGGGAGAGCTCGCCTCCAAGTGTTTCCAGAGGAAGCCACTCAGCTGCATCTTAATGAAAGACAGCTTGCCGGGTTGTTTTGCTCGCACGGCGCGAGGCTGATATTCATTTCGCTTTGGTGCCTTTCATTAGCGGGTCACATGTGTACTCTTAAGCAGGGAGGGCAGGTCTGAGCTCCCCAGGCCCCCTGTAAACAGTCTGCGGGCCTCGTGGCTGCACAGTGCAATAGAACCAAACGGCTCGCGCTCAAGGGGTGGCGATCGTCTCTTCATTACCGCGACGCGGGTGTCGTGGCCGGACGGGCGGGGCGGGGGGCGGTGCCAGGAGGAGAGGGACTGGCACACTCCGGGGCTGTAGCCGGCAGCCTGGCAGGAGCGCCGGGCGGAGGGCTGACCCTCGCTGAATGTCAGTGGAATGTCACGTCGTGCATCGCTGAAGGACCACTGTCACACGGTCAGGGCGGCTTACGTTCCACAGTCCTGCTGTCACGCCGGCGCCATATCCTTAAAAAGATATCTCAGGCTTTTTTTCCTTTTAAAGAAATTTTTTAAATCAGCTGGAAACTGAGCAGCTATTATTAAAGTTAGGACTAATGGCGCTGTGTGACTCCAGGTTGCAGCCATTGAGTAGTACTTGTTTAGGGGTAGGATTCAGTCTACCAGCTCTCTGGTTTTGCGTTTAATCCAGCGGCGCAGCAGTCAGAGGCCACGGCATTAGGTATATGGTCAGAAGCAGTTAGTGGAAATTAACTTTTAAATTTTGTTTGGTAATACTCATTTGAGCATCTCGGGGCAGTACAAAAGGACTGTCTGTGCATTTTTTGTTTTATTTTTTCCTCACAATACATCGTTGAGCTCACTGAAAGTCATCTATTTCCCCATAGTAATACATTGAGCGGCTGAGACCGACCAACCTAGTGACGTCATGACCGCAGCTGGTCCAAAACGGCTGCGCTTCTTTTTCCAGCAAATACGGGTCGGTTTGAGATTTTAACGCACGGTCATATCTAATTTAAGGTAAAAAGCTAGCAAACCAGAGCCACTTTGTCGAGTGCTTCATGTCCCCTTTAAACGAAGGCCACCTAATCAAAAGCTTTTATCACCATGCCTGTTACTGGCTAATAATGTCAATCTGTGAACTGTGGTGAAGGCACTGGGTGTTCATAATAAGGCGTGGATAGTAAGTGAAAGTGAATGCAAAATAAGTTGATCAATAAATGAACGCTTCAAATAGATCAATTATTGCCAGTACTGCAAATAATTAAAATGTGAATGGAATGTGTTCTCATATCGATACTGCAGCTCCCCTCTTACACAGTTTGCAGGCTACCTGTTTGTGGAAAAATATCGGTAAATCCTATTCATGAATTGTTTTTAAATGTCATCCCTACTGCCGGCACTGAAATATCACGAGCAGGTGTTTCAAACTAAAGCTTTGTCAATGCCAGTACTCATGTTTTTGGGGGATTCATTTGCTGAACTGTATTCTGTATAGGCTATCTATTAAAATAAACTACCTGGCTAGCCACCTTCATGGTAGAACATGATTAAAAGTAGTCTGCTCTTTGTGTTCGGCTCAGTTAAAGCATTTTACATTTACATTATAGGCATTTAGTAGACCCGGTTCTCCATAGTGATTTGCACAGCTTTCATTCATTTACATATAATCTATTTATAGAGCTGGATATATACTGAAGGAATTCAGGTTAAGCATCTTGCTTAAGGGAACGGCAGTGTCCCACCTGAGAATCGAACCTGCAACCTCAGAGCACGCACAGTTCCCTAACCATCGTACTGCATCTTACATTCTGTAGGCCACAGCAGCCAGTCTACAGCTTACATTCTCTTATATGCAATTAATTTATGCAGCTGGATATTTGCTGATTCAGGTTAAGTAATTTGCTCAAGGGACCAATGGCAATGGCTCCCCCTGGGAATCAAACCCATAAACTCAAAAGTTAGAAGTTGAGTTCCCTAAACTGCACTACTGTCCCAGACTGAAACACCAGTTTTATAAACCCAAGCCATGTACAGCTACAGCTCATTTTCATTTTAAACTCTTTAACAGTTAATGGTTTATATGGAGATTGTATCCGACAGAATTAAATATTTTAGTGATAAACATATTTCTCCCTTTTCAATGACCCTTACTAATACACGTATCGCTGCTGCCTTGGGCGGAGTTGAAGTTACGAGAGATTCCCTAGGTCTGTGACATTGCCAACGAGCTTAATCCTTTACTGAAGGGTGGGAGATACGCTTTATCTTTTTTTCCTCCTTTTTTGATAACAGGAATTACTTTTTGAAGAATGCATTTTTATCAGAGTTCATTTTGGTGGCGCTGAGGCAGCAGAATTGGTCCACTGCAGAAAAGTGAGTTGGGATTGGTTTGGCTGTGTGTTGGGCAGAGCCCATAAAGGTGTGTGTCCTGATGTGCGCTGGGGCCTGCCTGCATTTACTTATTCACATCACAGGAAAAGCAGCCACCTTGATTGACAGGGCAGGTGCACGCCCCTCATCCCCCGTCCAGCCACCCCTGGTGCATGTGCACCCTTCATTGGACATTCTGCACTGCTCATGTGACCATAGCGTAGATCAATGCAGGGTTGATTCTTTTATATAAGTGTGTGTGTGTATGTGTATATGTATACATGTGTGTATATATACAGCTCTGGAAAAAATTGAGACCACTGCAAAATATCAGTTGTCTCATTTTTATTTTGGTTCTGTACTCTAGCACTGAGTTTGAAAGGATACAATGACAATGAGGTTGAAGTGCAGACCGTCAGCTTTAATTTGAGGGTATTTTCATCCATATCGGATGAACTGTTTAGAAATTATTGAACCTTTTGTACATAGTCCCCCCATTTTTGGGCATCAAAAATATTGGACAGTTTAACAGTGTAGAATAAAGTAATCATTTTTAATATTTGGTCGCGTATCTTTTGCATGCCCTGACTTCCTGATGTCTGTGACCCAACAACATCAAACATCAAAGACTCTTGATATCTTATTTTCTGTACTCCTACAAGCGATACTATAACCTCTCTACATTTGAATGGATCTCTATGGGAATTGGGGGGTGGGACTAGATTTAGCTGTAAATTACTGGAACAGTATGGAACACATGGTTGGCTAAATGGCTCTAGGTCATCAAGGGTCTGACGTATCAAACAAGCCTTAAACCATCACTTTGTTGCCAGAAATACAGTAGATATGGATGGATAACTTGAAGGGTTTCTTCTGACTTATTTTTCCCATTCAATAGGAAAATTTGTCAGAGTGATGGTTTGAGGCTCGTTTTATACCTCAGACCCTTGATGACTTACAGCCATTTTACCAACTATGTATTCCATACTGTTCCAGCATAATTTACAGCTAAATCTAGTCCCACCCCCCCATTTCCCATAGAGATCCATTCATGTTATATATAGATGTTATAGTATCACTTGTAAGAGTACTAAATAAGATATCAAGAGTTTTTTGATGTTGTTGGGTCACAGACAAAAGGAAGTCATGGCATGCAAAGGATATGCGACCAAATATTAAAAAATTACTTCTACATTAATTGTATTAATTCTACATTATGTTAAACTGTCCAAAAATGGGGGGGGGGGGGGGGACTATGTACAAAAGGTTCTATAATTTCTAAACGGTTCATCCGATATGGATGAAAATACCCTCAAATTAAGGCTGACAGTCTGCACTTTAATTTGTTCTTGTATCATTTCACATTCAAAGTGTTAGAGTACAGAACCAAAATAACAACGAGACAACTGATAATTTTGCAGTGGTCTCTTAATTTTTTCCAGAGCTGTGCATATATGCATGCGCACAACGAATCTCCCTGCCGGGACCCACCCAAACACCCCAGGAGCGGCCGCCCAATTTGCCGCTTCCTCCAGGCACCGCACTGGCCATACTCGGATCTGGGGCAGGCCCGGGCCGCGAATCCGGGCCCTCGGTATGCAACTGCATTGACTCAAAGGCCAATGCTTTTACTGCTGTGCCACCGCCGCTTTATTTAATTTCTAAATATGTTTTTATATCAGTATATTAAGTTCCTTATGTGGTGGGTCACAGAATATATTCACTCTTTTAGTAGGCTGTGGGCTTGGAAAGCTTTGAAACTGCTTGTGCATGAGGGTACTGAGTGCTGCCAAGTGTACATTCACAGTTATCTAAGTCTAACATACGTCACAATCGTGCGGGTCCATAAAACGGGCTCAGCCTGCCTCGTGTGTGAAAGGGCTGTTTGTTTAAATGCCTATATATAGAGCCATGTGTTTGCCTGTCTTGTGTAGGATCAATGTTTGCATGGTCAAGCGCCAAGTAAATGTCTTTGTTTGTCAGGAGATTCCCATCCCATCCCCTGCGTTCATCCGTGAGATAGCCTCCGCTTAGTGGAAGGAGATTTTAAGATTTCTCTCTGCTCTCTCACATGCTTTACTAATAATTAACCTATATGCTTCACTAATAGTCAGAACCTGTTCATTAAAGTTGGGTTGGGCAAAAGTAAGGAGGTATGTTTTAGTTATGGACGTGTGTATTTTTATTCAATTATTATTAGTGGCATTTGTAGTAGTGTTTCAGTTGTAGCATCAGTAGTAACAGTAGTATTGCAACTATAATTTCTTATTTCTTACATAATTCATTTTTTAATCGTATACAAAGAATATTAATAGTATTATTATTATTATGGATACCTTCTCTTTAGGTTGGCTGCGGTTGGGGGCATGTAGAGCTGAGGTCTGCAGGCGTTGCCTGTGTGATGCGTAGCTGTGCTATTTTAAGGCTGCTGTGTCGCTGGAAGCTTCTAGCATGTCTCTGCAGTGAGGACAGTGTGTATAAGTGGAGGGAGCTCTGCGGTTAAACGCCAGCATGGCTGTGCCCTGTGGTCTGTGAGGGCAGGAGCATTGAGTGAGCTCTGTGCAGGTGGATCACCTGCGAGCAGAGAGATCAGCCTATCAGGGCCCGGTTCCAGCCACGGGGAGTCCCCTGCCCGACGTGAAGAGGGGTGGGTTTGGGGTCAGGGAGTTCCTGGCCTCATTGTGTCCCTTCACATTTGTGTAACGTGCGTCTCCTCTCCACCCCCACCCCCAGCTCCAGCACTTAGGCCTCCGCAAAGCCCCGCTTCGGCTTGCGCCCCACATGGCGGGTGGAGGAGGCTGGGCGTAGCGGCTGGAGGAGGCTGGGCGTAGCAGGTGGTCAGGTGGGAAGGGGGGGGAGGGGGGTTTAAGCAGGCTGAGTCCTGCAGCCGTGGGAAACGCAAGCGAGCAGCTGATTTATTGCTTTGACATTGTCTTAGAGTCGCCATCACTCTCTCTCTTTTCTCATTCCAATGTCTGTTTGTGTTTGCAGTGGTGTTTCACGCTTTTGTTGTGTAGATTCCGAGACTGCAGTGATTTCGTTGTTTGATTTCATCGCAGGTGCAACCTTGCCGTACGATAGATGTAGGCAACTAACCAGTAGGAAGTTTATCCTATGGAGATGAAGGTCGTAAGAAATTTAGACGTAGGAGATTTCCATACGTCCTCCAATGAAAGTCCAAGTGAAAGGTGCCAGGTTTTCCTCTCTCTCTCGGTGCATCCTGGGTAGAGTAGGAGGCAGAAAAGCGCAGAGCGCTGTAATCGCCCTGCCATTTCAGTTCCCGAAGACAAAGCGAGGCCTTTGATCTGAATAAAGGGGTTATTTGCAGACAAAGGAACAATCAAAGTAGCTTTGATGACATCACTGCCATCTTTGGCTGGAGTAAAGCTGGCACTTGAATGGGCCCATAATAAAGGCCTGTTCTCCGCAGGCTCTGAGGTGTTGTGTTTTTGGGAGGCATTTGGATCATTTCTAAACAATGGCGTCCTTCATGTTGGGAGCTGGCGTTCTTTCACATGGTCTCTCTGCAGCTCTCTCTCTCTCTCCCTCCCATTCCACCGTGCCAATCTCTCTCCGTTTGGGATGAGGCGCATTGTGTGAAGACATTTGGCTTTTGGCCCGTATCCCTGCAAGATTCTTTGTGTGTGTGCGCGTTTTCCTCTTTCTCATACACGTGCTGCTCTTTATTTATTTATTTATTATTCTGGGGGTAATTTTACAAAGGACTCGGCCAAGATGGCGAAATTTCATTGGTATGCAGTTGAAGGTTGTACTGTTCCCATGTAAATATAGAAGTCTGTTTTTTTTTTTGTTTTTTTTTACTTAGAATGGGAGAAAGAGAGGTGTGTGTTTGTGTGCGTGTGTGTTTGTGTGCGCGCGCGCGCGCGCATGTGTGTCACCGCAGAGGCTTTTTCCCTGTTTGTTTTTTTGGCAGCTGTTGAGACTGCACGGTTGTAAGCCACACCACTAATTGCCGCCAGAGTGGAGTGGGCTAAATATTTAGTGACAATTTTAAAAGCACGGGAGAGGAACGCAATGTGTCTTCTGTTGCTCGTCTAGCTCATGCAACGAGGCGCTCTCATTTAACCTGCCCCCATTATACACATTAGCCCCCAAAATAGGGAAGACCCCTCTTGTAAAGAATCCTTAGGGGAAAAGAAGGAGTTGTAAATAGAGGGGCGGGAGAGAGCGAGCGGTCAGATTGGGCTGAAGCGTAGCGGCACTGAGGGGCGTTTGCTCGCGCACGGAGCAGCAGCGTTGGCAGCTTTTCAAAATAAGGTTCACATGCCTTGCAGCAGACATATTGAATCTGAGATGGCCACCGCTTCGCACAAAACCTAGCGCCTTTCAGGATGGTCGGGCGGAACCTCTCCTCAGGTATTTCTCCAGTCTCTTCCTCCTTTCTTCTTCCTCTTTGCCGTTCGTTTTCGTCGTCTTATTTTGTTTTGCTTGCAGCGTGGATAACCGTAAAAGAAAAAGGGGAAAAAAAAATAGAACCAGCTTCTTGCTTTCTGTTTTATGATTAATGTGTTGTGCAACCTTTTTTCTGCCCTTTAGAGAGAGAGAGAGCGCGAGAGAGAGAGAGAGAGAGGGGAGGGAGAGAGCGAGCGAGTGAGCGTGCACAGCAGAGAGGGAGAGAAAGGGAGAGAGCGATGCGTAGACGGCGGCTCTGTGCTTTTGGCTGCGGTTCAGGTTTGATAAAATGGCGTCTTTCGCTGCTGGGCTGCGTGAGAGCAGAGCACTGGCGTGTCGGAGCGACCGTGCCGCTCTTCTCTCCTCTCTCTCTCTTCCTTTAAAGCCAGCTCCGCAGCCCGGATCGAGCAGAGGGCACGCCGGAGCTGCATCGCATGCAAAGCGGTCTGCGCACACGCATGCAGATGTGCACCCGAGACAAAGTGCAGAGGTAGCAGAGCAAATCTTTCTACTCGTGCTAATTACTGCGATTGCCTCCTCCACCGCTAGGTGCTGCAGAGTATGTGATCCCCGCCTCCCCCCAGCCCCCGGTGTTTGTCTGTTATTTGCAAGACTGAACACAATAACTCGAGGAAAAACAAAATTGTGGATTTGGTGGAAGCTGTGTATGAATTATTTCTTGTATGAGGCAGGAACTGGCAGTGCTGTATTTTCAGGGCGCCACTCTCCACAGAGCTCCTCTGCAGTGGCGCATATTCGAACGATAAGTTCCCTCATGTGACTGCTGTAAGCACATGCTCGTGTGGGCAGCCAGCGGAGGAGGTAGCGGTTTTAGCGGAAAGTGGAGAATTATGGGACGGGCGGGCGCAGGGACTCCAGGACGACTGCGGGGGCGAGGCTTTGAATCACCCTGCGCATTCCAGAGCCGCGGCCCGGCCCCAGGGGCCCCTTTGTGAATGAACTCACCATTTGGTTCAGAGACTTTACAGAGGGACAAAATGGAGCCGGACGTCCATTGTTCCCGCTATTGTTGGAATGTTTAGTCTTAGCGGTCTCCCCTCTCAACTGTCAGATTAGCCCCAGAGACGACGTATTATGATGAACCAGGGGTTTGTTTTGACTGTCGGGTAAGGAGTTAAGTGTCAACTACTGTAGTTAGAACGCAGTATTTTATGCACTGTTGGTCTGGGTTTACGACCTGGTATCGGAACACGGGGGGTGGAGCTCAGCACAAAAAGTACATAAAGCTCCCTATTGTTTTTTATTTTAATATTTTTCATGTATTCTTTCCTCCATTTCAGGGGAAAAAAAGTCAATTAAACCCAGATGGTTTGCTGAGTTCTCAAAATTTGGCAGGCAAATGGAGGCCCCTTCCAATAGCCATAAACACATGTTAATACTCTAACAGTCAATCAAATTGCAATTTCCAAAACTTTGGAATCAAAAGCACTTATATTTCTGGAACCATACTGCACAAGCCACCATATTGTATTTATCTTATGCATGTTCTGGTCATTGAAATTTGTGTCAGTAGCTCACATGGTTTGGCTGTGTATTGCATATGTTTATTTATATTTTATGATTTTTTGTTTCCTCATTCATAAGCTTAGCAATGTGCATTAATGTATGTCACAGTCCTGAAATGTAGTACAAATGTTTCAACTACGATGAGGAACATGTTGCACAGATGTTGCAAATTGGCATGAAGTTTCTTATAAAACTCCCAGTCTGGATTTCAGACCAGATCATGGGGCCCCGGCCATGCACAAGAACAGTATCACCCAGCAACCCTCTACATTTATTGTCATCTACAATTTGATTTTCTGATATCGTTTGACTGTCAGTGGTGACAAGGTAACTTTGGGGGACTTAATGCCATGTGTGCTGAACTTGGACTTTACCTGAAACTTCAGTATGAAATGGTCGTTTTTTGCAAGACATCTGTTGCCACGTTTGTTTTTTATATATATAATGTTTCGGCATGTAGAGAGAAGTTCAAATATTGTGGCTTGGAAGGGCAGTGCAATTGATTCAATAAAGGAGGGAGATGGAGATGCCGGGCATTCATTTTAAATAGGCCGCATACTTGAACTACTCTCAGGCCTTCACACCGAGAGGTCTGCACAAAGTATCTACTTTCATACCCTGAAGCAAAAGGGCTAAAACAGGTCATCGTCTCCATTTAAAATGGCCTTCTCCCAGTTCTGTATCGCCCATCTTAGGGTGGATCTGAGGTGGCAGGGCGCTCACACATGGTGCCGGTCATGCCGTGAATCCCGCTCGTATCGTTTAGTTTAACATGGTGGTGTAATGTTTTTTTGATTGCTGCAGATCACAGACAGGACCTACGCAGTTTACAGTGCGTTTGTTCATAGCCGGTAATGACCATCAGCGTGTGAGCTCTGCCCAAGTTCCTCGCTGTTTGCAGCTGTGCTCGTGTATTTATTTATACTTTGCACACACAAGCACTTGAGGGTACCCGGGGCATTGTATTATTTTTTCATGTTTATATTTCTGTAAGGAGCAGAGGAAATTAACAAGACAAGATTGTGGTTTCCTTCGTCTTGCCGTCTTGGCAGCGAGGCCCGGAGTACGCTGATAACCTGACAAACAAACAGTCAGTTTAGCATTGTAGTTTCATGCAGAATGGACACATTGTCTACCCACAGTCCCACAGAGCCATGTGAACACATCTGATTTTTACAAACCGAAGGGTTGATCACTATGACGTGCAGATATGACTACTGGTACTTCTAGCCAAGCATTATACCCTAAGATTCACTTCAGTGAGGCTAGCTTTAGTTTTGTGTTATGTTGTGCAATACTCAGCCTCTTCCTTATCTGTAAAATATAATTTTTTTTATATATAGAGACAGAATTGCCGACTCAGACTTTTGACTTTGGCTGCATACAGAATGTGTCCCAATTCCAGTTTTTTCCCCACTGTGACGCATTTAGGATGTTTTTACAACAAAAAACACATTGTGTTGCATCTTTGTAGACTAGAATTGTGCCCTATCTGTATGTGGAAATAAATTGGACGTGTAGCTGTGCAGCTTGCGCGTGACTCGTGTGGATGCAAAATCAGAATTTCTCAGTCCATTTGTGCGTTTAGGGCGGCGGTGTATGCCAAGACCTGATATGACTGGTACAGAAGAGCATTCCCCACCCAACCGGAAGTACCCCAGCGAAATTAATGTGACAGATTACTGTCGTCATAATACTGCGTTGGTTGTACTCTTGGTTCTCTTTCAGAAATGAATATGAACAGTCGGTCTAGAAAGGTCTGATCTGCGCAACAAATCGGAATTGAACATTAAGGCCTGAGGGCGGAGCTTAGGAGGCAGTATCGGTGTTTTGTTGAAACCGTATGAGAACACCTCTTTTTACTGACCATGTTGATGCCTGTCTGCTGCATTTGCGCTAGCACTGGCATATTACCAGCATTTATAACTTTATAACCAGCATATTACCAGCATTTATAACTTTATAACCAGCATATTACCAGCATTTATGACTTTATAACCAGCATATTACCAGCATTTATATCTTTATAACCAGCATATTACCAGCATTTATAACTTTATAACCAGCATATTATCAGCATTTATAACTTTATAACCAGCATATTACCAGCATTTATATCTTTATAACCAGCATATTGCCAGCATTTATATCTTTATAACCAGCATATTGCCAGCATTTATATCTTTATAACCAGCATATTACCAGCATTTATATCTTTATAACCAGCATATTACCAGCATTTATATCTTTATAACCAGCATATTACCAGCATTTATAACTTTATAACCAGCATATTACCAGCATTTATATCTTTATAACCAGCATTTATATCTTTATAACCAGCATATTACCAGAATTTATAACTTTATAACCAGCATATTACCAGCATTTATAACTTTATAACCAGCATATTACCAGCATTTATATCTTTATAACCAGCATTTATATCTTTATAACCAGCATATTACCAGCATTTGTCTTTATAACCAGCGTATTACCAGCATTTATAACTTTATAACCAGCATATTACCAGCATTTATAACTTTATAACCAGCATATTACCTGAATTTATAACTTTATAACCAGCATATTACCAGCATTTATAACTTTATAACCAGCATATTACCAGCATTTATAACTTTATAACCAGCATATTACCAGCATTTATAACTTTATAACCAGCATCTTACCAGCATTTATGACTTTATAACCAGCATATTATCAGCATTTATGACTTTATAACCAGCATATTACCAGCATTTATATCTTTATAACCAGCATATTACCAGCATTTATAACTTTATAACCAGCATATTACCAGCATTTATATCTTTATAACCAGCATATTACCAGCATTTGTCTTTATAACCAGCGTATTACCAGCATTTATAACTTTATAACCAGCATATTACCAGCATTTATAACTTTATAACCAGCATATTACCTGAATTTATAACTTTATAACCAGCATATTACCAGCATTTATAACTTTATAACCAGCATCTTACCAGCATTTATGACTTTATAACCAGCATATTATCAGCATTTATGACTTTATAACCAGCATATTACCAGCATTTATATCTTTATAACCAGCATATTACCAGCATTTATATCTTTATAACCAGCATATTACCAGCATTTATAACTTTATAACCAGCATTTATATCTTTATAACCAGCGTATTACCAGCATTTATAACTTTATAACCAGCATATTACCAGCATTTATAACTTTATAACCAGCATATTACCTGAATTTATAACTTTATAACCAGCATATTACCAGCATTTATAACTTTATAACCAGCATCTTACCAGCATTTATGACTTTATAACCAGCATATTATCAGCATTTATGACTTTATAACCAGCATATTACCAGCATTTATATCTTTATAACCAGCATATTACCAGCATTTATATCTTTATAACCAGCATATTACCAGCATTTATATCTTTATAACCAGCATTTATATCTTTATAACCAGCATATTATCAGCATTAATATCTTTATAACCAGCATATTACCAGCATTTATATCTTTATAACCAGCATATTACCAGCATTTATATCTTTATAACCAGCATTTATATCTTTATAACCAGCATATTATCAGCATTAATATCTTTATAACCAGCATATTACCAGCATTTATAACTTTATAACCAGCATATTACCAGCATTTATATCTTTATAACCAGCATATTACCAGAATTTATACCTTTATAACCAGCATATTACCAGCATTTATAACTTTATAACCAGCATATTACCAGCATTTATATCTTTATAACCAGCATATTACCAGCATTTATATCTTTATAACCAGCATATTACCAGCATTTGTCTTTATAACCAGCGTATTACCAGCATTTATAACTTTATAACCAGCATATTTCCAGCATTTATAACTTTGTAACCAGCATATTACCAGCATTTATAACTTTATAACCAGCATCTTACCAGCATTTATAACTTTATAACCAGCATCTTACCAGCATTTATGACTTTATAACCAGCATATTACCAGCATCTGTGTTTATTGAGGCTACCCAGCATCCTGGTAAACTGACCTGGCCGGTTGTGTTGAGATTATTCCCAGTTTTGGATATTTTTAACTGCATGGGAAAACATGAAGCCCTTTTGTATATGTGGATGTGAAATGTGCTGGTTTTGTGTGTGTAGCTGAGGGCCGTGCCGTGCCGTGTGGAGCCGGACTTGTGGCAGCCGCTGAAATGGCTGGTAGACCTTTGTGATAGCGCTTGTCTGGGGAGAGGAGATAAGCACGCTGAAGGGAAATGGCCTTTGAAAGCTCTGCTCAGAGTGCAGCAGCAGCACCAGCAGGCTGCATAGCCTCACAAACGGATATCTTTAATTTGACCAGGGCTGATTTTGCTTCCAGTATTTAATCCATGGTGGATGGCCGTTAATTATTTTAATCACCAGGTGAGCTGATGGAATTGAATGTCGGTTTGACAGGTAAGAATCAGGCTCAGCTGACATTAGCGAGAGATCTGTGGAGCGCTGCTGTCTGCCTGAAAAAAATCTAGGGAATATTCGGCTTGTGATTGGATTTAATGTAGATGTGGAGATGCGCCTGTAGTTATTTGTAAACTGCAGGAGGTGACGTACTGTAGGTAGGAGGATAGGAGAGTGTGTCATTGACCATAAAGAATGACTGATGAGTGTGTGACTCCCTCAGGACAGGAGGGGAGGCGCAGAAACTGTAGAGGAGAGAGGAGAGGAGAGTGTCTGTGTGCTGGAGAAAGGGCCGTTTACTCTCAGCTCTTTTTCTGCAATGCAACAAACGCGTAGTATTAGCAGAAATGTGATTGTGTTTGTATAGGAAATGGAGACAATGAGAGGGCGTCCCAGTTTTTTTGTTTATTTTATAATTGTAATTCCATACAGAGGAGATTAAGAGTTGCGCGTGTATGTGCGTGCGTGTGTATGTGTTGTATGTGCGTGCGTGTGTATGTGTTGTGTGTGTATGTATGTGTGTGCGCGCTACACAGAGGCAGGGCTGTACATGCAGGCCTGCAGCGGAGTGTGCTCAGTGCTGTCCCAGCACGGCGGGGACGTGGTGGAGCGTGAGCAGTGATGGATGAGAAGCCCCGTCTCTTTCTTTCCTCTAAATTTTGTCGTTCCACCCCGCGTTCCCTGTGCATGGAGAGCGATGGGCCTTTCACAAAAGATGCGCTTTCAAATTACATTTTCAGACGAACGTCATCTTCTCAGTATAACCCCAGTCCTCCCAACGTGAGCATTTGCATGGTTTACTGTGTATGTAGATGTGCTGCTGCAAGAGCTGTAATAACAGCAGAGCTGTAGAGATTGGGGGTGCTGATACTTCCCTGACTCTTGTTTCCGTGCGTGCGTGCGTGCGTCTGTGTCCCTCCGTGTCCCTCCTCTGTGTGTGTCCCTGTCCCTCCTGTGTGCGAGGCGCTAACGACGCTCTGGTCTGGTTTTTGTTGTGCTGCAGAGCTGCCCCACCAGAGTGGCCTGGGAGCCCAGTATGAGAATCCCCACTGGGGGCTCCCACCCACCAGCCGGAGCGACAGCAGCAGCAGCTGGGATCAAGTGATCATCGACGAAAGCGACACAGAGGCGTGGCCTTCCATTTCCCGCAGCGACAGCCACGCCCCTTCAGAATGCACCACGGACACTGAGCGTGCCCCT
The DNA here is from genome assembly GCA_029718625.1 of Synaphobranchus kaupii. Taxonomy (NCBI): domain Eukaryota; kingdom Metazoa; phylum Chordata; class Actinopteri; order Anguilliformes; family Synaphobranchidae; genus Synaphobranchus; species Synaphobranchus kaupii. The sequence continues at coordinate 20,516,730 of CM056379.1, forward strand.
GAGATCAGTAGCAGCAGTAGCATGAGCATGGCCACAGGGGGCGCCCAGCAAGGCCACTTCCCCGCCCATCACCCCGGCAACAAAGCCAGCGGCAACCACTCCGGAAACGCTGGCTCCGTCCAGGGCGGGGCCAGTCGCGGCTGGGGCTCCGGGCCCGCCCACTGCCCCCCCGGTGCCGGCGGAGAGGGCAAAGCAGACAGCTTAGCGGTGGCAGGGAGGGGCCAGCCCTGTTGGAACACCTCCAACTTTAACTTGAACCTGAACCCGAACGCCAACCCCGCTGCTTGGCCAGTGTTGGGACATGAAGTGAGCAGCATGGGCGGTGGCGGTTCGGGGGGTAATAACGGTCACCCTCCCAATCTCTGCAGCCCCACGGGCACTCCGCCAGCCCTGGGCAGCAACGGCAATACGGCCAACGGCAACCTTGCAGGGGGCAGCGGCGGTGGCAACGGCGCCTGGGGGGACATGATGGCCCCCGACGCCTCGGAGCCACGCCCCTGCCCATCCACGAATGTGTCTTTCAGCATGGAACCTCAGAACCTTAACACTGACGGACCAAATCACACTAAACAGGAGCCGCTGAGCCCCGTCCCAAACCTCCCCAGCTGGGGGGGGTCTCCCCGTGGGCATGGGCTCCCTCGTCCAGCCCCCCGTCGGGGCCTCGCAGGTCAACGGTGACGGGGGCTCGGTCTGGGGCAACGGAGAAGCCAAGCCGGCCGGCTCCAAGGATTCCAGTTGGGACTCTGCTCCGGTGGGCGATCCGGGCCTTCTTACCGCCTGGGGATCCCGCGGAGGAAACGGAAACGGGGGGCGGGGCTGCGGGAGCCTGGGGGCGGGCGACGGGCGGAGACTGGGGCAAGCATTCCGCCGAGGCCAAAGGATGGGAGGCGGCAGGCAGCCCACCTCAGGAGCAGCAGAACTCCTGGGCCCGGCCCGCTAACCCGGCTGCCAGCGAGGGCAGTAGCGACAGCCAGGAGGGTCGGCCCCCTCGCAGGGACAGGCCGCCCGGTGAGGAGGCCCCGCCCCCGCCCCTGCCCCGCCAGGACCTGGACCCGCGGGTGCTGTGCAACACGGGCTGGGGCCAGACGCCGGTGCGACAGCACACCATGTGGGACATGGAGGAGGCGGCGCGCTCCAACCGAAAAGGCGACACCGGGACCGATGCCTGGTGCTCCCCCTCCAGCTCCACCTCCTCCGGCCCGTCCATGAGCACCCAGGGCGCGGGGCCCAACGGCGGCGCAGCTTCCAGACCCGACTCGGGCGGGAAGGCCGAAGGGCCTGTCTCCGGCGGCTGGGGGGCCCCAGCCCCTGCGCCCAGCCAGCCCGGCTCCGGGTGGGTCGAGCAGCCCGCTGCCAAGAAAGTGCCCAACGGAGGCTGGGGCGACGCTCCGCCAGGGGGCCCCAACGCCAGCGCCCCCAAAGGCAGCCAGTCCTGGGGCCCCGAGGAGAAGTCTCCCAGCTGGGACGACCCCCCTGCCAAACCTAAACCTCAGAGCTGGGGGGAGGGGCCCAAACCGTCCCACAGCTGGGGCGGCGGAGGAGGTGGGAGTGGAGGAGGTGGGAGCGGAGGAGGTGGGAGCGGAGGAGGTGGGAGCGGAGGAGGTGGGAGCGGAGGAGGTGGGAGCGGAGGAGGTGGGAGCGGAGGAGGTGGGAGCGGAGGAGGTGGGAGCGGAGGAGGTGGGAGCGGAGGAGGTGGGAGCGGAGGAGGTGGGAGCGGAGGTGAGTGGGGGGAGCCAGGGGAGGGGAAGAGGAACGGGACGTCCAGCACGCCCTGGGAGGGGGAAGGAGGCGGCTGGAAGGAGAGCCCTCGGGGTTGGAGTAAACCAGCTCCAGGGCCCGGTGGAGGATGGGGAGAAGCCCAGCGCCCCGCTCCTCCAGCGCAGAACTGGGGGAGCAAGCCCCAGGAGAGCTCCAACGGAAACGGCGGCCAGGGCGGCAGCGTGGGGTCCTGGGGCGGCCCCAGCTCTGTCAAGCAGAGCGGCTCAGGCTGGGGCGGCGGGACGGGCCCGGGACCGGGCCCGGGACCGAACGGCGGGAAGCAGGAGCCGGGGGCCGAGCCCACTGGCTGGGAGGAGCCCTCCCCTCCCTCCATCCGCCGCAAGATGGAGATCGACGACGGGACCTCCACCTGGGGCGACCCCAACACTTACAACAAGACCGTCAACATGTGGGACAGGAACAACCCTGTGATCCAGAGCAACCCGGCACCTAACGCCAACCCCCCAGCCCCCAGCAACAACAACCACAACCACCACCACCACCACCACCACCAACAACAACAACAACAACACCAACACCAACACCAACACCACCACCCGCACCACAGCCAGCCGCCTGTCCAGAGCCACGGCAACAATAACGGCTCGCCCAACGCACCTGCCCCTCACCAGCCCGGACCCCCGCCCAACAGACCACCTCTGGTGGCTCCAGGTAAAGAGTCTCTTTTGCATGTGCCCTTGTCACCTGGGAAACTGGCCTCTTTTACCAAGCTTACAGTTACCAGCCTCGCCACACCTGTAGTCTCAAACATCTCTCTCACTCTCCTGAGAGCTACCCAGATTCAGAAGCTTTGATGTGGTGGAGCAGCTAGGTCACTCGACAGGTGTCTGCTCATAAGCGGTTTGCACATTTGTTTTTGTTTGAACGCAGTTGTCATAGACATCTGGTTGGACTTAGTCCAGCTGGTTTTGAGGTCAGTCCAGGAATTGTGGTGAGTGATTAACAGTGAGCCAGTTCTGCTTTCTAAATGCTGTATTGATGATTAATTTGCAGACTGAAATTGAAAGTGAAATAGCATTGGTGTCGGGGTATGAAATTAACTTCTTCACCCAGTGGCCCGAGTGCCTTGTGGATTCTAAAAATCTGTAGCCATTTTCAACATTTTACCAGCCGCATTACCATTACAATATAACACAACCTGGTTGGTTACCTGCCAAAGTGGCTGCTGGGGTAAAGATTTTACAAGCCACAATCAAAATTTTACCAGCATTTGGCTGGTGGCGGGTGTTAATTTCACACCCTGATTGGCATATAACATGATCTCATAATGGTTATAAATTGGATATATGTTCAAAGGTCAGTGGTTTTCAGTACTGTTGCACGGACTTTCATTTTAATAATGCAGTCCCTGCACTCTTAATACTGTATGTGAACAAGCTGCAGGGTACCCTGTGAAAATCCCATTAAGCGCTTTGTCGCTCGTACTGTATGTGTAGCAGAAATGCTGTGGAGCGGTTAACAAACCGGTGAAAGTGACAGTTTGCCAATGGAGTTAATGACTGAAGGCAGTGTCACTGCAGAAGGCTGCCCTGGTCGGGAAGGTCAGGCGCCCCCTGCCGTCCACCCTGGCGCATTGGAAGGCTTTCACTTGGCACGCGTGGCGCCGCCTTCCCCTGCCAACTGGTGCGGAGACGTGCCAGGAGTTAAACGGGCATCGCGGCCGTCCTTCTGGCCAGACAGGGCCTCCTCGGCTGACTGACTGGGGCTCTTGTGTTTAAGGGATTTTGAAAAGGGTAGAAATGCCTGAAGGAAAGGGGTGGATTTCAAAGCTCGGCACATCTGCAGGAGTGAGATGGGGGATTTCAGTGTTTTGTCTAACGCAATGTTCTGGGTGTGGTCCTCCTCCTCCTGCAGGCTGGGGAGAGCTGCCCAGTGTACAGCCCAAACCGGAGCCCTCCTGGGGAGAGCCGCCCGCCCCCGCCCCCTCGGTGGACAACGGGACTTCTGCCTGGGGCAAGCCCCCCGGAAGCAGTGGGACCTGGGCGGGGGAGGGCGGCCACGAGACCCCCGGGCCCTACGGCAGAGGCACCGCACCGCCAGGATCAGCCCCCTGCAAGCCAGGTACCTCGTACCCCCCAGAAAACTAGCCCAAAATCTCAGCCCTTCCTCACGTGAAGCTGGGCATAACCCATCACTAAGAACACACACAGCATCATTCAGTTCACTCTGCACCAGTGTGCACTATATATGAACAGAGTGCGCATGAGCACAAGCTATTTACAGTCTGTGTGTCTGTGAGGAAGGAAGGGAAAATACTGCAATAGACCGTGGCAGCTTTATCAGAGACGTGGCATTTGGGTCATTTATTTTACAGCACTGACACCTGGTGTCTGGATGGTATTACTGCAGTTCCTGATGTGCCTGCAGCAGATTGTGACCGTTGTTTATACGGCACACAGCCAGCTGAAGTTGGAGGTTTAAAATGTCCCCTGTGGGGCTGCCGTACATGCGGTGAGCGTGACTCCTGTGCTCCCTTGCAGCCCCCAAATCTATGCAAGATGGCTGGGGAGGCGGTGGGGACGATGTGAGCCTGTCAGCGGGGCAGTGGGAGCCAGACGATGGGGACATGTGGAACAGCCCCGCCTCCCAGGAAAGCAACTCCTCCTGCAGTTCCTGGGGGAACCCGCCCAAAAAGGGCCCGCCCAAGGTGAGGGACTCGCTCTGGCATGTGTGCGTGCCTGTCTGTGTGTGTCTATGTATCTGTGTGTGTGTGTGTGTGTGTGTGTGTGTGTGTGTGTGTGTGTGTGTGTGTGTGTGTGTGTGTGTGTGTGTGTGTGTGTGTGTGTGTGTGTGTGTGTGTGTGTGTGTGTGTGTGTGTGTGTGTGTGTGTATGTTTGAGTACTTGCGTGCGATACATACATGTATATTGTGAGACAGCTGTGGCACAGTCAGCTTGTCCTCTCTTCATTGTGTTTTCTCTCCAAATGAAGGGGAAGGGGCCTTCCAAGCAGGATGATGCCTGGATCATGAACCGCCTGATCAAACAGCTCACAGACATGGGCTTCCCGGTGAGTGTGGGTCTAATACACACACCCCACTTTAATACAAACAGGAGCACAGACACTGTCCACAGTCTAAAACGCGGGAGCCCCTGTCGTGTGTACATGGTAACCCACAATAAGTCATACTTCACACAGTTAGCCTAAGTACACATTTATTACAGTAAACTCAGTCATCATACATAGCTCATGTTCAGTGCTTATTTACTTTAAAAGTATATAGGGGATTTCAGCACTCATTTGTGACCTGTTAAGCAATAAATGTATAATCAATGATTACGTGCTTGTTCACTTGACTAATTAGCATTCCTTGCATATTTAATATGTGCATGCATAATACAGTGTTAGTCAGTGCTAATGCTAACGTGCCGATGGCTGCTTCTGTCTGTGTGCAGAGAGACCCAGCAGAGGAGGCTCTGAAAAGCAACAACATGAATCTGGATCAGGCAATGAGTGAGTGTGCCTGCTGTGCCTCCGCATGCCTTCACTTCACAAATAAATAAATGTTGAGCGCGTGGACGTGGCCTGACGTTCCCCCTGTGTCTGTGTGTGCCTTAGGCGCCTTGTTGGAAAAGAAGACGGAACTGGACAAGCGGGGGATGGGAATTTCTGACTACAACAACGGCCTGGTCAGCAAAGCGCTGGGCTGCCGGCCCCCAGCCATCTCCAAAGAGTCCTCCACTGATCGCGCCCCCTTCTTAGACAAGGTGCGCACCTCCCAGCACACTCCCATCACGTCTCACTCACCCCTGCTTGGACAGATAGCTGTGTGTAGTGTTTATTAGCATAGTGTGTGACACAGCGCTATGATAACTGCACTTATACGCAAGAAGTTGCTGGTTTGGAGCCTTGGTGAGATATTGCAGTGGAGGGTTGGCATAATGAATTGCTTCTTAAATAGCCAACTGTGTAATTGAATACAATCTATAATGAAAACTGCAAGTTACTTTGCTGCATAAGGGAGTCTGATGGGTAAATCATAACCTGCTTTTTAAGAATGAAGTGACCTGAGATGTTCACAAGTAAGGTCCCTTACATGCATACATACTTGCATACATAGTCTGTTCAGTCTGGGAAGTTTCTGTACTGTACAGAACATTGTACGCTCAGTAACATTGTGCTTTTGTCCCCTGTGCAGGACGGCGGCCTGGCGGAAGACGCCCCAACCTCACCGTTTATGCCTTCTCCCAGCCTGAAGCTCCCGCTGTCCAGCACCGGCCTCCCCAACCAGGGCCTGGGAGGGGTGGCCTCTGGACTGGCCATGCAAAACCTGAACAACAGACAGGTGAGCGCCTAACAGTCCTGTACAGTGCAGATATGTGAGCGGCTAACAGTCCTGTACAGTGCAGATATGTGAGCGGCTAACAGTCCTGTACAGTGCAGATATGTGAGCGGCTAACAGTCCTGTACAGTGCAGATATGTGAGCGGCTAACAGTCCTGTACAGTGCAGATATGTGAACGGCTAACAGTCCTGTACAGTGCAGATATGTGAACGGCTAACAGTCCTGTACAGTGCAGATATGTGAGCGGCTAACAGTCCTGTACAGTGCAGATATGTGAGCGGCTAACAGTCCTGTACAGGGCAGATATGTGAGCGGCTAACAGTCCTGTACAGTGCAGATATGTGAAAGGCTAACAGTCCTGTACAGTGCAGATATGTGAGCGGCTAACAGTCCTGTACAGTGCAGATATGTGAGCGGCTAACAGTCCTGTACAGGGCAGATATGTGAGCGGCTAACAGTCCTGTACAGTGCAGATATGTGAGCGGCTAACAGTCCTGTACAGTGCAGATATGTGAGCGGCTAACAGTCCTGTACAGGGCAGATATGTGAGCGGCTAACAGTCCTGTACAGTGCAGATATGTGAAAGGCTAACAGTCCTGTACAGTGCAGATATGTGAGCGGCTAACAGTCCTGTACAGTGCAGATATGTGAGCGGCTAACAGTCCTGTACAGTGCAGATATGTGAGCGGCTAACAGTCCTGTACAGTGCAGATATGTGAGCGGCTATCAGTCCTGTACAGTGCAGATATGTGAGCGGCTAACAGTCCTGTACAGGGCAGATATGTGAGCGGCTAACAGTCCTGTACAGTGCAGATATGTGAGCGGCTAACAGTCCTGTACAGTGCAGATATGTGAGCGGCTAACAGTCCTGTACAGTGCAGATATGTGAGCGGCTAACAGTCCTGTACAGTGCAGATATGTGAGCGGCTAACAGTCCTGTACAGTGCAGATATGTGAGCGGCTAACAGTCCTGTACAGTGCAGATATGTGAGCGGCTAACAGTCCTGTAAAGGGCAGATATGTGATCGGCTAACAGTCCTGTACAGTGCAGATATGTGAGCGGCTAATAGTCCTGTAAATGGTAGGTATGTGATCGGCTAACAGTCCTGTACAGGGCAGATATGTGATTGGCGAACAGTCCCGTGAGGCTAACAGTTATGTGAGGGGGGGGAGCTCGGTGTGACCAGGTTGTTGGGTTTTTTTGTGAACCCCAGGAGTTGAGCCTTAACTTAGTTACAGCTCTTGGTACAAGTAATGCCCCTTAATCCCATCTGCCGTACAGTGAGACACCAAGAGATCACACACCGAGCGATCACACACTCGCGCCTCTTCCTTATATGCTGGGATACTAACAATACTCCATCTCTTCACAAGCACCTCTGTCTGCCTGTTCTTACAGTGTCCCCCCCTTATCTTCTCTATAATCACACAAAACCAATTGAAATTGAGAACGGCTGAATTGTTATAAATGCATGGAGGCCGCGAGTGGCAGACATGTTTCTGCCTTTTGTGCGTTGAGTGTAGTGGCCCTCCTTACTGCTCTACAGTGATTGCGGCCCTTGATTTTGAAAGTGCAGAACAGCAGGGGAGATGAAAGAGGGAATCGGCAATACCCTTTATCTCACGGCCTGCTCTCTGGAAGCGCCCTCGCAAGGTCAGGCAGCATTAGACGAGCTGGAGGTAAATTGACCCTGATTGAGAGATTATGAATGGACACATTCAACTGAACAGACTGCATTCCTGTTTGCTGCTGGCATTTCTGCTCTCTGATAGGTCAGTACAGGTTTTCTGCTAATGCAAGGTCAGGCCCGTCCCTTTTGTCTAAATGAGCCGAGGTCCCTCGGTCTCTTCCTCAAAACTCGATTTAGTGGTTAAATGTGAGTATTGTGATGAGGTAAAAATAAGAGTAGTAGGAGCTTTTCTGAAGATGTCTTCCGCAAAACTTGATTTTAGATTGGTTAAATTTGAGTGCTGTAATAGATGAGGTAAAATAAGAGCAGTAGGGTCTGTCCTATAGGGTGGACAGCCTTGTAGATTTGGCCTCGCTGAGAGGGAGGAAGCCCCTCCCCCTCCCCCTGTCGCTCACAGCCTGGCTCCTCCCCCTCTCTCCCGCAGATGCAGAGCGGAATGTTCGGCAGTAGCGGAGCAGCACAAGCCCGGGCCGTGCATCAGCAGGCTCCTCCCCCTCAGCCGTCAGTGCCGCCTCTCAGCTCCTCCCAGCCTAATCTCCGCGCTCAAGTGCCTCAGTTTCTCTCCCCTCAGGTGAGCCCCGCCCGCCTGAGCCGTCCCTACATACAGGCCAGCCGGCCCGTGTGTGCAGACACACGCATGCAGCTGCACACGTACACGCACCTGCTCTGTATGTGCCAGGAAACGATGACTCAAAGCTGTAAACTGCCTGTTGTTGCACAAAATCACCACTAGAAAGCTACATTTCTGTATAGATTGGACACGGGAGATGTGATCATGGTTTTTGCAGTGAGGTCCTTTTCATGGTTGCGTAAATATCACGCGTGTAGCTGGAACTGTTTTGGAAAATATGTGGTCTGGGTTGTTTTTGTTATTTTGTTGTGATTTTGATGAGGTCTTCCCCTCTGTCTTCCTCTAGGTTCAAGCACAGCTCTTGCAGTTTGCAGCAAAAAACATTGGTCTGAACCCTGCACTTTTAACCTCACCAATAAACCCACAGCAAATGACCCTGTTGTACCAACTACAGCAACTGCAAATGGTGAGTGGGAGGCCGGTACCGGTGCTGTGGACTGAGTGTTGTATAAGAGCTGGTGAGTGTCTCACAGCGGGGCTGTCTCTGCACACAGGCGTATCAGCGTTTACAAATCCAGCAGCAGATGATGCAGGCTCAGCGCAACGTCTCCGGACCCATCAGACAACAAGAGCAGCAAGTGAGGCTCCCTCTGTCCCCCTTCACTCGCCCCCTGACACTGCCTCTCTCACACGCTGACACTGCCTCTCACACTGACAGCACTCACTGCCACCGTAGCACAGCATGGCTGCCTCTCTCACACTGTCAGCACTGCCACAGTAGAGTAACATGGCTGCCTCTCTCACACTGTCAGCACTGCCACAGTAGCACAGCATGGCTGCCTCTCTCACACTGTCAGCACTGCCACAGTAGCACAGCATGGCTGCCTCTCTCACACTGTCAGCACTGCCACAGTAGAGTAACATGGCTGCCTCTCTCACACTGTCAGCACTGCCACAGTAGAGTAACATGGCTGCCTCTCTCACACTGACAGCACTGCCACAGTAGCACAGCATGGCTGCCTCTCTCACACTGTCAGCACTGCCACAGTAGCAGAGCATGGCTGCCTCTCTCACACTGTCAGCACTGCCACAGTAGAGTAACATGGCTGCCTCTCTCACACTGTCAGCACTGCCACAGTAGCACAGCATGGCTGCCTCTCTCACACTGTCAGCACTGCCACAGTAGCACAGCATGGCTGCCTCTCTCACACTGTCAGCACTGCCACAGTAGCACAGCATGGCTGCCTCTCTCACACTGTCAGCACTGCCACAGTAGCACAGCATGGCTGCCTCTCTCACACTGTCAGCACTGCCACAGTAGAGTAACATAGCTGCCTCTCTCACACTGTCAGCACTGCCACAGTAGAGTAACATGGCTGCCTCTCTCACACTGTCAGCACTGCCACAGTAGAGTAACATGGCTGCCTCTCTCACACTGTCAGCACTGCCACAGTAGAGTAACATGGCTGCCTCTCTCACACTGTCAGCACTGCCACAGTAGAGTAACATAGCTGCCTCTCTCACACTGTCAGCACTGCCACAGTAGCACAGCATGGCTGCCTCTCTCACACTGTCAGCACTGCCACAGTAGAGTAACATGGCTGCCTCTCTCACACTGTCAGCACTGCCACAGTAGAGTAACATGGCTGCCTCTCTCACACTGACAGCACTGCCACAGTAGCACAGCATGGCTGCCTCTCTCACACTGTCAGCACTGCCACAGTAGCACAGCATGGCTGCCTCTCTCACACTGTCAGCACTGCCACAGTAGAGTAACATGGCTGCCTCTCTCACACTGTCAGCACTGCCACAGTAGAGTAACATGGCTGCCTCTCTCACACTGTCAGCACTGCCACAGTAGAGTAACATGGCTGCCTCTCTCACACTGTCAGCACTGCCACAGTAGAGTAACATGGCTGCCTCTCTAACACTGTCAGCACTGCCACAGTAGCACAGCATGGCTGCCTCTCTCACACTGTCAGCACTGCCACAGTAGCACAGCATGGCTGCCTCTCTCACACTGTCAGCACTGCCACAGTAGAGTAACATAGCTGCCTCTCTCACACTGTCAGCACTGCCACAGTAGAGTAACATAGCTGCCTCTCTCACACTGTCAGCACTGCCACAGTAGAGTAACATGGCTGCCTCTCTCACACTGACAGCACTGCCACAGTAGAGTAACATGGCTGCCTCTCTCACACTGACAGCACTGCCACAGTAGAGTAACATAGCTGCCTCTCTCACACTGACAGCACTGCCACAGTAGAGTAACATAGCTGCCTCTCTCACACTGTCAGCACTGCCACAGTAGAGTAACATAGCTGCCTCCTCACACTGTGACACGGCCTCTCTCGCACTGCCACAGTAGAGTAATATTCAGAACAATAAGGCTACAATAATTATGTGCAGGCTATGCAATACAAGATGCAGGACATGTTTATTCAAAAAACAAGTTTTAATTCACTGTTCTTGCTCTAACGTTGGCTGAATAAAAAGGGCTACATGCAACTCTGGGGCCGTGTTCACAAAAAATTTTTATCTTGCCACTAAGAGTTCTAGGTGGTGCAAAACGTTCTTAGTTAAAAGTTTACTCTTAAAACCTATTCACAAATCTGCCGAGGCCAACTTTTACTAAGGAATGGGAATAACTCTTAAGCTATTAAGTGGTTAATGGGGAACGCGTCTTTTTCAGCAAATTCATTATACTGCAGCAGGAGGTAGGCTACGAATCAGGTTTTTTTCTGCGGCGTCTTCTCTAAAGGTCTGCATGTTTGTCGTCCCCGGCAGGTTGCACGTACAATCAATAACATGCAGCAGCAGATCCAGCAGCACCAGCGCCAGCTGGCCCAGGCCCTCCTGATGAAGCAGCAGCCTCCCCCTCACTCCAGCCTGCAGCCCAGCGCCGGCAAATCAGCCCTGGACGGCTACGCGGCCCACGCCCAGGGTCAGGGCCTCTCCGACCTGCAGACCAAAGAGCCGCAGTCTTCTCCCAACTCCTACGCCGCGTACCCCCTCTGTGAGTGCAGCTCGCCCACGCCAAGGCCTCCACCGTTTTCTTCCCGCTGTCGCAATAAGAGCGGAAGAGATGCTGGAAATAGAATAGAAGTGGTGGTGTATGTGTTAGAAGTAAATGTTAAATTAGGCCCACTGTACTTGGGTGAGAATTGTCTAGTGTTATGAGAGTATATGCTGGGTTGGATATTGCGGTGGATTTTCTTTAAGTGATATGTAAATGCACTATGTAGATTTATAGGTGCTGCGAGCGGCCGTACAGCTGTCCCCCATCGTGCCTCCTCCTCTTACCCTCCCCTAAAAGACCCACAATGAAAATAAGCCTTTGCCTTTATTTCTTGTGTTTTATTCCTTTTGATGGTTTTTAGTATTTGGGGCATCTCTGGCCAGAGGGGCCACCTGTATTTTAAATGATCAATAAAGCATTTCAATCAGTCAATCAATCAATCAATCAAACTGTGTGTTCCTCTCCCTCAGCCGGACTCAATCCAAACATGAATGTAAACTGCATGGAGGTGGGGGGCGTGTCCATGAAGGAACCTCCTCAGCCTCAGTCCCGCCTGTCACAGTGGACACACCCCAACTCCATGGAGACACTCTCTGGCAACCCCTCCCCTATGGAGGCCAACCTCAACAAGCACGGTACGGCCCGCGTACACACACACAGGCGCGCAGGAGTGCACTGGTATACACGCCCTTGCAGTGGTTGCGCTAAATCATAATCCGTCAACGTGACGGACAGGGTTGAACAAAAATCTGTCACCGTCTATTTTTACCAGTCATTAAGTTTGTTTTAATGTTAATCGATGTGAAATCATTTGCGTTGCATTTTTGGATGCATTTCGCTATTTTCCCTTACAGCTACAATAATTATGTGTAGGCTATGCAATACAAGATGCAGAACATGTTTATTCAAAAAACAAAAGTTTTAATTCACTGTTCTTGCTCTAACGTTGGCTAAATAAAAAGGACTATATGCAACTCTGGGGCCGTGTTCACAAAAAATGTTATCCTACCACTAAGAGTTCTAGGTGGTGCAAAACGTTCTTAGTTAAAAGTTTACTCTTAAAACCTATTCACTGCCGAGACCAACTTTTACTAAGGAATGGGAATAACTCAAGCTATTAAGTGGTTGATGGGGAACGGGTCTTATTTAAGCAAATTCATTATACTGCAGCAGGAGGTAGGCTACTTATCATATTGCCATAGTCAAATAGATTCTGAAACTAAAATTTAGGCAAAGTGTTCCTGTTTTAACATGAAACCAAAAATAATATGCTGAGTAGTCGGGTATATTCGGCAAATTGTCAGCCTCTTACATGTCTGGCAGCTCATAAAATAAACAGACTTTTAATTGTCTAGGCGAGAATAAGGGCGGCAGTGTAGTATAGTGGTTAAGGAACTGGCCTTGTAACCGAAAGGTTGTAGGTTCGATTCCCAGGTAGGACACTGCCGTTGTACCCTTGAGCAAGGTACTTAACCTGAATCGCTTCAGTATATATCCAGCTGTATAAATGGATAACATGTAAAAAATCCTATAAAGTTGTGTAAGTCGCTCTGGATAAGAGCGTCTGCTAAATGCCTGTAATGTAATGTAATGTAATAAGGCTGAAGTCGGCTTTATTTTTTTGTAGCCTAGGTTGTGATCATCAACAGGAAAGCGTATGCATTGTCAGCTGATGCGGGGTCTACAGAGGGAATTTATTGTTTGGTGTAATAGCTACTCTAATGACAGATGACTGCGAGATTCCCAGTTCGTCTGCGCTGCATTTTACCTGTAGCCAAGTAGCGTAGATTTGGAAAAACTTTTTTCCACTTTGTTTGTTGAAGTGACTGCATCCCTGACTAGCTCTACTATAAGCATAATACCGTCGTAATTGATACCTTTTTAAAAGCTTGTTGTTATTAAATGTTCCAAAACATTGACTCCATACTGAGGCGGCTTGCCGGCAGCAGCTATAGGACTGTTTTGATTTGTGATTTGGTCTTAGTGACTTAGGAGTCAGTGTGATGCTGCCGTTTTTCAGCACTTCCCGTAAACAACAAGTTTCATTATCCGGAAAAGACTTGCATGATTTCGGTGTGGCTCAATCTGTATGGTGAAACGCTGCGAAAGAAGATTATGTTCGGGGGGCTGCATGGTGTGGCCTAATTTGGGATTAAAGGCTGGGAAAAAAAAAAAAAAAAGGCTTTCTCTTTGCATAATCCTCACCTCAGCCAGTGAAAGGCTCAAATGGAAGTTAAACGCAGTGTGGTCATTGTTCCCCCACAGTGTTCATGTAGCGCCATCGGAGGCCTGTGGCGTGTGCTTGCGTAATTTTACACACCTCGCCCTGGACTGCGTCTCCGCTGGGAGTAAACAGGAAGGAGAGATAAAGCAAGGAGCCCAGTTAGTGAAAGGGATAGAAACGCCTTAGCATTTACTCAGCGTTCTTCGCTTCTGAAGGTCCCCTGTGTCCCCTGTGTGTCTGCGTGTGCGTGTGCGTGTGTCTGTGCGTGTGTGTGTGTGTGTCTGTGTGTCTGTGTGTCTGTGTGTCTGTGTGTCTGTGTGTCTGTGTGTGTGTGTGTGTGTGTGTGTGTGTGTGTGTGTGTGTGTGTGTGTGTGTGTGTGTGTGTTTTCTCTCTGAAGCCTGTGGGGTTGATCTGATAAGGGTGCCAGGCTTGTTGAGGCAGTGTTGTTTTTGGGGTGTCGGGGAGAATGACGGACGTTCCTCTGGTCTCCCAGGTGCCATGCCCCCAGGCCCCAGCCTGGCCCTGGCGGGAAAGCCCCCCATGGACGACTCGTACAGCCCCTACAATCTCCTCCCCAGCTCCGAGTCGCCCGCCAGCCCGCTGGTGCCTCCCGACAGCTGGGGCCCGGGCAAGGGTGCCAGCGACAAGATCTCCAACGGCACCAACATCAACTGGCCCCCGGGTATGCTGCAGCCCGGGGGGGGGGGGTGGGGGGGTCAGTAACGCACAGCCACAGTGGAGTTTATCATCTTTTATTCTGCCTGTGACCTTGCAGAGTTCTGCCCTGGAGTGCCCTGGAAAGGACTACAAAATATCGACCCGGAGAACGACCCCAACATGACCCCAGGAAGTGTTCCCAGCGGCCCCACCATCAACACCAACATCCAGGATGTGAACCGCTACCTGCTGAGAGATCGAGGTGGAGGTAGGAGGGGAGGCGAGGAGAGTGAAGGGGAGGCGTGGAGAGGAGTTCACGCACACATACTAAAGAACAAATCTCTAGTGTTTATGCCGTTTCCGTAGGATGTCATATTTACTGCTAAAGAGCCTCTGTATTAAAGCTAATGGTGATATGACTGTCAGGCCTCCGTGTGGTAAAACGGGCCGTCGCCCAGCCGTTATGAGTCTGACTTCTGGTGGTACTGTTCATCCTCGACATGCTCAGCCCTCATTCACTGTGTGCCACCCAACAGAAGCCCAGGCCACACCCCTGAGCTGCAATACAGCTTTTATTACTTTGTTTGTCCCCCAAACCCCCCTTGTTTTGGGAACACCGTAGGCACCTCCCCAACACCTCAGAATGGCGCCCTGCCTCTGTCCAGTGACTGGCCAGTCAGTGCCTACACTAGCTCCTTCAGTTTCTCTTCTCCAGACGGTGATGGTGAAGGTACAGCCCCTACCCCCCCTTACCCCCAAATCGTCTCCTGACCCCCCTGGCAACCACCCCCCCCCCCCCCCCAGTGTCCCTCGTGCCGCTGTAGGAGGCCCTGACCTCAGTGAGTGTGTGTGTGTGTGTGCACTCCCCTCCACACCTATAACTGTACTGCCCCTTGCTGTTAATGCCATATGTGTTGACATGGATTACCTGTGTGTGTAATGGGGTGTGCTGGTTGTCCATGCCCATGCCCCCCCCCCCCTCGCCCTGCCGTTTTTGGGTCACGGTCGGTGAGCTTCATATTGCTGCTCACTTACGCTAACAAAGTTGGGGAAAGAACCCCTTTGCTTATTTAGGATCGAGAGCACTCCTGACTTGAGATTGTCCTAAACAGACCCAAATAACAGCATGCTAATATTAGTGTATGTATGTGCATGGGTACACCCCTCGTCGATTTAACTGTGCTGCTGTCTGTTAGTTCTGCTCTGTTCCTTTCAGTTCATGCAGTCTAAAGGTTATATGGCCTGAAAGATCTATTATCCCTTCATTATCATGATTTAATTGCAGAATAGGCACAGGGGTTGAATGGGGTCTGACCCACAGAACATTGAAAAATGTTTGGCTGCAAGTAGGGATGCACCGAATCCATATTTTTAGGGTTTGGCCGAATCCACCAGTTAAGATTCGGCCGAACCCCGAAACGAATCCCGAATCCCGGAAGTAAAGGAGTAAAATAAATAAAACAATTAAATTCTTTGTTCAAATACATAGACTGTTTTCTATTTTCAGCAGAACATTTCAGCATATGTGAAATGAAAACATCAACATGCATATTAAATGCAAATAAATATATTATTTTTATATTATTTTCTTTGTCTTAATAATTCATGCGATGGCGCAAATAGCTTACCGTTGGCTGCACTGTCTTCTCAAAGCCCAGTAGCGTGATAGCTAATTGTGTCACTCACTTCTCTCAATTGTAGCTTAATACAATGTAGCCCACTGTATTAGAATTTTAGGAGGACTGCAGCAAAGTTGTCATGCATGGCTTCATCAAATTAAAACCGAAGTAGGCCTAATAGATGGTAGTTGAAAAGGGACGTGAGAGTACGCAACAGCCAGAGCAGTCTCGTTAATAAACCGCATAGGCTAATCTTGCAGTTTTAATAAAAACATATGGAATCTTATGCTGAGATTTGGCATAGGTTATGGTTTGTTACATTACACCATGTATAGCCTATAGGCAAACAGACTATACATTTGCTTTCATAAATCAATTAAAACTGTGAGAGAATGTCGCCAGTGGTGCTTAACAGTCTCTTAACTTGGCACAGAGGTTGGCTCATCGTAAAAATAGCGACCAGTCATTTATGAATGGAACTCCAGCGACATCGTCCGCCTCAAATGGAATGTGAAGCGGCCGTTTTAAAATCATAAAATCACAAAACATAGCTTAGCCTACATGCCTTTTCAGTTGGATAGGTTACACAGGCAATAGTTCTCAATATTATTTAGATCTATACAATACGCTTGTCAATACTTCACAATCACTGTTTTTGAGACACTGTCTGTTGTAGCCTAATGACCAATTCACTGGTTAACATTAGGCTAGCCTACATTTTAGATTCAGCCAAACCCCGAATAGAATCCAGAATCCCAGAAATAAAAAGTGAAATAAATAAAACAAAGGTATTTAATCCGTGAGACACTTGCATGTTTCTATGGACACGTTCTAAAACAGTCCCTAACAACCAAGGGATTCTGGCGCGATCAGAAAGTTAACAGCAATAGAATAAAAAATAACCATTCGGATTCGGTGCATCCCTAGCTGCAAGTTTGAATTATTCTTCTGTATTCACTTAGCAGACACTGCATTCATAACTCCTAATGATAAGCTAGTAGTTGGGTATTTGTCCAAATCAGCCAGATTGATGTAAACGGTAGTCCACGGGGCTGCTGGGTGGTTAATCCGGTTAAGGCAGTATTCTAGTGCACGGATGGGCCCCAAGATGTGGTACAGAACAATTCTTACTGTTGCCAAGCGATGGGAGGATTTCAGTTGTCCGTTGAGCGCCTGTTGAGCTGCATTTGAAGTGATGTCCGTGGGACTGCAGTATGTGGCGACTGATATCACATGCTTGTCTGTGCTCTCCCAAATCCATAGCGGAGGTTGTGGGAGTGCCAGCCAGTTGGGCTTTCCAAATTGGCAATAAAAAAGAAAAAGTAGCAAGAGGAAAAACATGCAAACTGTAAAAAAAAAAAAAAAAAAAAAGTATTCCAGACATTTTGTGTTATTCCATTATTTGGTCCACTCTAGAAGTGTTATAACCTTCATTCGGTGAGCTGTTGAGAGGGGGGTTGGGTGTTGGAAAAAATACTGAGAATGAAAGAGGCCCCTCATACTCTACCAAAAGAACAATGAAACTGGCATGGACGGACATTAGTGCTGAGCGATTAGAGTTTTGAGTTTGGTTCGGTTTTGGAATATAATCTCGGTTTTCGATTTAGATTTTTTTTTTTTTTTAAACATGAATGTAAAATGAAATAATGACAATTTAAAATATTGTTGAATAATTTTAATTCAAAAGTTAAACTCTAGGCCTAACTTTAAAAAATAAAATAAAAAGACATTTTAAACTTAATCTCAAAATGAACCTAGTGTCAACATGAAATCTTCTAAAGATCCTCAGGAAAAGTGTGCTCTCCTTACAGTCTTAAAGGTTCCAATTATTATTATCACTTAATATACACTACTCACAAAAAGTTAGGGATATTTGGCTTTCGGGTGAAATTTATGGAAAATGTAAGTTAACGCTACAGTGATATTATACGTATCATGAAAGTAGGGCATTTAAGTAGAAGCATGCAATGGTGATTTCCTCATCTCAAACAATTTATTGAAACAAAAGCCAACAACAGTGGTGGGTATACCACAACAAAAATGTCAATGTCTCAATAACTTGTCATGTGCCCTTGAGCATCAATTACAGCTTGACAACGACGTCTCATGCTGTTCACAAGTCGACTTATTGTCTGCTGAGGCATGGCATCCCACTCTTCTTGAAGGGCGGCCCTCAGGTCATTGAGGTTCTGGGGTACAGAGTTACGAGCCTCTACACGGTGAGTCAGCTGATCCCATAGGTTTTCTATGGGATTCAGGTCTGGAGAAAGTGCAGGCCACTCCATTTGAGGTACCCCAGTCTCCAGCAGCCTTTCCCTAATGATGCGACCTCGATGAGCTGGAGCATTGTCGTCCATGAAGATGAAATTAGGCCTGTGTTGTTCATGCAGGGGCACAATGACTGGATTAATGATGTTATTCAGGTAGTATGGGCTTGTCACTGTACCATTCACAAAGTGTAGGGCAGTTCTGTATTGACTAGACACACCTGCCCACACTGTAACACCGCCACCACCAAAGGGTCGTCTGGTGACAACAGTGGCTGATGCATAGCGCTCTCCTTGACGTCTCCAACATCGTTGGCGGCCATCATTTCTGCTCAACGTGAATCGACTTTCATCAGAGAACAGCACTGAGGCCCACTGGTCCCTCGTCCAGCGTAAATGCTCCCTGGCCCATGCAAGACGATGACGCCTGTGCCTGGTGGTGTGGTCAGGTACCCTTGCAGGTCGTCTAGCACGCAGACCACGCTGATGTAAACGGTTTCGAATGGTCTGACGTGACACTTGGGTGCCTCTCACCTCCCTTAAATGTGCCTGGAGTTGAGTGGCATTCATCATCCGGTTCCGCAGGGCACTGTTCACAATGAGGCGGTCATCAGTGTGGGATGTGGCCAAAGGACGTCCACTTCTATGCCTTTCTGTGACTCTTCCAGTCTCTCTGTATCTCTGTTGCAACCTGCTGATGACACTCTGTGACACTCTAAGCTCAGTGGCCACTTCCTTCTGAGAACATCCTGTTTGAAGCCTCGCAATGGCGAGGTACTGTTGATCAATTGTTAGGTGTCGTCTTGGTCTCATGATGTCAAAATGTAAACAGCATGATGAAGAGGACTGTTTAAATACCAATTCTAATTGAACCAGGAAATTTATTGGTCGATTCATGGATCAAACACCTGTTGTGAATTTTGCCGTTCAGCTCCTTGTTAGAGAACAGCAAGTTGTGCAAAAAGTACTGAAACATTGAATAGTTGGACATGTGCATTCAAAAGTTTAGAGAAGGTCAAATTAATTTCACCTGTAAAGGTTATAGTGCATTTTAGGTTCATCCTGAAATTTCACCCGAAAGCCGAATATCCCTAACTTTTTGTGAGTAGTGTATACATGAATTTATGGTAGAGTGTAGAGATTTTCGCTTTGGCAGGCAGCCAGCCAACATTACCTTAGTTTAGGCTACTGTTTTTAGTTTTCCTCAGACCACGCTATCAAGCTGGCTAGAAGGCTCACACTAAATAACAGCTAGCTAAATGTTGACAAAATCACTAGACAAATTTTGGGACAGATAGGCCTATGACATTCTGTTAAATACAAACTACCAGGGCTGCGTTTCCCGATAATGATCAATCTTAGGGTTAAGTCCGATTTCTACGAGCGATTCTACGAAGGCTCTTTAACACGCGTTTTCCAAAACAATTCTTAAAGCCTGAACGCGCACTCACCTCTTAAGAGCTACTTCACGTCGCTGTCTGTGGTGGTGCTGATACGGTTAAAGGAATTAATGTGAAATTTTATGGAGGCAGACATTTTCTCGCAAGAGAAAGTGTTTTTTCAGCTCTTAAGCGCTTCCTGAATATGCGTGGTGTTAGCAATTGATGCAGTTGTTTTCACTGTCAGCCAATTAACAATAAGGCCTCCGTTCTTTGCATGAAATTCTCTAATAAAGACGAACGGTATGGAAGTGTATCCAACAACTGATCGTGAAGACGCCTTCACCGTGTGCAAAGCGTTGTGGAGCGCACTATCGGAAGGTGGAAAATGCACTTCAGGTGCATTCTTTTCAGGCCAGACACGAACACCAGAGATGCCCAATACATGGCTGGGCTCAAGGCTCCTCAAAGAAAGTTTCTTTTGAAATAAAATCTTTTTCCCACTGATCTCAATATTTATTTGTGTAGGGCTATTAAAGGAATGCCCTTTATATGACTCGTTCACCCAGCTCGAGTGTCATTCACATGTGAATATTGTGTTCTGTGTTCCGTGCGTTTCCGAACTGTTGCATTACTTGCGTGCCTGTAGGCACAATGGATTATGGTCATTGTAGTTATTGTAACGCTTATTTCAGCGTGAACTATGTTGAGTAGCTGCCTTTTGAAAACTACAACTTGAAAAATCTAGCACACCCAGCTCAGAAAAGAACACCGTTTATCCACTGAATTAAGACGATTCAAATAATCGATTCAACATCGATCAATTAGTTACTTAAACACAGCTCAGCACTAACGGAAATAGTGCCCAGTCACCTGTGTGCCGTCCTTGTGCTGGCACCTCTCTTTAGCAGATGGCAGCAGATTGTAACACCCAGGTGTGGTCCGTGTGTGCTGCTAGGCTTACAGTTAAGGTGAGCACCCTGCTGGCTACACTATAGAGCAGTTTCATTCAAGCCGGCAGCACCAAAAGAGTTTTTTTCATTAGAAAGACGGCAATCTCTGTGTAGCGGGAAATGTTTGTGTGCTGTTCAAACGGAAAGGGAACCGCGTTGTAGCAGCCACAAACGGACCTCATTTCTCTGCGCCTGCCTTGATGTTGGGATTCTTCTCTCCCCAGTGACCCGTGCCTAACCCTGCTCCGTGTCCGCCCCGCAGGTAAATTATCTGACATGAAGTCCACCTGGTCTCCTGGTCCCATCTCCCACAGCCAGGCCTCGCTGTCCCACGAGCTGTGGAAGGTTCCGCAGGGCCCGCGAAACACCACGGCCCCCTCTCGCCCTCCCCCAGGCCTGACCAACGCCAAGCCGTCCTCCACGTGGGGGGGCAGTGCCCTGGGCCTGGCGCCCAGCTGGACCAGCTCGTACTCCTCGGGTAAGGCAGCGCCCCACGGGGGCTTGTTTTGCTTGCCGTTCTGTGAGGTTTTGTAGGTAGGTGTCTGAAACGAGGGTGTGGGCGCAGACACGCCCCGCTCTGGGTTAGCGCACATCGCATCGCGCCCCAACTGATTTTCTGAGGTTTACCAGATGAAAGCGTGGGGGGAAAAAAAGCCTCTGAAAGAAGTGCTCTGGTTATGAGGCGGGTTTGTTTTTGCTGTGGGTGGGGTGTTCAACGGTGTGTTTGGGGTGTGTTTAGCAGGGTGCGGGGTGTTGGTAGCTCCTCAGGGGAGCACAAATACTGCTGTTACATAAGGGACCATGGTGTGCCTTTTAGCTGACCTAGCGCTCACCTTCTCTCTCTCTTTGTCTCTGTCTCTCGCTCTGTCCACTCTCTCCCTCCCTCCTGTTGTTCTTTTCCCTCTTTACTGTTTATCTCTCCATTCCATGTCTGTTGTGTAACTCTTTGGTCTTTCTTGTGTCTGTCTCCCTCTCTTTTCCTGTCTTGTGTCTGTCTGTCCCTCTGTCTTACTGTCTTCCAGCAGGCACCACTTGGAGCACAGACAGCTCCAGCAGGACCAGCAGCTGGCTTGTCCTGAGGAACCTCACTCCTCAGGTAGGAATCGCACAGCTGCGGGGGGGGGGGGGCAGCAATCGGGAGGGGACAGCGCGTGTCGAGCGCAGTGGACCGCCCCCTTTGTGACCCTGTACGACTGTGTGTTTGCAGATCGACGGGTCGACACTGCGGACGCTGTGTATGCAGCACGGCCCTCTCATTACATTCCACCTCAACCTGACCCAGGGGAACGCCGTGGTGCGCTACAGCTCAAAGGAGGAGGCCGCCAAGGCCCAGAAGTCCCTGCACATGTACGTCACTCTTTCAGCTCGTACTCTCCCTGCCCTGTCCATTTCTGCAGTCAGTGCCTACACTAGCTCCTTCGGTTTGTCCGCTACTTTCTATTCACCGTCAGAATGCTGATAGGGGAAATGGGAACCCTGTTGGCGTGATGTTATGTGAAACCGAAACATAAAGCCCCCTTGCTGTGGTGCTATCAGACCCAGGGCAAACCTATAGACACCACATAATCTCATCTGTTTGTCAATTTTCAAACTGACAAACACGTTGGTTTTGGTTTAGGTTTAGGTTCATAACATAAAATTCCGTTGGTGACGTTACATTTTCAGGGAATATTCTCTTTTCAAATGTCACCATCATCCACAGAGTTATCCTAAACTGATTCTTGGGGTAAGTATTTGACCAGGACTGGCTCCCGAATAACGGGCGCCATTTCTTAATCCCCCTCTAGGTGCGTGCTGGGAAATACCACCATCCTGGCAGAGTTTGCCGGGGAGGAGGAAGTGAACCGTTTCTTTGCACAAGGTCAGTCCCTGACACCCACCACCAGCTGGCAGCCCAACCCGGGAACCAATCAGACGCGGCTGGGTGGGGCGGGGGCGTCGCACGCCATGGGCCACTGGAACAGCGGCGGCCTGGGGGCCGCCAAGGCCAGCAACGAGCTGCTGTGGGGCGGGGTCCAGCAGTACTCCAGCCTGTGGGGTCCCCCCAGCGGAGAGGACGCCAGGGTGATGGGGAGCCCCACCCCAATCAACACGCTGCTTCCCGGGGACCTGCTGAGCGGGGAGTCCATGTAGTAGAGATTCACAGAGAAGCACGCCGGAGAACAACACAGGGAGCGGGAAGCAAGCGAATCATGTGACGATAATCAGTATCTAGCGAACTGTGAACCAGGACCCAGACGGCCGGGCGGCGGCTCCGCCCCTTCCCCTTGTCGCTCTTTCTTTTTCTCCCGTTTCACGTTCGCTCTTTTCTTTTTTCAGAAAAGGGTTTGGTTCAAGTGTTCAAAGCCGTTATCTTTGCAGAAGTGAAACAGAAACTGTCTTCAACAAAGGAAAGAGAACCGTGTAGTGATTATACTTTTTTTTTTTAATTTTTTTATTTTTTATAACTGACATTCATTGTGAAGTGTTTTTAAGAGAAGTGAAATAACAAGCTGCCATTTTAAGCTTCCCTTTGGCCCTCCCGCCTCATGATCCAATCCCCGCCCCTGCCCCACAATTCCCCTCAAAATCCATCATTCCGAGCATGCCCCTGGCCTAGGGAATGGTTCATGTACTATTTTTGTTGGTTTGTTTGTTTCTCAGCACTAATATTAGCCTTAACCGCTCTCCAGCCCAGGCGTTTCTCATGCTTTTTACATACTGAAGAAATGAATGGAAAATTGCACAGTCCCATTTCTGAGCCAGCAAATGGAAGGAAAACCAGTGTGAACAACTTTACGCTACAGTAAGAGCTCTGGCACCATGACCCCCGGCTCTTACAGTAGTGCCTTTTTCCTTTTGGTGTTTTATTTTTGTTAAAGGGAGTTACACTGCTGTTGTTTCTTATATTCAGGCTGTTTTTATATCTATCGCAACATAAGCTGAGAGAATATTATTCGAAACATGTTAATGTGCGTGCGTGCGCGAGTGCGGTGTTTGTTCAGCGCTTAGTTTTACGTCTAAGTCCATATACCACTGCTCTACAGGACTGTAAGAAACACTTGTTGAACCCTCTTGAACCCTACCACATCGTGTTTAAGGACTACTTGCTGTTCCCATTTCATTTGATTTTACTGAATCAAGTCCTCAGTCTCATGTGGTCCACCAGTTTCTGTAAAGGAAAAAGAAAACCTTCACCTTCAGGTGATGCGTTGTGCAATATTACGCCAGAGACTCTTCCGTCCACCGTTACACTCAACAGAAGCTGGTTGCCGTTTTTGTTGTTTTTTGGGGGGTTTTTTGCTCGTTTGTGTGTTTTGAGAACTTTGGAACTGCAGAAATCCTACCCTCCTGAGCCCTCGTGCCCCCCCTCCCCAAACTGTTGTGTGAATCCAGTGGAACAGCGGGATGGATGCAAGGCGTCGACATTTAGAAGCCCTGAACGGCGTCGGTCTGAAACTACATGGACAGAGCGTGCAGACCGAATGCACTTCCTCAATCCGCTCCACAGCCACATGCAACAGGGACTGTACCGGGGGAGAAGAGGGCCGGAGATCTGGCACAATACCAAATAAGAGCAGTTTCTTATAATGCAGTAGATTAAAGGGTGTTCCTTGCATTTGGTACAAATGTACGAAACAAAAAAAAAAAAAAACTGTTTTTAAAAGGGGTAGTTTGTTATAGCACTTAACAAGAGCGCCAAGCTCAAACTGCAACACCAACAAATCCACAAAATGGAGAAGCAACACAGAAAAAAAAAAAAAAAGAAAAAAAAAAAGTAAGAGACTTAAGGAAAAAGAAATTATTTCTCGTGGCATCTCCTTGTTCTTTTTGTACTGTATCTGTATTTGAGAATACGTCTTTTCCCCATTTTTGTTGTGTCCCTCCTTGGTCCAGGGACCAGAATGGACTTTAAAATGGTAGCAGGAAGAAGGGGGGAGAAAGACTGAAATCTACTATCGGGCAAGAAAGCCGATCTGTATGGGTTTTATTTTAGTTTTTTTTAGTTTTTTTTTTTTTATATATCAAAGTGAATATCACTGTTACTCCAAAATGTTTAGCCTTTTGTCTGGAGATGCTAGACATGCAATGTTACTTGGATCCCGTGGGAGCCGACTGTGGAGGCTCCTGCTAACCTGTAAGATAGTTTGGCCATCGAGTGCCTATCTGCTGTGGAGACTGTGGCGCCCACTCCCCCTTCCCCAGTGCCGTTCCATTCTACAGCAGTGCTTCCCCTCCGGGCAGCCAGCGCCACGCCCGTCTGGACCCTGAGCCCGGCGAGGAGCAGCTCCGTCAGGACTGGCTAATCAGTACTACTGCGCCAGTGCTCAAACTGGTATCACCTTCCACCCCCTCCTCTGCCCCAGCACTCAACCTGATATCACCTTCCACCCCCTTTCCTGCGCCAGCACTCAACCTGATATCACCTTCCACCCCCTTTCCTGCGCCAGCACTCAACCTGATATCACCTTCCACCCCCTCCTCTGCCCCAGCACTCAACCTGATATCACCTTCCACCCCCTTTCCTGCGCCAGCACTCAACCTGATATCACCTTCCACCCCCTTTCCTGCGCCAGCACTCAACCTGATATGACCTTCCTCCCCCTTTCCTGTGCCAGCACTCAACCTGATATCACCTTCCTCCCCCTCCCCAGCGCCAGCGCTGGCGCAGTAGTACTCCCCAGCGCTCAACCTGATATCACCTTCCTCCCCCTCCTCTGCCCCAGCACTCAACCTGATATCACCTTCCACCCCCTTTCCTGTGCCCGCACTCAACCTGATATCACCTTCCACCCCCTTTCCTGTGCCAGCACTCAACCTGATATCACCTTCCTCCCCCTTTCCTGCGCCAGCACTCAACCTGATATCACCTTCCACCCCCTTTCCTGTGCCCGCACTCAACCTGATATCACCTTCCACCCCCTTTCCTGTGCCAGCACTCAACCTGATATCACCTTCCTCCCCCTCCCCAGCGCCAGCGCTGGCGCAGTAGTACTCCCCAGCGCTCAACCTGGTATCACCTTCCTCCCCATATCCTGCGCCCAGCGCTCAACCTGGTCTCCCCTTCCTCCCCCTACCCAGCGCTCAACCTGGTCTCACCTTTCTCCCCATATCCTGCGCCAGCGCTCAACCTGGTATCACCTTCCTTTCCCTCCCCAGCACTCAACCTGGTCTCACCTTTCTCCCCATATCCTGCGCCAGCGCTCAACCTGGTATCACCTTCCTCCCCCTCCCCCCTTCACTCCAGGATCACTTTAGCTGGAAGTTGAGACGGATTTCTGGAATCACCAGTGTTGATCTTATTTTATTTTTATTGGTTATTGTTTTTTTGTTTGTTAGTTTTTTTGCATCTCCACGCGATGGTCTTCTGAGCACCTCCTTACCAGCCCTTCACTGCTGCAATGCAGAAACACTTTGGTAAGAGGTGCCTCAGTAAGTGCAGATGTGGAGTAATACTACAGATCTCTCTCTGTGTTTGTGGTTTATTTTATTGTCTTTTGTGCTCATGCTTTGTGTTGAACCAGTGTTTTTGTAAATATGTCCTGGTGGTACCTTGAGATGTGTAGGTGGGGTGAAGCGATAAGTGGGTGTAACCCCGACCCACCCCCCCCCCCCCCCCCCCCCCCCAAGCTGCTCCGCCTGCTCATATGCTGGCCTTCCTGCCTCTCCCACTGCTGCGCCCCTCCTCAGCACAGCCCCGCCCTCCTTTACCTGGCCTACTTCACTCGGTGCTTTACAGGGGTTCTGACAACAGGAAGGGCTTAGAGCCCCCAAAACACAAGCGGGTAATTGATCCGACTCGTTTTTCTAACACGTTTTTATTTTATTTTTAAAAAGACTACAAAAATACAAAAAGAACGGACTCGGAGCTCTGTTCCTATGCAATGAAGAAGAGGTGTGCGATCAGCCCCTCCCCCCCCCCGGTGATGAAGTGCCAATCCTCTCTCAGGAGGCAGCTTCCCCCCCAAGCGTGGGACACGCTCCCGTGCCCTCCTGCTTTTACATGCTCCTTTCTGAATACTAGGGTAGACCACAAAACTGTCATACATACTTATATACACATATGTACACACACATGTATACACTCACACATTCTACAAATCAGGTGTTACACAGGTGGGGTCTTCACTGTTTACTTTTCTGAACAATGTATCTTACATCAGCTTGATCTCAGGGCAGGGTTAGAGAAACAATATTTTTGTTGTTCAAAAAGAAATTCTGTGGTAAATGCACCTTCCTGTATTTTTAATGATTTTTTTTTTTTAACGTTCTTGTGCGTGGCTTAAGAGAGCTGACATGACACAGAGGACTTGCTGGGGGGCTGGCACTGGTGAAGTGGATTACGCACAGCCAGGCTACGTCAGAGGGGCAGGAGGCCAGCATTCGGGGTACTGATGAACCCCAAAGAGGGCAGGCATGGGGGCCTGCTGTAGCTCACGCTGGAGTTTGGAAGGCTAGATTCCATTTAAGAGATTGTCTTTTGAAAAGCGTATTTCCTCTCACAAACTTCCTTTTGCTTGCTTAAACCTCGGGGTCAGCGGTCAATAAAAGACTAGATTTCAGAGGTTAGTGGCATCGAGGGGGCAAGGTCCAAGATGGCCGCCCTCACATTCCTTCAAGTCCTGCGTGCCAATATAATAAAACACCCTTTCTCTGTTTTTAAAGCAATTTGCTCTGCGAGGTTTCAGCCCCCATATTTACTTGTTTCCTCTTCTGCTACAGAGCACTTTCGTTTCCAGTTGCGAGGCACTTTGATTGACACTGTGGGTGATGGGTGGGGAGAGCAGGAGTGATTTGAGTCAGACGGGTAACACCTCATCCTAATAATTGAGATAATCTTGCTTTTATGGGGGAAGACTCCCTTCAAGGAAAAATAAATAAAAAAACGACAAAATGGGGATTCCGTATGGTTTGGTGCACTGTAATTGGGTTATCCCGGGTACATATTTTTTATACCAAAAAAGAAGAAACATTTTGTTTCATTTTTGAAGTTTTGACAACAACAAAAAAGTCAAATATCTATAATGTATGTTTTTCAGCTTTGCACTTCTAGCTGAAACATTTCTGGTCTCCAAGCCTTTTCTATCCCAAATGACAGACATTTTGTCCTCCTGGAAGGAGCTAGCAGACCCAACATGCCTTTAGCGAGTGCTGTATTGATCGTATTCATTTCCTGCCGCTCAAAGCGGGTTTGCAGAACTGTACACTTTCACAGAGCCAGGTCTGTGTGCACCCACTGTATCAGCAGGCTTTCCTCTCCTATAGGGCAGACGTGTTTAAATTGGTACTTTAAATTGGTCTTTAAAAAAAATATTCTGGAGCTTGCATCCTGAGGGACCCTAGTGAGAATCTCCATCGCCTCTTTCTGAAACTGCCTTGCTTTTCGCTCAACTGGCCGTGGACTTGAGAATGTCCCACCAGCCGGAGTTCCGAAGCGTTCCTAGTATTCCGACCTCCGCGCCAACCCAAGAGGCACTCCGCTGCTCTAGGACAAAGGCGGCTCATCGCACATCGGACGTTCAGGATTCTGAGTTCTGGAACGTTCCCTTTTAAAAGTCTGTGTTTTATTACAGCTGGAGTGTAACAATGTGTACTTCCCCTCAATCATGTATATAAGGGGTAAGGGTCGGGTGGGGATATGCAGAAACTTGAAGGATCAAGTTTAAAAAAATGTTAAAAAGAATAATAATGTAAAAAAATTTAAAAAACTTAAAAAAAACTTTGTAAGGGCCTAGGTAGTTATGCACGTGTTGATTCCTTATGCATACACATGCTAGAGCAAATGTGTGTGTATAAACTTTTTCTTTCAATTTATCATTCAATCCCCTCTTCTGCCCCCCAATCCCATTCTTTTTCTGTACAAAAAAATACATTTCCCAGAAGTCGTCATAAACATATCAAACAAAAGAAAAAAATGACAAATACAAATACTTGAATCAAGAAGCGCCAATAATGTAATGTGAACACTTTTTTGTAATTATTTTTGTCTGACTCGTACACTTCCGAGCTTTTTGACAACACCAGTTCAAAGTTAATAGTTTAAAAAAACAAAGATTGGAAAATAATGCAAAATTACATTTGTTGTGTGAAAGTGTTTGCACAAAGTTGTGTGTATGTGTGTGTGCAAACAGTTGTGAGTTTGTGACGTGTCCATTTCTTTGTTTTGTTCAGTATGTTTTTTTGTTTTGTTTTTGCCTGTCAAAAAATATATAATGAATATTGTTAGTTTCTAACGTTGCACTGAGTGTCTACTGCCCCTCTTTCTGCTCACCGTACAACATGTAGAGAGGGGGAGATTGACAATTCACGTGTAAATGTTTACTCAAGGACTTAATGGAAAAAAATTTTGTTTTTTTTTGTCTGTAAAATGTTTATCTACCTTATAGTGGCTTTTATTGTGGAGTAATCCAAAAAGGATTATAATTATGAGTATTGCACCATTTTTTCAGATTATAAACAAGAAAAAAATAAAAATAATAAAAAATTTAAAAATAATAAAAATGAAGAAAAAAAATGTTTTCAAAGAACTGTGGCCATAGGTTGATGTAGATGGACTAGAACTCCATGTTTGAATTGTGGAGATACTGAACGAGAGGATGTTTGGTGAGTTTGTTACAAGACTCGTCAGAGGTGCCTACCTTCTTTCTTTTTTTTCCTTTTAAATGAGGCCATCTGCCGTTTACAAACATTTTGTTCTTCTGAAGTTCACTAAGGGGTATGATAGAGAAAGCAAAGGATGAATTCTCTTCCATCAGATATGAATACAGAATGAAGATTTATGCTACTTTCAGAACTCTGGGATTGATCAGTGTTGTATTTCATTTTAAAGTTTTCTTTTGTCAATATTGATTTTATGAACATTCTAAGCCTGTATTGTTTCAATTTTGAGTTCAGTTTTATTGTCATTTGTGAAAGAAGACATAATTTGCTCACTATCTTGCACACACACACACAAAAGTGGATAATGTCTCAGGAAAGAAGGGATTCCAGAGCACCAACTCCACGCCATTTTAATGTACATTTTTATGAGAGAAAAGGATACAGAAAAAAAACCAACTCCAAGCACTGAAGGTTATGGATTTAAGAGAAGAAAATTAACTTTGTTTCTGAATCCGTAGCGGTTACATATTTACCAAATAATGGACTCTAAATGAACTTTAAAAAAAATGGAGTGCTTTATGTATAAATCTATATATTGAAATTGCTTTACATTTTAAACAAAATGATCAATGGTTTTGATTGTTAAAACAGTGAAATTTACATACAGATACTGTATGTATTAAACTTTATGGTATTTTCTTAATGAGGTCCCTTCCTGTAAATTTCAGGAGAATTGTGCATTACTATTTCTTTCCTCTTCATTGTCTGTCATATTCATTAATATTGTGGCAGGTATGAAATGAGGGGAAAAAAAGATTTTATTAGTTTTCTGAAAAAATTTGGAGAGAAAAAAAAAAATCAAAGCTGGTTTAAAAAGGATCATGATCTATGCACAAGTGGGGGGGGAGGGGGGGGTGTCGAGGCCTGCTTTGTGGCTCATCTCTGCCTGGAGTTCTGGACTCATTGTGTAGGGCTGTGTGTTTGTAGTGTTCAGAGGCCATGTTGTCCTTTTTATCATTCTCCTCCCCAATTTAGACAAATCTTGCATTACATCGCCATGCTGTGTATTCCTAAACCAATGAGCGTTTTCCACTCTGCTAAAGCACTGTGGCTTTCCTGAAAGCCCATGACTCAAGAGTATCTGTGTTCTTTTGTTTTAGTAAGTTTGGGGCAGCAGTAGCGTTGCGCTTTTTTGCCTTTAGTTTTGAAATATTAAGGGGAAAAAAAGTTGTACTGAGATTCAAACAAAAAAAAAAAAAAAAAAAAGTCAGTGGCTTTTGTTTTGTTTTTTTTGTTCCTCTTCTCATAGAATGTGATTGTTAATGACATGCACCGAAAAAAAATGTTTTCATGAACTATGGAGCTTCTTTCAAACTATTAATAAATTACAGTTTTTTCTTGGCTGTGTAAAATGAATATCAGTTCTTGATGGCTGTTGACTTGTTTGTAATTTTGAACCTTTTTCTCAAATTGCAGTGCAGTACTATTAGACTTCTGGCACGTGCTTTATGTAGTTATCCAAGTTGTTTACAGATTTTTTCGCATTCACATTTTGCTGGAAAGTTGACAGACATTGGGCCTCATTCACAAAATCTCTTTAGTCCTACTTTTCTTCTTTAAAAAGTTCCTTAAAAAAGAAAAAGTCAGGCATATGAAATGATGAATGGATGCGTATGCTTCTGCACCCTAGCAATCCGACTTCAGGTTTGTGTGCAAACAAGCCATTCTTGGCTTTCCACAAAGGCATCTGCATGGTCCGTAAGGATGCGCTCTCTCCCCAAGGAAAATAATCCAAAAGCAGCAAATACGTCATTGCTAAGTATTGGGTTTGTCTGCGCACTTGTGGGTCTTTATGTATCGCCATCAACCATCACGTGTGAAGTCAAATTAAGTCATTTTTTATCAGGAAATTTAATTAATTGCATGTGTTCCCAACAAGGTAATCACAAATTAAAACTAAGATGAAACTTAGGTGTGGAAAAAAATTGTAAACTTATAAAAATCTAAACTAAGACTAGCTAACTCACTCTGAAACTGAAATTGAAAACTAAGTAAAAAGAAAAAACTAGTGAAAGAATTGCGCATTCGTGTTTGTCATTCCTGGCTCTACTGTTGTCTAACATGTAAGTATTACTGCTTGTGATATTTCAAATACACTACACACAAAAAGTTAGGGATATTCGGCTTTCGGGTGAAATTTCAGGATGAACCTAAAATGCACTATAACCTTTACAGGTGAAATTAATTTGACCTTCTCTAAACTTTTGAATGCACATGTCCAACTATTCAATGTTTCAGTACTTTTTGCACAACTTGCTGTTCTCTAACAAGGAGCTGAACGGCAAAATTCACAACAGGTGTTTGATCCATGAATCGACCAATAAATTTCCTGGTTCAATTAGAATTGGTATTTAAACAGTCCTCTTCATCATGCTGTTCACATTTTGACATCATGAGACCAAGACGACACCTAACAATTGATCAAACAGTACCTCGCCATTGCGAGGCTTCAAACAGGATGTTCTCAGAGGGAAGTGGCCACTGAGCTTAGAGTGTCACAGAGTGTCATCAGCAGGTTGCAACAGAGAGACTGGAAGAGTCACAGAAAGGCATAGAAGTGGACGTCCTTTGGCCACATCCCACACTGATGACCGCTTCATTGTGAACAGTGCCCTGCGGAACCGGATGATGAATGCCACTCAACTCCAGGCACATTTAAGGGAGGTGAGAGGCACCCAAGTGTCACGTCAGACCATTCGAAACCGTTTACATCAGCGTGGTCTGCGTGCTAGACGACCTGCAAGGGTACCTGACCACACCACCAGGCACAGGCGTCATCGTCTTGCATGGGCCAGGGAGCATTTACGCTGGACGAGGGACCAGTGGGCCTCAGTGCTGTTCTCTGATGAAAGTCGATTCACGTTGAGCAGAAATGATGGCCGCCAACGATGTTGGAGACGTCAAGGAGAGCGCTATGCATCAGCCACTGTTGTCACCAGACGACCCTTTGGTGGTGGCGGTGTTACAGTGTGGGCAGGTGTGTCTAGTCAATACAGAACTGCCCTACACTTTGTGAATGGTACAGTGACAAGCCCATACTACCTGAATAACATCATTAATCCAGTCATTGTGCCCCTGCATGAACAACACAGGCCTAATTTCATCTTCATGGACGACAATGCTCCAGCTCATCGAGGTCGCATCATTAGGGAAAGGCTGCTGGAGACTGGGGTACCTCAAATGGAGTGGCCTGCACTTTCTCCAGACCTGAATCCCATAGAAAACCTATGGGATCAGCTGACTCACCGTGTAGAGGCTCGTAACTCTGTACCCCAGAACCTCAATGACCTGAGGGCCGCCCTTCAAGAAGAGTGGGATGCCATGCCTCAGCAGACAATAAGTCGACTTGTGAACAGCATGAGACGTCGTTGTCAAGCTGTAATTGATGCTCAAGGGCACATGACAAGTTATTGAGACATTGACATTTTTGTTGTGGTATACCCACCACTGTTGTTGGCTTTTGTTTCAATAAATTGTTTGAGATGAGGAAATCACCATTGCATGCTTCTACTTAAATGCCCTACTTTCATGATACGTATAATATCACTGTAGCGTGAACTTACATTTTCCATAAATTTCACCCGAAAGCCAAATATCCCTAACTTTTTGTGAGTAGTGTATGTGTTCGTTTTTCCACTCGGCCACAGTGTTGTGCCATAGATTTGATATTATTTTCACATTCCCACTTGAAAATGATGCAAAAATTTGTTTAATGAGCCAAAACAGTTGAGTAGTAGTTAAATATATGATTATTTTATGATTTACAGCAGCGCACAATTTAGCCATTTTGGATATATTTGGCGACACTCAGGGACAGCGGGGTACAGTGCCTATATTTTGCATCATAGGTCTTAGTAGTTCTGCATATCACCCTCGGATTTTTCACACTTGTGGACAAGGAGTTGCATTTGTGGCACTTTATTTTGACATAATTTATGAAAATTAACTAATCTAAGTTAGTATTGTAAATGGTACAACTGTCTTGTTTCATTTAAGCAATTTTCCAGGTTTCTGTGATGCTCACACCTGGAGTTATAAAGCCTTAAATAGAATACCCCCTAAATAGGTGAGAATTGACCAAATTTGGCATCTGCAAATTTGGTGTCTACTATTAAATGTCAAATTATGTATTCTAACTTAACCCTAAATCACAATTAAGAGTGATTGAAACAATTGAGGCAATGTCTAGATGCGATGTTTTATAAACTTTCATTCTGAATGAATTTCACTGAAAAAATATTAATAATGATTATGTTTATTTGTATAGCACATTTTCATGCAATTAACTGCAGCCGAAAGTGCTTTTAAATGTATAATAAACAAGACAAAGAAAAAACATGGGATAAAATATAAAAGTATGATATTAAAATTATTAACATTAGAATTTATTAAAAACATTACTAAATAAAAACATGAGATAAGAGGTTAAAATATAAAAGAAATAATTTTTTTAAATAAATAAAAAAACAATAAATGATCAGCCAAATGCCTTCTTAAAAACAATTGTTTTAAATTTAAAATATTTAAGGCTATATTGTTAGGCCCCAATAGTTCAATTGTTTGGTAATCCAAATCAAAACACCTTTTACCTTCCTTTATAAATCGCTACTTTGTCGTGATTGTCTACGTATGCCACACGTAAGTACTTTTATAAATGAGGCCCCAGGTCATCGCAGGGTGGCCGCAGAGCGTAGAGCACAGGTTGGGGTGTCGGGCTGGACCATGGTCTGAACATATGGGGGTGCCGCTCTTTAGCAGCCTTGTATGCCAACACCGGGGCTGTGTCCGAATATGACCCCTGTTCCCTGTCCACTGTCCACTCAGACCCCTGTCTACTATGTGCCCTGTCCCTCACTTTGCAAGCAGTGTACAAAAGAAATCCTGCAAAACTCTTTCCAAACTAGTGAGGAAGTCGTTCGTAATATTTATTTAATAAATTTTTTTTTTTATTGAGAAAATCAGTTAACATGACGATTGTTACAAAGTGTAGATTATGAATGAAAATAGAATTAACAAAAATAAAAAAGAGTAGTTTGTAATATGAACCTATCTTGGACCATAGATATGCATATACGTCTTTTACGTTTTTACTTCCGGGTTACTTACTGAAATTGTCTGATGAGTGCACCATTCTGCAGATGAGTGTGCTCCTGAATTTCCTCAACAAAATCCCGGAAATAAGGGGTTCATCCTGGTATTTTAAGTGCCTCCATTTGTGAGGAAAAGGTCACTCAAAAACTTTTTGACAAAGTGGACTCAAATATGCGCCCTCAAAAGGTGTAGTGGTCATATTCGGACACGGCCCAGAGCTTTGAATTTAATGCGGGCAGCCACCGGGAGCCAGTGGAGGGAACGTAGGAGAGGGGTGACATGGGAATCTAAATATTGTCAATTCAACAAAAGAAATACAAGAAAACATATTTTAAGTTATATGTTTTGATAAATGAATATAAAAATGCATTGTTAAAGTGTTATGCCCCAATACTCAACCCATTTTTGGTCATCCAAATGAAGAACTAACCCATGCACTCACCCTTTCCCTAACTGCTAAACATAAACATAATCTTCCTGAAACCTAATGCTTACCATTTTCCTAACATTAATTCTTGCATTACATGAACCTAACCCTTTTACAAAATATTTTTTCAAGCATATTTTTCAAGCAACGCAATTTTGTGAAGTCTCCCAAGAGTATGTTTCACCAAGAATCACATCCTGTTATACCTGCTTTGTCAGAGGACTGTTTGGGGTTCTTAATATCTAATTACACAGCAACCCCAGTAGATCCCAGGAAATCTTTTCTGGCATTCTGAGCAGTTATCTCGGTTGAGTTGGTTAGCAGAGACAGGTGATACACTGAGGCCAGTATGCAAGCTGCTGCTTTTTCACACTGCCTCCCTATACTCAGTTTGGATGGGGTCACCCAGGAATAGATCCAGTTGAGCGTTAGCAGGCCAGCCAAGTTAGTGACCAGCCACTCTGATCGGAGGTCATTTGCACAGCCAAGTTGGAGCATGGTCTCTCTTACTGGTTGTCCACCATTACAGTGTCACTGGTCTCTGGAAGAAGCTGTTTTTCTCTTGGGTTCACGTACTGATTTTCCTGCTGGTGACGGAGTTGTGGGTTGATGTACACAGAGCCATCTGCTTCCTCCTGGTGTAAGGTGTCCAGGTGGCAGTGGGGGCGTTTTCGGCTAGCGAGCTGCCCACCAGTCATTTCCTCATATATAGGAACCAGTGTTTGTGGTCGGCTACGCTTGCATGCCTTACCCTGAAACCGAGAATGAAAATAAGCAAATAAGGTTGTAAGGTCACCCTTGTCATTTCTTTTTTAACAATGAAAATTTCATCTCATTATTTGAATTTTGGAGATTGACATTTCTGAAATAATAAGTTTCCTGTTTGCCAAATCAGTCAGAACGGTGTCCACAAACCTTCAGAATCTAACCCCAGATAAGGGTTTGCACCTTTAGTGACCCAGTTTCCATAGTATTCAAAATGGAAGAGGGTCAGCTCTACCACACCTACAAAGTGAAGCCACTACCTTGCTCACAGTGTCTGATAAAGAGCACCTGTACTACTTGAAGAGATTGTGCCTCAGAAGATTCTTTATGGTGACTGCAGTTACAGTTGTGTTCAAATAAATAGCAGTGCATTAAAAAAGTGTATAGCTTTTTTTAATAGCTTTTAGTTCCATATTTCAAATGTAGTGGAAACATTACACATTCAATTCCAAATCAAAGCATTAACAAATTTTATCAAGTCTGCGTTATTCTTTTACAGGAAGCAAAGAAAAGGAATATTAATCTGTTCAAAAAAATAGCAGTGTTGACATTTTTCTCTTCAAACTCAAACACTTACTGTATAAACTGAAGAAATTTTTCAAGATTTAACTTCACTTTAAATTACTGAACTAATATTTAGTTGCATAACCATTGTTTTTGATAACTGTTGCGCATCTGCGTTGCATCGAGTCAACCAACTTCTGGCACCTAGAAACAGGTATTTCAGCCCAGGATGAACGAAATACATTCCACAGTTCCTGTGAATTTTTGGGTTTTGCTTCAGAAACTGCATTTTTAATGTCACCCTACAAGTTTTCAATGAGATTGAGGTCAGGGGATTGAGCTGGCCACTCCATTACCTCAATCCTTTTTGTCTGGAACCAAGATGTTGCTCGCTTACTCGTGTGTTTGGGGTCGTTGTCTTGTTGAAACACCCATTTCAGGGGCATTTCCTCTTCGGCATACGGCAACATAATCTCTTCAAGTATTTTGATGTATTCAAACTGATCCATGATCCCTGGTATACGATAAATAGGCCCAACACCGTAGTATGAAAAACATCCCCATACCATGATTTTTGCACCACCATGCTTCACTGTCTTCACAGTGTACTGTGGCTTGAATTCAGTACCCGGGGGTCGTCTGACATACTTTCGACAACCCCTAGACCCGAAAAGAACAATTTTACTCTCATCAGTCCACAGAATGTTACGCCATTTCTCTTTGGGCCAATCGATGTGTTCCTTGGCAAATTTTAACCAATTCTGCACATGCCGTTTTTTCAACAATGGTACTTTACGGGGGCTTCTTGCTGATAGCTTAGCTTCGATCAAACGTCTTCTGACTGTAACAGCACTTACAGGTAATTTTAGATCATCTTTGATCTTTCTGGAGGTGATGATTGGCTGAATCTTTGCCATTCTGACTATTCTTCGATCCATTTTAACAGTAGTTGCTTGTTTTCTTCCGCGTGTTTCGGGTTTTTGTTGCCATTTTAAAGCATTTCAGATCATTTTAGCTGAGCATCCTATAATTTGCTGCACTTCTTTATACGTTTTCCCCTCTCCAATCAACTTTTTAATCAAATTACATTGTTCCTCCGAACAATGTTTGGAACGGCCCATTTTACTTAGCAATTCAGAAGGAAATATATTTTATAACTATGTGTGAAACATTTGCTTCCCTTCTTCCTTAATAAAGGACAATTAATGACACCTGTTTTTTTACAGAATGAATGAATTCTCTAATTAAACTCCACACTGCTATTATTTTGAACACGCCCCTTTCAATGAATGAGTCAATTACTACAAACAAACAGCGTACATGTCATGACAGTTGGGTCTGTTGTTTTTCTATTACAATACTACATCGTCAATTACTCAGAACAAGCAGCGTACATGTCATGACAGTTGGGTCTGTTGTTTTTCTATTACACTACTACATCTACAAGTAAATTATTTGCCATGCAGAAATATCACTACCACTAATAACAGTGGTTCATCAGGTTACTGATGTTGTACTGCTATTTTTTTTAACACAACTGTATCTTGGGTGTGCCGTGGTTCAGCTGGTTGTACTCACGCAGTGTGACGCTGCCAGACCAAGGAGAAGACAGAGGAGCAGGACTACAGCCACAGAGATGGCATACAACAGAGGGGGGTAACTGGAACAGTTGCACTGGAGGCCTGTGGCAAGACAAAGCACTGACCAATGAGGGACTGCTTTCTGCACTGACAAGTCAGTGCTGCAGAGGAGGGTGCCTGAACTTGGAAGTTTACAGTTTAATCATTGATTAAGATTTTGGAAAGCTTGTTAACATTTTCATGTTTCGATCATCTGGATTCTACTTATTTTTTCTCAATTGTCTGCACACTAAAATTGGTGACTCAAAAATGAAAAAGCAATGGTTTCATTGAACCAACAGAGCATCACGGTGGAAACTCATTGCCCAATATGACAACACATGTGAGCTGCTCTAGTCTATGTTGTGTTTGTGTGTTTGTGTGAGTGTGTGTGGAGCCCATTTCTGCAGCACTGCGAAAGGCATATTTCCTCCATGTTTCAGGTCCTCTTTAAGGCTGGCAAGATGAGTTCTCTCCTCCTCCTCCTCCTCCTGTAACTGCTGTGAGAAACCATGCTCAGCTACTCTGAGCTGCAGAGGGGACATGCTGTCCCATATTTGCTCCATTTAGGGGTGGCTTCGGTACACACACGACGGATACTGCCAGCTTAGCTTGTGCACACTATGCTGTTTGTACTGTGGTCCCCTTGTAGTAGTATACATTAGGTACTCTGCAGTACAGGAATCACTGAGTATTGCTATGTTACAGTAAATAACAATAAAGCAGATCTACCTATTCTCATTTCTAAATGTTCATCAGCCATTGTTCTCCATTACAGGATAGCTCACATTTTGCCCTTTTATTTGTGCTAAAGCTCTGATTGCTGCTTGAATAATTAAATCAACTAGTGTTTCACCTGTGAAGAATGGGTGTGTTCAAGTGATAATTGGAGTTTATAGTTTGTAATGGCAGTTTTTTC
Organism: Synaphobranchus kaupii; assembly: GCA_029718625.1. Classification (NCBI taxonomy): domain Eukaryota; kingdom Metazoa; phylum Chordata; class Actinopteri; order Anguilliformes; family Synaphobranchidae; genus Synaphobranchus; species Synaphobranchus kaupii. The sequence goes on from CM056379.1 coordinate 20,555,138, forward strand.
ATGTGAAAACAAGAGATATACTTTTTGAAAATTGTGCGTAAAGAGGAGAATTGTGTGAAGTGCATTCAAAGTGTCAAATTTGAAATTTGTGTTAAAAGAAGCAAAATGTGCTTATAGATATGAAAAAATTGTCTTTCTTTTTCCACATAAACTTTAAGTTTTAAGTTTTAAGAGTTCATAGAACCATTTTTGTGTGTAAACAATTGAGAAAACTGTAAAAACTATAAACTCCAATTATCAATTGAACACACCAATTCTTCACAGGTAAAACACTAGTTGATTGAATTATTCAATCAGCAATCAGAGCTTTAGCACAAATAAGATCCAGGTGACTTTGGTTGACCAGGTCAATCATTGTTTGACCCTATAAGGGAAGCTGGGCAGAGTCCAGCCAAATCTCAGCCAATTCACGGCTGAGATTTGGCTCTATCATACGAACATTTATAAATTAGAATAGGTAGGTCTGCTCTATTGTTATTTACTGTAACATATCAATACTCAGTGATTGCTGCATGGAGCAAATGCAGGAGAGCCTGCCTCCTCTGCAGCTTGGAGTCGCTAAGCATGGTTTCTCACAGCAGTTACAGGAAGAGGAGAGAAATCATCTTGCCAGCCTTAAAGAAGACCTGAAACACAGGGGAAATATGCCTTACGCAGTGCTGCAGAAATTAGCTCCACACACACTCACACAATAGGCCAGAGCAGCTCACATGTGTTGTCATATGGGACAATGTGAGTTTCCACCGTGATGCTCTGTTTCGAAGCTGGTTCAATGAAACCATTGTTTTTCATTTCTGAGTCATAGGTGGCTGTGTCATTCCAAAAGACACTTCTCCCGCTGCTTGGCCAGAGAAAATATAATCTGTGATGATGAGAATATGTGGCCTGATCAAGAGCAGAGACCAGAATAATGTATTTCTGGTTTTACTTTAACATTTTTTGTTTACGCCCAGTACAGTATTTCAATTTTTTTCATTTTCTCCTGTTTGTTTTTATTTTACATTGTCTACTCCCAACATTTTTGTAATTTTTTGCATAGTTCAGTTGGCCAATGCACTCAAACAATACTGATGTCTAACTAATATAATGGTCGTAGTGTCTTTGTATTCGTTTCTGTTTCAGACAGACTGATTTGGATAGTAATATTGTAATATGTAATATTGTATATGTAATATTTGATGTGAAGTTATTTTAGTGATTTCCCCAGTTTAGAATTTGCATGAACACTGGCCTGAGTTGTATGCGCTGAAGTGTCCCTTTAGTCTACCGTTCACCACCATTAATGATTAACTAAAAAAAGTAGTGACCGCTTATAATGTTCCAACATAGTTTAGGGGAGGCTTTCTAGAAAATAGGCTTTTTCCTCTTTTTTATTCACCAAAATATAGGCTACTTTTCAAAAAATAAAGTATACATAGGTATAGAAAACACTTTAATAGGGAAGGCCGGCAGTGTAGCACAGTGGTTAAGGAACTGGGCTTGTAACCGAAAGGTTGCAGGTTCGATTCCCAACGACACTGCCGTTGTACCCTTGAGCAAGGTACTTCACCTGCATTGCTTCAGTATATATCCAGCTGCATAAATGGATACTATGTATAAATACAAATGCTGTGTAAGTCGCTCTGGATAAGAGCGTCTGCTAAATGCCTGTAATGTAATGTAATGTAATGGAAGGTGCCATGTTCATTGAATAATATTTGGATTACACATGGGAGCAAACTCAATATTTTGATATGTATACTTTTTTTTTGAAGAGGATAATTCACCTTCTTATTGGCTGTTGAGAAACGTTGCCTGGATCCTAAAACACTACCATTAGAAAAAAGAAATAAGGCAATTTAAGGTAAGAATTTTGAAGACAGATTATTTATGGCTTATCTGTAAGGAGACTTGTGTTTAGCTTTCACAATGACTAACTGGAAACCACCAAATCAATTTCCTTCCTGTTCCTGCAGCCAGGCAATTGTCATAAGATACTTTTCTTGAATTGTATGTTTATACAAGCCTACAGAAATTTGTATCTCTAGATTTTTTGTAGTTTCCTGAGGGAAAAACCCTCACCACCTATAACAAGCATTTTTCAGTGCTCCGAAAGCTTACATTTTAGGAATTTGCACTTAGCTGCAGATATATTGAGCAAGAGGGGCAATTTTGTCATTACCATTGTTTCTATTTGAACAATTTTAGTTCCTGACATATAAATACAAAATTACATTTATACCATACCCCATGAATATATTCCAACAAAATTTGTGTGAAAGTATGTATTTGCTGGTTAAGGGAACGTTGGCAACATTCTTGTAAGATAATGTGGAAATAAACTTTTATTCTTTTTACTTTTAAATTACTTTTGATTAAGTATCAACTAGACTGGATTGACCCAAATTTCAGTTGGTTTTAACGCTCTTTACAAGGTTGTTGGGCTATTGTTTGATCGTATGTCCACACCCTCTGAAACTCTGGTTCTTACTGTGTGAGCACATTGGGTTGTAGTGTTGTGCATGAACGCGCTAAAAGAGCGCGTTTATTAATGGTGTAGGCTATAGCATTTCCTCTCTGTTAAAACTCTAAATAACTTTGGTTTGTGTCACGGCTGTGGAACCGTGGAATATTGCCGCAGCTCAGGGCTCTGAGTCGAGTTGATTTCGTGCTTAGAGTTGGGTAGTAGGCGACTGTACAGTACATATTTTAACCGTTAGCAGTAGTAGTAGTAGCTTAATAATCACTTTGGAATGAGCTGGGTCGATTATCTAATTCACAAAAATGTGTGCAATATTGTTAGATCGGAGCAGCTCTTTTTTTTTTTTTTAAACGGAAGAAATTAACGTGAAATTCTAAATTTTGAACGACGAACGTGAACCAGTTCATTTTAATCTGTGTGAACTGAACTTTGAGCTAGCTCTTGTGAAGTATGAACTTGCACAACACTGTTGGGTTGTACCTTCATAAGCATGCCTTGTTTCAACAAACAGAATGAAGTCTTCCTTTCCTGGGATGAATCTGTCCAGGGGTTGTCCAGCATAGACAAACTCACAGTAGAACACGCCGGAATCTCTTAACTGTAGCTGTGAGATCGTCACGTTGAGGGTTTTTGTGCTCATATCCCCCTGGACGTGGATACGCTCCTTATCTTCAGGGCTCACTGCCAGCCCCGACGCTGAGAAAAACATCACTTCTCTTGCAGGCTCCACGCACTTGCGTTTCAGGTACAAGCCAATTAGGTTGCTGCTCGTCTCTTCAGACCCACAAACAAAAAGCACAGATTCCCCTTCTAGACTTTTCAGATAACGAACATCTTGGGATGCTGGAAGGAATAAGGTTTGGGTCAATAGGGTTTTTAGGCTTATTACATAGTATTATAGAACAGCCTGCGTGTGTTAATAATGAGGACTATGTTAACACGTTTGTGTAACATATTTGTTGAGTTGAATATTTTCCTTTATATTCTTTATATAAAGTTAAGATACTTTTTAAACTTGTATATAGTTATACTGTATGTGTACTTAATTGCATCTAATTCCACTTGTTTTTCAGGTTTGTCAAAATTACATTTTGAGCAGACATTAATTTGTGTAATGGAAATAGGTACTTGCATAGGTACAACTGGCTGTACATACCAAAACATACCAATTTCCAAGCTGTCTGCTACTGTGTGTAAAGCATCATGAATACCCCAATTACAATTAGACTCTAGTGAATCATGTAGAAGACATGAGGTATACTTGGTTCCTACAATATATAGCATTATTATTCAATAATTGATGAATGCAACACTACATTATAGCATTTACATACAAATGAGGCAAGCAAGCTAATTTCTATTTTTTAAAATATTATTTTAAAAAAGTTTTCATTTTGGAGAATTCCTCTAGGAACACACTCCCTATGTTTGAGCAACCTTGTTTGAATTTGACGTTTTCAAGTGTTATGAGACCGAAATGCACGTTACATTCCATTCACTGAAACCACTAGGGAAAATAATAAATGTAAGCCTTCTTGAATTTTTAATTTCCAAAAATATTTAGAGGTGGATAGGAATAACCAACATTTGGATGTTTTCATTATGATTGTACCTTTTTAAAGATGAAAATAAAACTTACCCAATATTAGAGGCACAGTGAGAAACATCCAAGGAACAGAATGAATGGTCTTCATGGCTTTATTTCTGCTGCTAATACTGCATCTAGCTGTAACTGTATCTAGCCAATTACTTATCTATAAGTAAAAGAGCAGAGGCATGTAAAATATATAAATGTCAGTGAATAACTACTGAAGCGGATTTAAGCGTGTCCAGTACAAGAAGCGTGGGTTCAGCGGAGCGCCGATTACGATACTGATGCCTTCCTTCCAGTCATGCCCCTTGAACACATCACACTGAACTCTGAGGAAGTGGTTGTGGCCAAGTACTCTACCACCAAGCAAGCCTTGCACCTTAAGTTGCAATGTACAGCACGGGATTGTACAAATGAATTGAACATTAATGAATGAAAGTGTGCAGAGACCTTTTGAGGGTCAGGTTATCAAAATGAGAAAAGGGCACATCATCCTAGAAAAGGTTTTTTTTAATCAACTCAAAAGGGCACATCAGGCACTTGTGGCAAAAGGGGCATTCTTGGGGGGCTCCTGTAGCAGGTCCAAACTGCCTGTGTTTCTATTTGAAAACATTTTGTTCCCGCCATAGAAGTACAAAAATGACGTTGCTACCATACCCTATGAATATATTCTAACAAAATGTGTTTGTGTGAAAGTATGTATTTGCTGTTTAAGGGAATGCTGGCAACTTTAAGCATGATAATGTGGAAATGAGCTTTTATTGTTTTTACTTCTAAATGACTGATAAAGTATCAACGATGTAGACTGGATTTACTGAACTTCAGGTTTGGTTTAAACACTACAAGGTTGTTGGGCTTTTGTTTGATCGTGCGTCCACACCCTCTGAAACTTGTTTCTTGTTGTGTGAGCACATTGGGTTGTACCTTCATAAACCTCAAACAAAATATCAGAGCTTGTAAGAAATGCATTCTCTACTTATATGCATGTTGTTTTTTTAACATATGCTGCAAGTAGAGACCAAAGAATTGTCTTTTCTTTTTATTTTCAAATACACAATAAATTTAAATATATCACATTAGGTAAATTTTGACAGTTGCATTTCACAATGTGGCAAATACAGTGGCGTAACGTCGGCTGTAAAATAGGCCTTCAGTAACCTTACCTTTATATGGATATTACTCTCAACCTGTTTCCATTTATAGTTCTTAATTATCAATCAAGCAATTAATTAACTGAATAACAAACCAGTTAATATATATATAGTTTTTCTGTGCTAGTATTTTTCTTTGCGTCATAAAATGGGTAGCACTTAAATATATGTAGCGACGGCCAGTGCGTTGGAAAAAGTGGGGTGTACAGGATTACTTGTTTCGGTTTATTTAGCTTGAGTAGCCTAACAATCAAACAATTAATTCGCTGAATAATCAAGACCAATTTGTAGCCTATAATGATTTAGAAATTATAACGACAAAGAGACAACTTGAGATTGTTTAACAAGGATCAGGCAATAATCTGAATGCGTTGAAGAATGTAATTCATTTTAAGACGACACTAAAATTAGTCAAAGCGATTTAAACATTAGTAAGCGTAAATTTAAAGAGGACAGCTTCTTAAGTGCCTCGAACTGTTGAGAGCAATGCATAATTCAGGCTAGAAAAACTAATTGACGAAAATCTACGAAACGTTGAACATTTCAACATGGAGCATTTAAAAGTCAGAATTTTCGCATGATAACACGTCATCATAAATGTGGATATAGAAAAATGCAACACAAGTTTATGATGCACAGAACAATAATGCTATCTCAAAATAACTTGGTAGCCTAATCATTTACTTAATGTTCTTAGTTATTGAGTGAATCAATTATTTCATTGACAATCAGGCAAAGTAAACGGAAACAGATTGAGAGTGATCATCAGCCCCGGTTCTAGACTGCTGTGATTAGGGGGGCAGACAGAAATTTAGGGGGGGCACCTTTTTATTTAGGGCACTGTGTGTGCCATACAGTTCCCAGGCTTTTTCCCCTCGTTTGCATATTTTTGAGTGTGTGAGTGTGTGTGTATCCTTGCAACCGCACGCACGTGTGTCTAGATGGGAGGAAGGCCTATGATATTATATACTTAGACTTCCAAAAGCATTTCAGAGTGGGTTCGGAACTGGTTACGGGATAGAACACAAAGGGTAGTAGTAGGAGGGATCTTATCTGAGCAGGGTAAAGTGGGAAGTGGAGTTCCACAGGGTTCGGTTCTGGGTCCACTGCTCTTCCTCATTTACATAAATGACCTAGATGCGGATATTGAAAGTACATTAAATTTGCGGATGATACAAAACTGGGAGGTTTAGCCAACTGTCTGGAAGCTACTAAGGTAATCCAAGAAGATTTAAACAAATTCCAGAAGTGGGCAGAAACCTGGCAAATGAAATTCAATATAACTATATGTAAAGTTCTACATGTGGGGAATAAAAACATAGGGCAGGATTACTTTATGCGGGGTACAAAACTAGAATGTGCACATGCAGAAAAAGACTTGGGAGTAATAGTCGATCAAAGCCTATCAGGGTCTGGTCAATGTGCTGTAGCGGTACAAAAAAAGCTAACAGGATGCTGGGATACATAGCCAGGAGTATTGAGTATAAATCTAAGGAGATCATACTCACACTATACAATGCCCTTGTCAGACCACACTTAGAGTACTGTCTGCAGTTCTGGGGACCTTACTACAAGAAAGATATAGAGGCGCTGGAAAAGGTCCAAAGAAGGGCAACCAGATTTATCCCGGGTATAAAAGATAAGTTTTATGAGGAAAGGCTTGAAATGCTAGGACTTTTCAAGTTTAGTAAAAGGAGACTTAGGGGGGATTTGATTGAGGCGTTTAAATATATAAAGGGATCAACAAAGTGAACTACAGGAAATTATTCAAGTTGAGCTCGGTTAGCAGAACAAGGGGGCATAAATGGAAAATGGCAAAGCATACATTTCTCACAGACACTAGGAAATATCTTTTCACAGAGAGTGGTCAATACGTGGAATAGCTTGCCTGAACATGTGGTGGAGGCAGAAACACTGGGGGTGTTCAAGGCCCGGCTTGATTCAGTGTTAGACACTATTAGTACAGTTTAGAGGTAAGAATAGACAAGCATTGTTGGCCTGAATGGCCTGTTCTCGTCTTTCCTTGTTATGTTATGTTATGTGTGTAGGGGTGTTCAGAGGCCACTATTTGTATTTCTTGAGGCCTAATTATGTGTGTTTGTATTCAGATAAAAATGAAGTTAGCAGTTTGCAGCTCTGCAACAAAAAAAGAAGGAAACTTGGCAGACAATACTGTTTTTTGGCACTGACATTCCTATTGTTGGAATATTAAATCATTTAACTCACTTTTCTATAATAGCCTAACATAATATTTGAAGTATAACAACAGTCTTACATGTTATGCAAAAGTAGAAGGCTAACAGCAGAGCTAACTATTGTATACCACCCTGGCAAATGACAGCTGCTTTATGCAAATAAAATGGGGTAAGCTCCACAAAATTAATTATGTTGTACCAAAGTGAAATAAGGTTATCCCTTTAAATAAAAGCTGTGTGCTCTTTAGCTAAATCAAGAAAAAAAAAGTCTTAAAAAATGTCCCAAACATGGAGCTTACAGTTGCCTACATCACCCATTCAGTGATTACACTGAACTACCACTACACCGAATCTCAGGACTGTTTTCAAGAAATAAAGCAGCAAGCACAAACAAAGGTAATGTCAAAAAAAAAAAAAAAGATTTGTAGGCTATGGTTTCTCTTAAAACTGTTGATTTCTAACAATATGGTTAAAAGAAAAAAGAAGGCCTAGCTATTCCCACTGCAAAACACAAAGTAATTGCCTCAAAGCATGAGTCTTGTGTTTGTTTTCATAAAAGCCCTAACAAACTCATCCAAATCAATACTCTTGGTTATTAATTTTTCATGTGCCAGAATCACCAAATTCCTTTTTCTCTCATGCAGCATTGTGCGGTGGAAGGGTGTTAGGACACGTGTCAGAGTGGAGAAAGAACTCTCACATGATGCTGAGGGTACTCCAATCACCAGTGCAGTTGCATACACTGCATGTAGCTCTGGAAAGGCTTCCTTATAGCCCTGTATATGTCGACACACTGTTGACAGGTCCGCGTCAATGGAGAACTTCTTGAGCAACATGGATTTTGCCACATCAATTTCATTTTTCAGACTATTGGTTGTTGCATCAGTACCGGCAAGTAGCTGCAGCGGTTTCAATAGGGCCAACCCTAGAAAAGACATAGACTGGTGAACAAGACAGCTTACTGCCCTCATCAGGTCAATATTTCTCCTCGAAAACCTGTCCTCAATCTCTGCAATAGCTCTGTCCAAGATGTTTAGGAGGGCTCTTCTCAAAGACTGGCTGGGAGTGTTGGAGGAATCAGACTCAGTGTGACCAACGGTGGAGAGAACAAAACTGTCTATGAGCTGTTTGCTCATTGTTCTCCTTCTTTTTGTAGCAGTGGGGCTGTCTAATATCTCGAAATTATCCCATGAATCATCTTCTCGGATATCTTTTAAAGCTTGCAGTGAGGCACCGATAACCTCCCCAGCACTGCAAAGATCCACAGCCTTAGCCTGCAGAATAGAATTTGCTGGCTTCAAGACACCAAAAATTTTGATGAGGAATTTACCAATTTCAAAAAAATGATGCTTCCTGAGTTGTACTAGGAGCCCTGATCGTGACTGATACCAGATTGGGTTGAAAGAATGAGCCTTTTTGCCAAACTCCCGTTTGGGAAATACTTTTAGAACTGGCTGAGATGGTGTGTTATCAACTGTCCGCTGTCACCAAAAGGAAAGAAGAACCGTGGAGCACAGAGAATAAGAAAAGAAAGAAAAACACATTAGCGACCTAACCGTTAGTTAGCTTTAGCTATAACGGTGACAATTAGCAAGCTAACAGTTAACGTTACCTAGCTAGGTTAGCTAGTCTAACGTAAACTATTACTGTATCTGCAGGTGCATATATCTGCTACTAATCAGCTACACATTTCATTTTCTAAACAGGTCTTCACTCACCTTGTGCACATGCTCCCATCTTTGATATTGGGAGGCACTTCCTTGCATTGTTGTGTCTTTTTTCTCTTAGAAGAATTCTCTCAGAGACAGGAGCTTGCCATTTTCGTACAAACTTTATTAATGATTGACAAAGCCGGGTGAGTTCATGAAGTCACACCCTTTCAGTCTTATTCCACAGGTTTTATACAGTTAAAACATGTATAGACCGTCCTATCTTAGAATGTCCGATGGCCAATCATCTGCTGCATATATTGGTACCTCCTTAATATATGCATTACTTCAGGTTTTTTAGCTTAATTAGCAATCATAAAAACGTCTATAGCATATTTATGTGCACATCTGGTTATCCTTATATGGATGTTTTCTCAGTCCTACCATTAACTGCTTACTTAAGGAATTCCCTGACCTTCTGTCACACAGATCATTACATGGTTGTTTTCTCAGTTTTATCACCAACTGCCCACTTAAGGTACTCCCTTGACCTTCAGTCACACAGGTCAGTACCTCCGGTGCTTGGCTGCACGTTTTCTCCTTTAGACACACATTCATATAAGCCTGCTTATGCACTAATTCCTTTTATATGTATATATACTAATTACAGAGTCCCACACTGTTCTAACAGAAATTTTCCTATAGCATGCACTGGACAAATGCAATGCTCATGTTAAGAATGTGCCCGTAGAACAAAAATAATGGCACCAGAATTCCTCACACTGCATTTTACCAACACTACAATTACAATCACTCTATATCTATATCGCCTACACCTGGAAAACACAGATGAGTATTAACTATCAAAAAAACACACTTGTAAAATAAAGAGGTTGTTTCTACGCATTTGCGGCAAAATATCAACATAAGAATATCACCTTAAAGTTGAAAACCACTTGAAAGGAATAAGACAATAAAATGTTATGTAAAACTTTCTGTGGGAGTCTGTATTTGGGATCATTTTCAATGGGGTCGTTTGAAATGATAGGCCATGGTAAGTAATCGCTCACTGTTAAAATTACGGTTTATGTATCAATTTAAAGCACATATTTTATTTCTATATGACGAATGTAATGACAATGGATGCTTCCGGCTCTTCCCATAGGAAGCTTGCATGTGGAAAGGAGTGGCAAATTGATAATTTACATAATGACACTACAAGCCATCTCAGAAAATACTTTTTGCCCTCCTCACTAAATTTTGAAAGCACAATTTGGTGACAGACCACAAACTGTCAAGTTTGTTAAGCTTTGTATGAAAATCAACAACATCCAAATCTAGTGTTTCAACGTGATAACGATGATCTAACAACTAATTAAATTAGCTTTTTGTACCAGCAGCAGAAGAGTACAAGCAATGGAGCTGGCATGAGCTTACAAAAACCGTAAGCCTCATTTTAACAGAGATGAAGGTGTCTGTGCACCAAATGGCCAAGTACCCCTCCATTATACACTACTCACAAAAAGTTAGGGATATTCGGCTTTCGGGTGAAATTTCAGGATGAACCTAAAATGCACTATAACCTTTACAGGTGAAATTAATTTGACCTTCTCTAAACTTTTGAATGCACATGTCCAACTATTCAATGTTTCAGTACTTTTTGCACAACTTGCTGTTCTCTAACAAGGAGCTGAACGGCAAAATTCACAACAGGTGTTTGATCCATGAATCGACCAATAAATTTCCTGGTTCAATTAGAATTGGTATTTAAACAGTCCTCTTCATCATGCTGTTCACATTTTGACATCATGAGACCAAGACGACACCTAACAATTGATCAACAGTACCTCGCCATTGCGAGGCTTCAAACAGGATGTTCTCAGAGGGAAGTGGCCACTGAGCTTAGAGTGTCACAGAGTGTCATCAGCAGGTTGCAACAGAGATACAGAGAGACTGGAAGAGTCACAGAAAGGCATAGAAGTGGACGTCCTTTGGCCACATCCCACACTGATGACCGCTTCATTGTGAACAGTGCCCTGCGGAACCGGATGATGAATGCCACTCAACTCCAGGCACATTTAAGGGAGGTGAGAGGCACCCACGTGTCACGTCAGACCATTCGAAACCGTTTACATCAGCGTGGTCTAGGTACCTGACCACACCACCAGGCACAGGCGTCATCGTCTTGCATGGGCCAGGGAGCATTTACGCTGGACGAGGGACCAGTGGGCCTCAGTGCTGTTCCCTGATGAAAGTCGATTCACGTTGAGCAGAAATGATGGCCGCCAACGATGTTGGAGACGTCAAGGAGAGCGCTATGCATCAGCCACTGTTGTCACCAGACGACCCTTTGGTGGTGGCGGTGTTACAGTGTGGGCAGGTGTGTCTAGTGAATACAGAACTGCCCTACACTTTGTGAATGGTACAGTGACAAGCCCATACTACCTGAATAACATCATTAATCCAGTCATTGTGCCCCTGCATGAACAACACAGGCCTAATTTCATCTTCATGGACGACAATGCTCCAGCTCATCGAGGTCGCATCATTAGGGAAAGGCTGCTGGAGACTGGGGTACCTCAAATGGAGTGGCCTGCACTTTCTCCAGACCTGAATCCCATAGAAAACCTATGGGATCAGCTGACTCACCGTGTAGAGGCTCGTAACTCTGTACCCCAGAACCTCAATGACCTGAGGGCCGCCCTTCAAGAAGAGTGGGATGCCATGCCTCAGCAGACAATAAGTCGACTTGTGAACAGCATGAGACGTTGTTGTCAAGCTGTAATTGATGCTCAAGGGCACATGACAAGTTATTGAGACATTGACATTTTTGTTGTGGTATACCCACCACTGTTGTTGGCTTTTGTTTCAATAAATTGTTTGAGATGAGGAAATCACCATTGCATGCTTCTACTTAAATGCCCTACTTTCATGATACGTATAATATCACTGTAGCGTGAACTTACATTTTCCATAAATTTCACCCGAAAGCCAAATATCCCTAACTTTTTGTGAGTAGTGTATATGGTCCACAGGCTTACATGTGGACCGAGTCTGCAAACATGCGATGTGGCAGCATGTGTTAGACCCCCTAAATGAGGAGACGTGGGCCTTGTCCGAATACAACGCCCGTTCCCTGTCCCGTCCACTCAGATCCGTCTACTATGTGCCCTGTCCCCTCACTTTGCAAGCAGTGTGCGAAAGAAATCCTGCAAAACTCTTTCCAAACTAGTGAGGAAGTAGTACGTAATATTTTTTTACATTTTATTGAGAATATCAATCAGTTAACATATGAAGATTGTTACAAGGTGTAAATTATGAATAAAGATAGAATTAACAAAAATAAAAAAAGTAGTAAGATCTTGTATCATAGATATGCATATACGCTCTGTCTTTTACGCTTTTACTTTCGGGTTACTTACTGAAATTGTCGGATGAGTGCACAGTTCCACCGATGAGTGTGCTCCTGAATTCCCTCAACAAAACCCCGGAAATAAGGGGTTCATTCTGGCATTTTAAGTGCCCCCATTTGTGAGAAAGTCGCCCACTCAAAGCTTTTTGACGAAGTGGACTTAAATTTGCGGCCTCAAAAGGGTGTATGGGGCATATTTAGCACCCGTCCATACTATTATGTAGGCTTGTTGAGTAGACAGGGTGAAAAATTCATCAAGTAGACAAAGTCCTCTAAATAGTGTACTTTAAACTCCTGAATGATACACTTAGGTACATACGCTGAGTACATTAGGGGAGCACACTTTTCAATAAGTACACAAACATTTTGGTTGCATAAATATACACTACTCACAAAAAGTTAGGGATATTCGGCTTTCGGGTGAAATTTCAGGATGAACCTAAAATGCACTATAACCTTTACAGGTGAAATTAATTTGACCTTCTCTAAACTTTTGAATGCACATGTCCAACTATTCAATGTTTCAGTACTTTTTGCACAACTTGCTGTTCTCTAACAAGGAGCTGAACGGCAAAATTCACAACAGGTGTTTGATCCATGAATCGACCAATAAATTTCCTGGTTCAATTAGAATTGGTATTTAAACAGTCCTCTTCATCATGCTGTTCACATTTTGACATCATGAGACCAAGACGACACCTAACAATTGATCAACAGTACCTCGCCATTGCGAGGCTTCAAACAGGATGTTCTCAGAGGGAAGTGGCCACTGAGCTTAGAGTGTCGCAGAGTGTCATCAGCAGGTTGCAACAGAGATACAGAGAGACTGGAAGAGTCACAGAAAGGCATAGAAGTGGACGTCCTTTGGCCACATCCCACACTGATGACCGCTTCATTGTGAACAGTGCCCTGCGGAACCGGATGATGAATGCCACTCAACTCCAGGCACATTTAAGGGAGGTGAGAGGCACCCAAGTGTCACGTCAGACCATTCGAAACCGTTTACATCAGCGTGGTCTGCGTGCTAGATGACCCGCAAGGGTACCTGACCACACCACCAGGCACAGGCGTCATCGTCTTGCATGGGCCAGGGAGCATTTACGCTGGACGAGGGACCAGTGGGCCTCAGTGCTGTTCTCTGATGAAAGTCGATTCACGTTGAGCAGAAATGATGGCCGCCAACGATGTTGGAGACGTCAAGGAGAGCGCTATGCATCAGCCACTGTTGTCACCAGACGACCCTTTGGTGGTGGCGGTGTTACAGTGTGGGCAGGTGTGTCTAGTCAATACAGAACTGCCCTACACTTTGTGAATGGTACAGTGACAAGCCCATACTACCTGAATAACATCACTAATCCAGTCATTGTGCCCCTGCATGAACAACACAGGCCTAATTTCATCTTCATGGACGACAATGCTCCAGCTCATCGAGGTCGCATCATTAGGGAAAGGCTGCTGGAGACTGGGGTACCTCAAATGGAGTGGCCTGCACTTTCTTCAGACCTGAATCCCATAGAAAACCTATGGGATCAGCTGACTCACCGTGTAGAGGCTCGTAACTCTGTACCCCAGAACCTCAATGACCTGAGGGCCGCCCTTCAAGAAGAGTGGGATGCCATGCCTCAGCAGACAATAAGTCGACTTGTGAACAGCATGAGACGTCGTTGTCAAGCTGTAATTGATGCTCAAGGGCACATGACAAGTTATTGAGACATTGACATTTTTGTTGTGGTATACCCACCACTGTTGTTGGCTTTTGTTTCAATAAATTGTTTGAGATGAGGAAATCACCATTGCATGCTTCTACTTAAATGCCCTACTTTCATGATACGTACAATATCACTGTAGCGTGAACTTACATTTTCCATAAATTTCACCCGAAAGCCAAATATCCCTAACTTTTTGTGAGTAGTGTATCTTGCAAGGCTTTCCAGCCAAATGGTGACTCAAAACTTTCACGCGTGCTACACAGTGCACTGATTGAGACACAGCCCTGCAGACAGCCAGCAGTAAGACAGTGAGCATAAGAGGTAGCAGATCAGTACATATATTCACCACATTTCAAAATATATGCCACTCAAACATTTGTGGTTCATAATTTTGGGTGAAACTCATTTCCACAAGCCCAGTTCCTTAAATGATACGCTGCTGCACATAACATGTTCAGTGCGTACCTACTCTGTGAAATAAGAAGAGAGAAGACAGATGGAAACTTGTGAAGCACAGCGAGGAGTGGGGTTGAGGTCAGGGAAGTGGTTAAGGCAGGTGGCGAAGTGTAGGAAGCACTGCAGGGCTGTTATTGTCCCAACACACAATACGGACAGCTTCTAAAGCAGTACTCCGAACGCCATTTAAAGTAGCTATATGTAACATTGACACCAAGCGTTTAAAATGGGTACTGCAGTCAAAATTCACAATATCGGAGAGGGTTGTCCCCGCCCGCCCCCTCCTCCCCAGACTCCAAGCTCACGCAGGTTGCCAGGTTGAGGACACTGAACGAGTGCAAGACGAGACGAGCTTATTCTATTTTGACAATGACAAGCGACGACAAGTCCTATATGTACTGTAAGTTGATCAGCTAAGGTATACGTTTGCAATTTATTTATTGTTTGCAAATTATAAACCAGCGCATGTGTATTTTTTATAACTGTCAATGTTAACTAGATGCATGGCTGACTATGTTTACGGTCACACAGATATAAGCTAACGTTAGTGGCATGTTTAGCTAGCAACTACATACATATATTTCAATCTTTAGCTAGCTAGCTAAATGAAAACGATGTTGAACTTAGCTTAGGCATTCGTAAAACGGCTGTCGGAGTGCCGTAGTACATCTGGTTGTTCGCAAATGGCAGTGGGCAGAGTCAACTCGGAGAATAGTGAATCACACAGGTCAAAACAAATAGACGTTCCAACCAGGAATGGAAATTTCAAAGGAGAACATACTGGCTGTAGCATTGTTGTCGGAGAAGCCAGTATTTCCACTTAGCATGTTTCCTTAATCTCTGATGACATCATATGGTCATTTTATGATTTAGTACAGTAAATTTGTTAGATATAGCTCCTTTAAAGCGCAACTAAACCCCATGAGACCAATAGGGTCTTCCTGCAGACATCAACCGTGAAGCCCCACATCAACTGCCAGGCCCCTTGGGGCCTGAGCGTTGATCTTGAAGTTGCGAAACATTGACGTAGAGGAACGTAAACTCCGAATGATACGGAGTTGCTTATTGCATTTAAGGTGTAACAACTCCGCTCATTTAAAGTCTGAATAACACAATGTGATATTAGATTACTGCTCTCATTTAAACTCAGAATAACAGTGTGACATTAGATTCGTTCTAACGTTACTTCAGCCTTGTCAAAAGTTAAATTAAATTAGAGCGATGAGTTGACAAAAGGTGTTGGCACGAAAAGGTCTTGGCACGTGGTCGGAAGTGACTCCATGGCACATGACGCAAGTTCTAGATCAACACTCAGGCCCCAAGGGGCCTGGCAGTTGACGTGGGGCTTCACGGTTGATGTCTGCAGGAAGACTCTTCTCGGGAAATCTGCGTTTCCCCCCCACATCCACTGGCAAAACGAACATAATTGCATCGCTGATCAGTGATCAGTGGTGGGCACTCACTAGCAGTTAGTATGTATGACATCACAACTACACAAAAGCACCAATTCAATTGGTCCAGACAACTTCAGTGCAATCTGTAGTTTTCAATATGAAAAGAACTACAAGATCTTATTTTTTTATTTAAGTTGCACTTTAAAGATGGCCAATTCCACTTTTGGAAGAATGAAGATAGATCTCACACCATGAATTATGTGGAAAAAAGGGACATTCAGACATCACAAATGTATGGGCAATGTTTATGTTTGTTAAAAAAAACAGCAAAAGTTCAGTCTTATTTATTAAACAATCAGTTCAGCTTCCAAAGTTACACACAATAGGGTTGAAAGGATCATTCCACATATCTTAAGTGGTCATTTGAGAGGTCTTAAAGAGTCGTGCTACATGTAACCTCAAACAATTGTACACCCTACCTTGTTAATCCGGGTCTCACACACATTTTCAATACTACACAGATCAAATTTCTAAGAATTTAACTGGGCATTGTGATCTTAATTTTTTAAATGGCTAGGAAACCAGATTTCTATGCACAGCTAGAAGACGACAGGTTGAGGAATTGCATATTTCTTTCAATGCGTCTTTTGTAGAAACATACCTGATAGTGCACATTATGGGAAGGGTCATCCCACAATTATTGACTAAAACTTTGACTGGCTATATTTTTTCCCAGAACATACATCATACATGAAACAAATATTTTCCAATTTTTCTAGATTGCACAAGTTGCATTTACCTTCTAGGTAATGAACTTTATGCAGATAATTGCATCCCACAATATATGAGCAAAACCCCTTTTTTCGATTCTGGTGTTTCGAGGACAACTTTTTCTACTGAACTTCCTATTGAATACCTAACTCTTAACATATAAATTATTTTAATTCACTGTCTCTTTGATGGGATTTCAACTTTAACTGAAGATTAATTAATGTAATCGCAAAACGCGCAAATATTGAGCCCATATAAAAACAAATTACACATTACAGACCATACACGTATAAGAATTACTATTAAATAACAGAGTTGACTGGCACTATGTTTAAGAGTGCTGACACAGTGCTGGCATTCAAATTCAGGTGTGAAATTAAATTTGAAAGGTTTTTTTGTATACTGGTTAAATGTGTGTTTTCCCCCAGATGTTACTTATTTTCCAAACCGACCGATAG
Source organism: Synaphobranchus kaupii (assembly GCA_029718625.1). Classification (NCBI taxonomy): domain Eukaryota; kingdom Metazoa; phylum Chordata; class Actinopteri; order Anguilliformes; family Synaphobranchidae; genus Synaphobranchus; species Synaphobranchus kaupii. The sequence goes on from CM056379.1 coordinate 20,572,385, forward strand.
TTCTCAACAGGCCTCTCATAAATTTTGTAATTCAAATGAACTTATTTCTTAAAATAACAAATCATGTTTTGTGGACAGCTTGTCACATGTGGCCCAGCACAATGCTGCTACCACCTTACAACCCTGTATAGCCAATGCACAATTTTATTCTAAGCTAGTGGACAATCACTGGTCATTCTCAAGTATGCTTGTTTGTTTTATGATTTGCTGAAGTGTAAATTTAGCTTCACATTAGCTAAATTTGTAATTCCCCATTTTATCAGACAGAAATTTTTTTTGTTGTTGAATCTCAAACTCATCACCTGCCCAAAGAGCTTGGACTAAACTAGAGCTTGGAAGTGCTTCCCGTATCAATGTGTTTGCAAATCTTCTCCAGATGAGGAATGCCATCCAAATCCCTCAGCTTTCACATAAGCCCCAGTGACTGCACTAAGCAGAAACGGGTGGCCATTCAAATGCTGAAAATATGAAAGCACTCTTAAGGAACGCACATGCATGCGGGCACATTCACCTGGTATAGATGATTATGTCCAATTACATGAAAGGGAGGCAAGTAAATAGCAGGTGCATAGGAAGAGTGCTGTACCTTGTCAACAGGTGTCCCACTATATCCTTCAGCACAGAGAAAATCATCAGAACATGGGGCCCATCTTGGAATCGACCTCGACTGACTTATGAACTGGCCAATAATACGCTACACATTTCCACCATAAGCTGGATGGGAACTATTCAGTTTGGTTGCAGCATTGGCCATGTCGAGAGAGTACTCTGTGACACAGTGCTAACAGGCTCAGACATATCAGGAACATCTCACCTCAATGGGGGAACCTTTTACAGTAAAAACCTTTTATCAGTGTCTCTGTGCTAAAAATGGTGTACCCGTTTCCTAATTCCTAACATCTAATGGAGAACATCTAATGGAGAACATGGTTAGCTTCTGATTCTTTACTAAATAATGGTCAGTGTAAAAGAAAAATAAATTTTTAAAAAGTACATCTGCTACAGTGGTAACTTACACTTTTTAAAAGGTTTCAAACATGTGAGCCATTACTTACCCAGTAAACATGCGACTTGAAGCTTTCACAGCACTTCCTCAGAGCTACACTCCTAAATCACAGGCACGGAAGTGTTAGGCGATGGAATAAAACCACAACCCTCTGAGCGTGATGCAACATCCTAGTTACTCACATCCTTAAGTGTCAATGCCCAGAATTCACCTCACTTCTGAAATGTACCCTTACAACTGGGGAAATGAGTCAACTTTCCCATGCTAAGGTTCAATTACTGAAGAGGAAAAAAGCAATTTCTCCCAAAACAGACTGCACAGTACTTTATTACCATTTCGAATCAGGAATTTTAACATGTCAAAGAGTTCAATGCAGGGATAAATCGCTATGGCGCTCACAGGACAAGCTTTGTTATACAGAACACACACTATTCTAAGAAATAACAGGTACTTACATAGTAAACTAACCTGTTAATGCCAGGTTTCTGGATTTTTCCTTCAATACCCGCATAAAGCCAAGAGAAAAGTGATGAAATGTTGTTGCTACAGTTGACAGAAACAAATGGCAGTAAGTGGCGGACACAGCATCGACTGCTTCAGCTGCCAGGCTCCCACGTTGTTGTGAATAGTTCGGCCCACGCAAAATAATCACATTCAGCTTTTTCCCATGCACATCCACTGTCCATTTAAGACAATGTACACCACTGTTACCACTCAGCTCCCCCCCCCCCCCCCCCCCCGCCCCTTCAAAGACCCTAATCATCCAGCAGGCTTTAAATTCAGCGCTCAACACATGATAATTACGGTAACAGCACAACATAAACCACGTTAAACATTAGTATGTAGTGAATGAAGGAAAAACACAAAAGCATAGACAAAGGCATGCCCATATACAGAAACATTCTACCCCTTTAAGGCCCCAGGGGCGAGGGCACACGTCAGTGGCACTGACCCCTGGAGGGCGTAAACTGGGAAACACGAGTGCTTCCTAATAAATGCTAACTAGTGCAACGACACGGAGAGTTCCTTAGACTTCAATAACAGAACTGCACGGAAAACCTGCAGAGTGACCTCCCTCACCTCCTAGTGCTGTAAGCTGTAGCACTGCAGTTAAGTTGAAAGCCATCCAGAAGGCTTCAATATGAACTCCCCATGTATCACAACTAGGCTGGCCTCAATTTCACACCACTTAACACAAATGCATTTATGCTGAAATTTATGCAAATGCATTTATGCCCCACCCCCACCCGGCCCCTGAAGTGCGTGGAAATATCCTACCTTTACCGAAGATCACAAACTGTGACCTGCACACAAACTTCCAGGGTTTATCTTTAAATAAAAAGCGGTATTTTTTTTTTTTAGGGTGGCTCACAAAGGAAAGAAAGAGAGCCCGGTTAGTTGAGGTTCCTAAACTTGACAAAGCAAGGGCCTTCACCAAACTTGCTACAAGTTTGGGGACAGTGTAAATCCAACAGCTACAAAGCTGTGAACGCCCTTGACATAAATAAAATGAAGGAAAGGTGGGACTTGCCTCAGACCGTACAGGGCAGCACTGAGACTCTACCTCAGGCAGTCCCATGGCATTGCTACAGGGAGAAGAGAAATCCTCATTTTAGCAGAACAGCCAAATTCACCTTCAGCAATACACATGCATTTAACGTCCCCAGAGTGCTGCTCAAAGCTACTTGACGGCCAATTAATATAGATTCAACAAAAATGCACAAAACAAATCTTATCAAAAATGAGATTTGGGGAGTGAGGGATTAAAAATTAAAAGGTATAACTGATAAACTTGGGCTTAGTGGTAAAGTAATTAGACCCAGATGATTTTCCTCAATAGTCCTTATCTGTATATCTTAAAAATGAACTGCCAACAATGTATTTTCTCCTGCCAATCAACATAAATAGATGGCACATGAAATCTCTGAATACTGAGAAGATTTCTTGCCATTTGAATTTTGGGCATTTCCAATGTTGTATTACATGCGGGGTAATGAGTTGCATTTCAGACCTAAAATTTCATAGTGTAGTATAGTTAGGATGACAAGCGGCTCTGAAACAGCACTTTCGACATTAAATGAAACTTAACTCACATCCTGATTATACAGGTATATTGCCACGTGCAAATCTTAAAATTGTGGTCACTGGCAGCATCCAAATTCAAAAATCAAACCCCGATAAATCAAAATCATAAAAGATAAACGGTAAATTGAACCAAATGGACCAAGCCTCCAAGTGCCCCATTGTTTACAGTGGGAGGTCCTCCATTCAGGCTCCCAGAGAGCTGTTAAAAGCTAGAGAAGGTTCTAGAACAAAATCAAATCAAAGGCCAACTGCCATCAGGGTGACTACGTCTCAATGTGGATGACCAAGTATCCTTTCAACTGTCATTGAACTTCAGACAGCAGTGGGCGATTGTGTACATTCTGTAGATGTCCTTCTGAAACCCCTCTCAAAAGTCACAGTCAGTTACAGAACTTGCACGAAAACATGACAACCAAGTGTACATTCAGACAGTCATAATTGTTACCCTTATATGGAGGTTTCCTGAGCATTCAATTCAGAACGTTAAAGGAATGCATAAAATCTGCAGTCTGAATAATGCACAGAATAATCAGAGAAGACAAGCTCATTTAACATGCTTGGCGGGGTGTTTGGGATTACATGAAGTATTTACTTTACGTTGTCACATAGGGGCGCTCTAATGTCCTGAGGCAATGAGGAATTCTGTGATGCGTCTTGCATTCTAACTGGTACATCCCGCCAGTAATGTGTCTGTCTCATATAAAGTAAGCATGTGTGCTATGTTCTGAAAGACTATAAAATGCAATCTTAGAGACTGCAGCAACAGAGCTGGGTTGCATTGCTCAATGCCAATCGTGTGAGAAACCTCCATACTGAGTAGAACAGGTTTGCTACAGTACATTGGCCTTTTACAGTCATAGTTCCACAAAACCAGCACAAGTACAAACCTTACTGAAGAGATCCTTCCCCCGGTCATGAAAAAACAGCCTCAAGTTTTCATCAGGTTTTATTACAATAATTACTTTGTTTTTTGTTTTTTTTGTTTTTTTAACACAACAGTACAGAAATCATTTGTTTAAGTTACTTTTCTGGGCTTAGTTTAGACCCTGCAACAACAACAAAGCTAGACACAGAAGAGTAGGAATAGTTGATCTGAAGCCCTCACCAAGCAAAGCTGGGAACATGAAGTCCAACAGCACCTAGAGTGCTGCGAAGGCCTCACACTTCAGTAGAATAATGTATTTACAGAAACTTGCCTTGATAAAGGTGGTACGTTCATGTTACTCCAGCGCCTTCAAAACATTACGAACCACATTTACTAAACTTCACTTCTAAAAACCTAAATGGAACATGAGAAAAAAAAAAAGCCACAGAGTATCATTTGCAACAACAGTTTGGTGTTTTGTTTAAATTAAAATGTTATGCAAAAACAAAATGTCCCATGCGTCGCAACTTTTTTTTTCTCCCCTCTCTTCCTCATCAACTTGACTTACTGTTACTAGCCTGGCTGCTTCATTTATTTTTTTTAAAAATTAAAAAATAAAAAATAAAAATAAAAAGATGAGAAAAGGTTTAATCTCCAAACCTATTGAGAGACGACGGTTGCACTTCAGTATCGACCTCCCTGAGACATTACGGGAGGTCTCATTCCCATGGGCGGCCTGGGGGGTCCCCCTTGAAAAGGTGGGACCATCGGAGGGCCCTGTCCGTATGGAGGCATTCCTCCAGGCATGTAACCTGGCATTCCCTGGGGGGGGCCACCATACTGTCCTGTAGGGGACACATTCAAGGACAGAGTTCACACAAGATGACCGTATGTCAACCATAAAACTTACCAACTAAGACAAGACAACTCGGGGTCGTATATGGTTCAAAAAATAATCCCAAAACTTCTAAATGAAGACCTTTACACAGTTACATTTACATTTAAGGCATTTAGCGGAAGCTCTTATCCAGAGCGACTTACAATTTGTGCACATAAAAAAAGGCCTAAGTTCAAAAAGGCCTAAAATTACAAGTAGCAATTAATGAGAGTGTAATGAACAAGCCATACACTCATTAATTGCTACTTGGAACAGAAGGAGACAAAGGAAGCCAACTGAGGAAGGAGGATTAACACTAGTTGCCTACCGTGCATCGGATGCCTCATTCCGGGCTGTTGTGGAGGCATGCCCTGCTGCGGGGGCATCATGGCCCCCATTGGTCCCACAGGCGGGACAGCCATATGGGTCTGTCCCGGCCTGGGAATATTCCGCTGGTATCTAGGCAACTGAGCTCGTCTTTCCTCCTATTGGTCAAAATGGGACAGGAGAAAAAAAAACAAAAGAGAAGGTTCAGACACTTGGGAGGAGTGCCCCTTAAGTGTCAACAATAAAATCAACATTCATGATTACACAAAAACACACACACGCAATAAGCAAACACTTCTAAGAAGGCACTGAACAATTTGGACGCTAACATTACAGATAGGTTTACACATTACTTACTGTCAAAGGGCAAAAGGTGAAATTACAAGAACTTACCAGTGAGATATCCTCATCAGGGTGGATCAACTTACTGGTTGCACTCGTTGTGGTGAGGGTCGGAGGCTTACTTGTCACAGTAGCTGGGGGTTTGGATACAGTGCTACTGGAGGGGTTAGTAGTTGAGGCAGTGGCCTGGGTGTAAGCTGGGAATGTGGCTTTGGGAGGGTCTGACGATGTGGCAGGGGTGCTCAGTGGTTTGAAATCTGTGCCGACTGGACCGGACACGGCCTGTTGAGTCTGCATGGGGAGGAGCCACAATGAGGCAAGGGCAAGACTGGCAACCAGCACTTCACTTAAATATAAAAAGCCCCAAATGTACTGCACACAAGCCAAAATGGCCATGCTGTACTTTACCACTCAACAAGCAACCTACAGATGTATACAAGTAAAACTCCGCAACCACAAATTAATCCTGGCAAAGCTGAAAAACCCATAACAAATCTGTGCAATTAAGTTTCCACTGTCAATTTTAAAAAAATTTTTTTTTTTTTTTTTTTTAGAAAACGCAAATCTACAAAATGTGTAGTTTGGCCAAATGTGCCACACAGATGTGTGGCAGCCCTAGTCTAACACCCACATACACTGTCATGCAACAAGTCACACAGAGCTCTGTCTAGTCACAACAAAGCAAGTTTGAAAACAAGCTACATTTTTTTTTCTGTACAAAAAAAAAAAAAAACACTTCTGAGATTAATATGAAAACTTCCAGAAAGCATTACACAAAGCAAATCTACTGTTTGCATGCCATTTGCTTTTGTGAAGTTCCAATTGCACAAATTCTACAAATTGGTGCATACTTGTGCTGTGCTAGGAAACAGAGGTTTAGCAGATGCTGACAGAGTGTCTGCACTTGGTGAAGATGTACTTGTACTTGGAGCACGAGTCCCCATCTGTAGCATGAACAAAGAGCAAAGAGTGAAAACCCCTTTAGATTGGGCTGGTAGATTTGAAAGGGGCTTCTGCCAATTCTAAATTATATTTGAACTTTGAACTGTCATGTAGGGATAACTATAGAGGGGAAAGAGGCCACTAATGAAACTTCAGCATCTGGTCTGCTCTTCTCACAGCCCATCTACAGAAGATAATATACCATATTTGGCAGGCAGTCCACTCATTCAGGTGACTGGATTCTTTTTCTAAACCTGATAGGCCTCTCTCCGGTGGAGGACAAAGGGATACTGCTGGTCACACTGGCACACTCCACCCACAGCCCTAAGGAGGGAAAGAGAACAGAGTTGCGCGGAGCTTACTTGTCCAGCGCTAGGAAACAGCGGCTTGGCGACAGCAGGCTGGGGTGCTGGGGCGGTGACCGCGGGCGCAGCTGGCCTGCTTAGACCTGGAGCAGTCATGGACAGGGCCTGAGCCATGTGGGACATGCCTGGACGATGGCCCACTAGGGGAGGCATACCTGTGGCAGGGCACAAATGCATGCAAGATACTTTACAGCGTCATCCAATGACAACCCATCCTTCCTTATGACATCACTTCTACCATAGGCTTTTGTGAAAGAGGGCAAGAGTGGGATGTGGAATGCGCTCAATTCACCAAGTTATGAATAAGAGAGGGTGCTTTTTCCCCCTAAAGTCAATGAATTAAACTGAATTCACAGTTGTGGACATCCAAGTCCTCTGCTCTTGGAATGCAAACCGACCCAGGAGCAATAGCCAGAAGAGTCCGGCTGATGAGAGGGCATTTACTGTGCATTTCAGTTGGGTTAACAACAACCTCTGTACCTTGTGCTTGGAAGTTACGCTATTCAATAGGGCAAGTTTACTCGTTTACAAGCTAACGCAAAGTACTTCCCGTATGAATAGACAGTCCGCAAGAGATGCTTGCTCCTGGTACAGGGAACCAGCGCCCCAGACAGACGGCACTTACCTGGCGGCATGCCCGGCATCATCGGGGGCATTCCAGGTCCAGGCGGCATCATTCCACCCATTGGCATCATACTGTCAGGGATTGCGTAATGGCACGTCAGGACAAAATGTTTTACCAAAACAAAAAGAAATCTGCTAAGAACCTGTTCAAAGGCAACTCATATTTAGAGCTCAAAGGCACGGATTGAAAAGAGGCAGTACTTACCCTGGGAGCATGCCAGGCATCACAGGCATCATTGGAGGAACACCTGGCATCATGGGGGGCATCCCTGCATGAGGGTACAGGCAGTGTTAGTCTCTACATAATTACACAGTTCCACAATAGCCCCGAGGCATGGCATGGCATACCGGCGTAACTCCCTAAGGGCATTCCTGGGGCTCCGGGTACAGGGTGCATCCCCGGCTGGGTCATGGGTGGGATGAAGCTGTTCTGGGGCTGCAGGGAAGGCTGCTGGAAAGAGGGGCCTGGCTCTTCATCGTCGTCATACTCGTCGGAGTCGTCCTGGCTGTTCTGTTTCTTTTTCTGACTCTCTGCTTTTTAAACAAAAAAAGCAACAAGGGACAAAGATCAATGACCACATTCCATTTACAAACACAGACCACGACAATTTTACCATCAAAACGCACATCGGGCAAAGAGCATTTTGACCCAATTGTCAACTCCACGATAAGTAGTGCTAGAACTAGCTTCTGAAGGGCACAGCCTACATTCCAAGCATCTGGATTGTAATACCTTGTGTTTTTTGTTCAAGCACTCTCCGTCTCTCTTCCATGTCTTTCTCTGGTATACCCTCCATACCATAGATTTCCAATTCTATGTCTGTCCTCCCAGGTATGGCATTGGGTACACCATCTATAGTTTCTTTATGAACCTGAAAAGTTAACAAATGTCAAGTTAAAAACAAAGTTAAAATCCTCACTTGTAAAGATTAAAAGTAAAAAATATATATATATTTTTAAAAACTTGACTGCCTTACCTGCATACAGTGGATGGCTAAACCTGGACCTGTGTAGAGTTTCTTATGGCATATGTGACATTTGAAATGTTTTGCCTTCTGGTGCTGGATGAGAATTTTTTCGTCATCGAAATCTCTGTTGCAGTACCTAAATGATTTCAGTTAAGGTAATGTGTACTGAGAAAAGAAACGACTTCGTGAGGTCGTCACCTGTCCCGGACCACGAGACCCGACCCGAATTGCGATATCAAATAATTAGATATAAACCTATTTTTATACAGTCTATGATATAAACCCGCAGCTCCGGGCCGTAACAAAGGTAAAGATAACTACACCGAGAAGTAAGACTCAATATTAACTTAAATGCATGACTAAACTATACTACTTAGGCATCTTTAATACGTCGGTTTCGAGATACCATACTGGCACCACGAAGCATTTATACTTAGGCTTATACTTTTAAAACGATTACCCCTAGTTAACTGACGTCAGCTTGCAAATGTTACCAAGCAATAACATTTCTGGCTGTATTACGCAACCTGATTTCCCTCTCCAACAGCATTGCACCTGTAACAACGTTAACAATCAACATCTAAGTTACGTGGATTGCTAGCCATACAGCGGACACGCTAATCGTTGTCCTCTTCCAATACAGCAAGCTAAATCGGCGTAATGAAGTCCGGCTTTTAGTCGATTTCCGTAAATCGCTTAGATATGAATAACTAACTGCCACATTATCTGCCAGTCTTTGCCCACAAACAACGAACGATAATGGCGGCCTGCTTCTGTCGCTCATTGTGTTTCAAACCATAGTTTAACTTTTTGCAAGACAGTACTCAAGTTACATTGCAAAGGATACCAGCACCATGGCTTCATCTGCTTCTTCTTCTTTCTCCCCATGTTTTAAAGCTATCTTATTGTCAAAACAATCCTAATAACCCGAGGCGCAGAACACAGAACGTTTTCCACTAGTCACAGAAAATGGCGTTGAATCGCTAACCCAGAATGCAGCGGGGCATATAACACATGCGCACAAACTCTAGAACCCCAAAGCTATTAAAAGAAGGCAAGATTAGTTACCCCTGCTTGAGTGAGCAAAGTGAGCCTGTTTTTCATTATAAACCGCAGTGGTTTGAGGTTTGTGAACTGAAATATATATAGGTTTCCTGAGCATTGTGCAATACTATGTTTAATGTGATTTTGAGTAATAAAAATTCCATGTAAATTTTTTAAAAAGTGAATTAGCAATGATGTACGGCGTTGAAGTTAATAATAATAATAATAATAATAATAATAATCAGAGGCAGAAGGTCCAGGTTCAGAAAGTAAAAGTCCTCCCCAGTTTTTTATTCCAATCACCTGGATTTTCTAATCAGTGCAATTCTTAAGCCAGGAGGTAGAAACTAATTAGTGAAATCAGCTGGTTCAGTTCATGGGTGGAAGAAAAACATGGGAGGACTTTTACTTTCTGACCCCTGGACTTTCCACCGCTGGTAATAATAATAATACATTTTATTTATAGTGCGCTTTTCCCATGCTAAAAGCGCTGTACAACACTACAAGTACAATAAAAAACCAAAATAAAAACCATGAATAAATATAAATAAACATAAGCAAACCACATATACATGGGACAAGAACAAATATACAGAAGTGTAACATGTTACTTCAGTGACAGTGAAAGGGAGTACACAGCAAAACAGGTCAGAACCATTTAGTCTGCATTATAGGCCCGTTTAAACAGATGTGTTTTTAATTTCACCTTAAAGGTATGAAGGGAGTCAGTGGACTTAATCTCAGCAGGAAGGGCATTCCAGAGCCTGGGATCAGAAGAGCGTAAGGAATGGGCAGGAGTATATTAATGGAGCAGATGGCAGATGTAGTTTGGGGCAAGATGATGCAGGGCATAATAGGTCAAGAGGAGGACCTTCAAATCAATCCTGGCTTTAATGGGGAGCCAGTGGAGGTTGTACAGAACTGGGGTTATGTGTTCTTTGCTGGACAGTGGATGACGAGGACTCCGGCAGCTGCATTTTGTATCAGTTGTAATTGTGAGAGGGGGTTGGAAAGAACACCAGAGAGAAGTGAGTTGCAGTAGTCAAGGCGTGACGTGATGAAGGCATAGACTAATTTTTCAGCCTCAGAGAGGGACAGAAACGAGGGAATATAGGAGATATTATGAATATAGAAAAATGGCACTTTCTTGATATGATTAATATGAGCCTGGTAAGTGACAGATGAGTCGAGGATGACACCTAGATTTCTCACAATGGGAGAGGTGTGCAGTGTCGTCACCTAGGTTTATGGAGATAGTGTCAGCATTCTTAAGAATTTTAGTTCCAATTACTATCAGCTCAGTTTTGTCACAGTTCAGTTTTAAAAAACTGTTCTGCATCCACATTTTTGTGGCTTCCAGGCAGGCAGTGAATTTAGAGACCTTAGCACAGCTATTGCTTTTAGTGTATGATGTATATTTGGGTGTCATCTGCATAAAAACGAGTCCAAAATTACGGATAATAAGACCAAGGGAGAGCATGTATATGCATAAGAGAGGACCAAGAACAGAGCCCTGTGGAACACCCTGTGTAACAGGTGTAGGGCTGGACTTGAGCCTGAGCTAACAAACTCAAGTCAAGTCAAGTTTCTTTAAAAAGGAATCCCAACTTCCAAACACTTACAGTAGGCCTATAGTCTAACCTCTTTCCTCTTACCTCCACCAGCAAAGCATCCCTTGTGACCACGTTGTGTTGTCGTGCATTGTGTTAAAGCCTAGATTTAAAATCCTAACGAATTATTTCCAGAAATTGAACATAAGATACTATCAGGTATACAGCCCTGCGGTACTAGCATGTTTGCAGCTGTAAAAACACTCAATGGCCACAAGAGGGCGATGTCGCACCGCTAAACAATATTAACATATGTTACACCTCCAGTATTACAAGTGTAGATTTTATTCAAAATTTGTCACCAGAGGAGCTTGGTTTGCGAAAGCGCTCTTTAAAAGAAAGGCACAGAGCTACAATAAGTTATTGGGATGATTGGAAGGCATATAGGAGGATATTGTAATGTGATGGTGATTGCTAATTGCACTGTTTGGTGAGTGAAGAGAAACTGTCCATTTCCAAGATTATTCCACATTTAGATGAAAACAGCTACCACAAAAAAAATATGAGCCATCCAGATTGTGGAGCAATCACAGTCCAGACTGTAAATATTAATATATTCTCATGAGCAGTGTACTTGATCACTGTCTTCTTTGGGTCTGTGTGTCTGATCATTACATTGCACAGAACCATGAACGTAGGCCAGGAATGTTCTCCATCACAAGCCATTTTGCTGCACACTGAATGTGTATCCTACACTCAGCTGCCATTTCTGTGAGGATTAAAACCCTCTTCAATCTAGCAAAAAGACAGCCTCTTCCTATTGTGATGGATCCATTCCATCCCCGATAATTGCAAACCAAGACTAGCCTACAGAATCTACTCTGTAAAGTTATATATCAGGTTTATCAGCAGCCCGCCCCTGCCCAATCATATCTATCATTGCCGCAAGCTCCACTATTGACTCAGAGTGCAGAGATAAGCATGTGCTCTCCTCCGAGTTGCCTACTTGATATAATTAAACCATGTTTAACTACTCTGGTTATGTTACTATAGTATAAACAAGGTTATATTATGCCAGTTACCTTTAAAAGGGCACATTCATGAGATGAAGGCGTAACCTGCTTGTAATCCCCCCCTCTTCACGGGCCATCCAGGACATAACTGACCTTGAACGTTACATACGGCGGCGGAGAGAGGACTCACTGGTCCCCCACCTGGAGACACTTCCTGCAGAGCGGTGGCCATGGGGCTAAGGACCGGAGAGCGGTGGCCATGGGGCTAAGGACCTGCAGAGCGGTGGCCATGGGGCTAAGGACCGGAGAGCGGTGGCCATGGGGCTAAGGACCTGCAGAGCGGTGGCCATGGGGCTAAGGATCGGAGAACACAGGAGCCAAGTTCAGAGACCAGTCATGGAGCATTACCTCCGTATTGATGGGACCTCCTTATTGGTTGCCAACAAACCCACAGCAGCTCTGCGGACGCGGCCACGCCGTCTGCTTCCTTTTCCTCCGCCTAGTTTTCCCAAAGACAAGGTCTGGCACATTGGTGTCCAGTGTATACGTACGTCTGATTACGCTCTGACAAGGTAACACTGCAGTTTTCATTTCCGCCAGAAAAAGGAAAACATGCAAGGCAAGCCTGTTAAAAGGCTGAATAATTGCGTTGTGAAATGACCATTCATACATACAGTACATGAATTGTTTTATTCAGCAAAGTGTGCTGGTAAAGCAGCCGGAAACTAAATTCCAGGAATTTTAAAGTTCTTTGGAAAGAACCGGCCTGATCAGTCTGAAGGCTACGTGCTGAAGAATTGGCAGTGGTGAGGAATTTCACATATCTTCCTTGTACATTTTGCAGAGCATTTCAGTCATACCTCATCCCCGAACACAGAAAAAGCCACAGTATTTATTTTATTATAAATCAGTTTAATGTATTCCAGTATTTACATAAAAATCTACAAAATATGCACATGTTAAAAATAAAGTCAGTCAGACTCCACACTTGTAGTGTTATAGCCCTTTCATACAGTCCCCTAGTTATAACCAAGATAATCATCTTCATTTGCTGTTATATAGACAGGGTACAGTGTACATGATGATGCTTCTTAACTGATCACTACAGATACCAATAGCCATGTTAAAAAAAGAACAGCTATGTGAAATAAATCATTGTTATCTAAGATATATATTGTTTGCACTGTAGCTAGTGTAATGTTTAGGTGAAAGTATTTTTAATACATGTGGAGGTTATCAATGTCAAGCATACGTTGCTCTGGTTAGATTGATAAGAAACAATTACATGGTCCACCAAACATTACATGTTTTACTGTACCAGTACCATAACAAAGACACAACCATAAATTTTCTTTGCCGTAGCATAGCTCCAGTGAAGAACTGGTCAAATGTAGCACCACTGAGACAGCACATAGGAACACGCTTGGTATAATTCCACCCCCCAATGAAAGTTATTTCCTCTAATATTTCCATAAATTCTGTAATTTGGACAATGATATTTAAATAAATCTATCAAGTGAACATGGAGTCCTGATGGTCATTTGAGAAACTTGGTTTTCCAGTTAACTACAGACTACAGCACCTAGTTTCATCACAAGATGTAATGCATTGATTTTTTGATTTTTATTTACAGGTAATGCACCGTTTTGTTTATTATGCTTTATGTTGCGTTGGTGTTGGTTTTATAATAATTTTGGCAAACATTCAATGAATACTGAGGTATTACGGCACTTCTATTTTTGTATTTGTATTTAGAACAAAATGAATGTTCACAAAGTAAATTTATGCATAACAACCGTTTTCTTTATAAACTCACACTTACTTTTTGTATGCGCACACACAAACACGCAGGCAAACCCACACAAGCACACACTCATACATACAAACACTCAATGCGTTCAAAAAACGCATACACATACACACATTTTTTTGGGGTCAACAATGCTTCTACAACATTCACAATAAGAAACAACTGAGATCTGCATTAAAAACAGTTTTCAAACAACAGGGAGTGTATCACATCATTTTCTCTTGTCAGGGAAAAATGGCACATTCACCACAGTAAGAAAACAACACCGCTGACTGTGAGTGAAGTTTTGATTAAACCGTGTCGTGTCAGACCACTCCATCTGAGTAAAGCATTTAATCAAATGTCCTATCAGTCTGAGGCTTTAGCTCTGTACCTCACATACTCCTCTATGGTGTCCTCCTTGGGCAAAGCTTCTAGAAGAGTCCCTCCTGATAATTCTGGTTATACTCGTATACACTGATGCCGCTGTTCTGATGTTATAGGCACCTTTTGGTTAAAAGCAGGCTGCTGCCACGCCTTGAGCCCCCCCCCCCCCCAGTAGGAGTGTAAATCCTGGTTGTTTAAGGTGGGAGCAGGCATGCCAGTGTGGTTCCCTCTCAGCTGCATACAGGGGTGCAATCCTGCACCCCGCGCAAAAATACCCTCCTTCTCAGGGGGTGGGAGGTAGCTTGACGTCCAGCAGGCCGTAGGCGAACACGTTCCAGAAGACGGCGCAGAGGACAAACAGGGTGTAGACAGAGAAGAAGATCCAGAACAGAGACTGCTCCTGCAGGCGCTGCTCGTAGTTCTGGAGAACCACTACCCCGAGAGTCAAACCCACCGCGACCCCACCCAGGTGGGCCACAAAACTGGGGTTGGGGCAAGGCGGGAAGGCTGGGGGGTAGAACCGAAGCCACACAGCACGTCCAAACTCCACGCTCACTGGGAGGAAAGGAGGGAGGTAGAGAGAACAAAATCAGCACAAAATTACTTTATGTGCATCTATACCTTTCTTTCATCTATGGTTTCCCTTGCTTCTGTCTAATTTTTTAGTTTTCTGTTGTTGTAGATGTGCTTAAATGATTTGTATTTCTTTCACAGCACGGAAAAAACACTTAAAATAAGTACCACTAAAGCCACATTCCTGAAGACCTTCTGAATAACATGTTTCTGTTTATCAAATGAGCAGATAACAATTAAGCAGAACACTCTAATAGTGATAATTGACTACCTCAAATGAATCTCTCTCAGCCAAGACGCACTGCAGAGACAACGTGGTATCATGCGTACTCGTCACATAGCGACGCTTCTGCCCAAGCGTCGCTATGTGACGCCAAAGGTAGCCTTTTGCGTCGTATATTGACGTAGCCTTTTGCGTTGTATATTGACGGTTGTGGCCACATAATTTTTCTTTGGTTGTGGCACTTCAATATTATGCTTTTTTATGCTTTTTTTTCTTCATCTGGTAGAGAGTTACGTGAACTCCTGTGGTTGGGCTCGCCCACTATCTTAACAGTTCCGGCATGAGCCCGAGTTACATGAACTCCTGTGAGGTTATGTTTAGGGGTTGGGGGTGGGGTACGGGAATCACAAACTCAGAAAAATCAACGCGCACACGGCGAAGACTGAGCGGGCATGCTCGCAGTCGGTTATCATGAGCAAAGCCTTCGCCATAGTAGGATTAGTAAATTCGCGACCGAGTGCGTCAACTAATGACGCAAAAGGCTTCCTTCTGCGTCTAAAGGATGACGCCGTAGGCCGCTGCCCAAGCGTCACTTGATGACGCCTTGGGAGTGAGACCAGGCTGGCAGAGACGTGTTGGAATGGGGCTGTGAGTACTTCTCGTCCATAAGACTTTAAATACCACCTCTGCAGTCTTCAGCTGGCCATCCATATCCCCTACAATGCTTATTTTAGCATGTGAGTTAACCCTTGTGTTAGGTCTGGGTCGAATTGACCCATTTTTTTTTTTACTTTTAGTGAAAGAGGAATGACTCTTTTGAGAGATCTAGTCCATAACCAGTGACTAAACCATTACATTACATTACAGGCATTTAGCAGACGCTCTTATCCAGAGCGACTTACACAATTTTTTAACATTTCTTTTACATACGTATATTATCCATTTATACAGCTGGATATATACTGAAGCAATTCAGGTTAAGTACCTTGCTCAAGGGCACAACGGCAGTGTCCTACCTGGGAATCGAACCTGCAACCTTTCAGTTACAAGGCCAGTACCTTAACCATTATACTACACTGCCGCCCACCAGTGGAAATGTGATTCTTGTTTTGTGCTTCTATTTGTTTCTTCATCTGCATATTTGCTTTAACCCATTCTCAAGCACCACATTTTTTTGAACACAAGCCTGAAAATAAAATGGTTACTGTTCTTGAACCCCTTTGACTACAGGCATAATCGGGGGGGGGGGGGGGGGGGGGGGGGGGGGGAACAGCTCTTTTTACTTCAGTCCAGGTTCCAGATTTGGGAGGGTTCCGAGTTTTAGTGCAGTTATTCAGCTAACTCAGTAATCCTGCTTTGTGGAATACCCCCCCAGGTCTCTTCTATAAAGGTAATCCTTAGGAGTCAGAATTACTAAGTATTACGTAAGTATTACTGACGCAAAGTAACAGAAGCTCAAACACAGTGGAAGGTTTTTTCTCGCCTAAAAGATAAAAACTGGGATAAGGATAATGTGATGGGTATGATCTGTGGATTTCCAGAATACATAGAATGGTAGTTAATTGAGACAGAATTGTGAGTTTTAACACTTTCAAATGGTATATTGTGTGACGAGATTGATTGAAAAGTTAAGGGGTCTCAGAGCTAGTTAAAGGGATAGTTCGGAATTTTGGACAAAATGTCTCAATTACGACTTACCCATGATGTAGTTGATTGATGGAAACCATTTTCAGCTAATTCCATGCTGTCCCTTCTTTTGGACATACACACGTTGCTAATGCTAGCGCAACTCTATGGCAACCGGTAGCATCCACTACCAAACGCACTTAAACACTCCACAGTGCACCCAAAGCAAATAAAATACGATGACAGTCTATCGGGGGAGCGATACTTTACGTTACCTATGAATGTAGTGCCGGCACTTGTCGACTACAACAACAAAGAAGAGTAACAAGTGGCCACGTCGCTCCGCCGCCGTACTTCCACAGAGAATATTAGGTCAGCACAAAGTAGAGGATTCAACGATAGTTTGACTTAAAAAATGATGGTATAAACACTCAAAATAACCCCGATAGACGTTGTAGTATTTTATTTGCTTTGGGTGCACTGTGGAGTGTTTAAGTGCGTTTGGTAGCGGATGCTACCGGTTGCCATAGAGTTGCGCTAGCATTAGCAACGTGTGTATGTCCAAAAGAAGGGACAGCATGGAATTAGCTGAAAATGGTTTCCATCAATCAACTACATCATGGGTAAGTTGTAATTGAGACATTATGTCCAAAATTACGAATGATCCCTTTAAGGGGTTAAGATCTTTTTGCCTATGTATTTTTTATATAATAAGATGAAGGTGAAAAACAATTGAGAATGTCAGGTCAACACAATAAATAACAATAATCTATTGCATGAAAACCTTGTTTCATTTTAACTTTTCACAGCTAAACATGATTTATGGCCCCCATGTGTTCATTATAGTGGATTTTTTATATCACATCGTTATCACAAAAAACGAATGACACTCATTGTTAAATGTGATCTAGCAGAGGTAACTGGCAGCCATTAACCATATACGTATGTTGTTTATATTGTTTGGAATTGAGATAATGATAATCTATATTGAGTATTTTTACATAAATTTTATTTCTGTATTGCTTTAATTTCCCAATAATGTCCTCTTAGACCCAGGCGAACAGTCTCACAGGTGCTAATAAGCAAACAGAACACAATGGTTAAGTATAACCTTCACTTCAGACTATGCACACAGCCAAGAATTCATAATAAGAATCTGAGGTTGTGGCTTGGGCTTGCTCCACAGAAAATCTGACTTGTTAATGTGATTAGTTTGGTGCAAACTGTTGACCATGCCTTTCCCTATCAGGCAATAAAATGTATGTTTACAAACAACTTTGAAAAAGAATGACATTCAAGGAAAGCAAGTTGGACTTGCACAGTATGAGCAGCAAATTTATTTCATAAACATAACCCTGATTGATCTTTTTCATGATTTCATGAACGGCTATATTTACAACCATAAAACTACAGTTATAGGCATGACTGCAATACACACATTTATTTTCCAAAGCCAGTGATGGACAGGTTTTATAGTTTTACTTTATCTGCACAAATATTGTTTATTTACCAAACAGTGTTCAGCTCTGTTCACCACAACTGCAGGAGATTCACAGTGATATTGGTACAAGCTTAATTCACAGTGATATTGGTACAAGCTTAATTGGCTATTTACAAATGAGGTGTTCATTCATACTGCATTATGGTTTTTACCAGAAATGAACACTGAGCTGCTCAGTTTACAAATATGCAAGTTGGAATCTTCCTTTAATCATTGTAGTTTTTGTTCCAGCTTCTCAAAACCTCTCAAAAAATCGCCTAATGCTGTGTTACTATAATGAGGTAAACATTAATGTAAATCGGCAGGAGGAGGAAAATATATACAACTGGGGGGTATTCCATAAAGCAGGATTACTGAGTTAGCTGGATAATTGCACTGAGTAAAATCCAGCAGTCTTCACAGTTCACTTTACTTCAGTCCATGTTCGGGAGGGTTCCGGGTTTTACTCAGTGCAGTTATCCAGCTAACTCAGTAATCCTGCTTTGTGGAATACGCCCCTGGGCAAATGCGATTGGTCATTGTGACATCCACGGCCCATTTCAATTGCTGATTGACCCGTTCCCACCGGAATATTCTGAACAGAGAGAAGGGAGAGCTCAAAGTGACTTACTGCAGACGAGGGCCATGGCCATGCGGAAGAGCTTAAACTGGCACTTCATCCCGGACCAGTTCTGAGGAGAGAAGCGCAGGGGAGAGAGGGGTTAAGGGCGGGGCTGCTGACCGGGGGCGCTGCCGTAGACAGCCTCACAGGGCCCCGGGCCCCCGGGGGCCTAATCTCAGGCTCTTTGATTTCCCCCCTCGCTGTTCCTGCTGATTCAGGGAGTCCCGTTTCAGCCGCGATCGGAGGGAGAGAAGGAGCTTCGCCGGCTGAACCCCCGGCGCAATCGCGGACGCAACAGAAGTGTAAATATTTGATGACCGAGACGATCCCATTATGCCGAGAGAAGAGCTAATGGTCTAACTCCCAAGGGCGTGACCTCCAAAGGGCAGCGTGCTGGGCGGCGACTGATCAAGGATTTCCTTCAGCAGTAACAGAGAAAGAAGGTTTCCGGAGGTTTCTGAAGACCGCATTCCAGGGTCAGTGCAAACCTCCTGGTACGTACCTAAAATGAGCGTTCATTTCATTCCCCAGAGAAAACATTTATACCCTCCTGCTACACTTCCTCACTCTCAGAGAGTAAATGTCAATCCCAGACTTCAAACAGAGGCTTGCTTCATCCGTAAAACAAAGTTTACAGGAGGGAAAATACACGTGCGGGGGAAAATTCTCGTGGGATACGAGGGCAATTATCTGGGAGGAATGTGAGGAATCCTGCTGAGCCGTACAGCTCTGCGTTTAGAGCGCAATGGAAGACTCTCCCCGTGGATGGGAACAGAAACGCAGGGTTGGGCTGCGTCCACGTTCTTCAGCGAGACAAGAGAGCTGACACACGCGAACAAAAGTGTATGTGTGGCCACTGTACTGTTGACCCACACACTGGGCTCTCTGGTGACAAATGCTAATCGCCATAAAGAGACAAACCTATAATGTATGCAGTAAAGAAGTAGTGAATAAGACACTAAGGCGCATGCACTTTTTCTCAGGGGTTATGAACTGAAAAATATTCAGTCCCTTTTTACAAACTAATCAAATATCAGCACATGAATGCTACTGATTCACTTGCATGCTACTGAAAGAAATTGAAAAAATTGCTAGGTCAGTCAGACGTGATTACAAATTTAGCTTACATACAGTGATGTACCACTTCCCAGGCTAAAGGTCTCTCTTATTGCCAACCAATCAGTGGCTTGTGACCAAACACTGCACTTTGTTTGGACAGGTTAGGCTGCCTGTCCCCCTCCCTGATACTCACCATGACGACATTGGCGAGGTGGGCAGAGACCAGGGCGTAGACCCCTCCTGACGACCCCACGACTGGAGCGGTCATGTCAGCCACGGACACCGCAAGGGAGCCTGCGGGGGAAAGCAAAGGCAGCAGGCACTGTCACTCACATCCCGTAAAAACCCTCAAACGCTTGCTCTCTTAGCCTCTCACCCTCTTGACCTCTCTCACCGAGGCTGCTCTTCATGTCACAGCTCCACAGAACATCTGGCAGGCTGGTTAATGGAGGTCAGTCTCAGGTTGTGACAGAAGAAATACTACAGGTCAAAGTTCAGACCAGCACCTTGTGGACATTAAAGCACGGTGGAGGTATGTCACTGGAAAATCATACTCTGATACTGAGGGGAGGGGTTACATTTACATTTTAGTCATTTTGGCAGACGCTCTTATCCAGAGCGACGTACATTAGTGCATTTTCCAACTTGAAACAAGTGCGTTAAAACAACCTTAAAAGGTAAATACGATTTCAAACACCACGTGCGGTCAGTATGACTTTTTTATTTATTTATTTATTTTATTTTTTTGGGGGGGGGGCACACAATATCAATCATTGGCGTGTACAACAGTAAGCCAATAAGTAACCTTAAGTATTAAACTAGCAGCTTGAACCACTTAAACAAGGATTCAGAAAAACACAATCAAGGGAGGTCACAAGGAGGTAGGGAGGGGTGAAGAGAGGTGCAGCTTGAAGAGGTGAGTCTTCAATCTGCGCTTGAAGGTGGTCAGACTTTCTGTTGTTCTGACCTCCACGGGGAGCTCATTCCACCACCGTGGGGCCAGGACAGACAGACGTCGAGACCGGGTGCTAGTATGAAGTGGGGGGGTACCAGTCGTCCTGAGGAGGCGGAACGCAGGGATCTGGTAGGTGTGTAGGGTCTGATGAGCTTTTGGAGGTATGGAGGGGCTGATCCTCGGACTGCCTGGAAGGCGAGCACCAATGTTTTGAATTTGATGCGAGCTATCACAGGTAGCCAGTGGAGGTCAATGAGCAGGGGGGTGACATGGGAGTGTCGGGGGGAGGTTGAAGACCAGGCGCGCTGCTGCATTCTGGATAAGCTGAAGGGGTCTAATGGCCAATGCTGGGTTGGTTGGGGAGGTGCTGTATCAGTCAGTGTGTGTGTGTGTCTGTGGTTGGCAACTGCCTGCGTATGTGTGCGTATGTGTGTGTGTGTGTGTGTGTGTGTGTGTGTGTGTGTGTGTCTGTGGTCAGTGCCTGCGTGCGTATGTGTGTGTTTGTGTGTGCGTGTCGGTGGTCGGTGCCTGCGTGCGTATGTGTGTGTTTGTGTGTGCGTGTCTGTGGTTGGCGACTGCGTGCGTATGTGTGTGTTTGTGTGTGTGTGTCTGTGGTTGGTGCCTGCATGCGTATGTGTGTGTGTGTGTGTGTGTGTGTGTGCCTGTGGTGAGTGCCTGCGTGCGTATGTGTGTGTTTGTGTGTGTGTGTCTGTGGTTGGTGCCTGCGTGCGTATGTGTGTGTGTGTGTGTGTGCCTGTGGTCAGTGCGTTTGTGTGTGCGTGTCGGTGGTTGGTGACTGCGTGCGTATGTGTGTGTGTGTGTGTCTGTGGTTGGCGACTGCGTGCGTATGTGTGTGTGTGTGTGTGTGTCTGTGGGTGGCGCCTGTGTGTGTGTGTGTGTGTGTGTATCTGTGGTTGGCGACTGCGTGCTGTGTGTGTGTGTGTGTGTGTGTGTCTGTGGTCGGTGCCTGCGTATCAGGTGATCTTATTAATCTTAATCATGACACCAATGCCTCAGACATGTCGTCACGCGTGATAAAGACACAAACCAGGCTTCCTTTTATGGATGTCGGGCTGGAGGTGAAACAGCCCAGATATACCGTACGCCATAATCACATTCCCAAGGTACCTCCATATTTACAGCGTCTCTCCTCCGGTTAAGCGGCCTGACACTGAGCGTGATTAATAGGCTCTGCTTGCTGACAGCCCTTGTCATGTCAGGCGGTGATCTAGATCAGTCCCATTTAGGTGGCTGTCGGGCTGCGTCTGGGCAATGAAGGGCTGATGTACAGCCCACCTGAGCTCCCAGAGTCATGTACATACGCAGCCAGTGACAAATCTAAAGCCATTTAATGTTACCCAGCTCCACACTACAGATGCATAAATGCAAAAAAAATAAAATGAAGCAACCTTTTTTTCCTCCCCAGGATAATATCTGCACCAGCTATATTATAACATTTTTAAAAGTACGCAGCATCTCATACAGGGACCCTTTTCATTATCAATACATAAATTATTAAATTATTAACCGTACCCGTTTCAGCTGAGGGTGCAGAATGGGAGCGTTCATATGAGGCACGGACTCAGTCTATGTGCATTGCTAGACATGTGTTTTTCCTATTTGCGCTTGAAAATTCTTTCCCAGCCTGCGTCTTCATTACTTAGGAACTGTCATGCTGTGGAAAGTCATTGGGAACCCCTGCCTTTGGAGGAATGAGGATCCAGGCTCTTATTAACTCTGCAGTCCCACAACGCATTATCCCACATCCACAGGACTCAATTTGTCCAGCGGCTTTGTGTCTTCTGCCAAGGAGCAGATCGTGTGAAGGAGAAGCGCAGGAGCACAAGCAGCTCTTCAAAAACAACAAATAAACAAGGAAGCAAAGAATTGATAGGCCCATAGAAGCACTGCACGTTATTACTGAACCCTAGGTCGTAGGTTTGATTTTAACATTGATTTAACACATTGACCATTGTAGCCCACTGGCTACAAATAACCCTGCCCTCCACTCCAGCATGAGACCACTATGCACAGACTGGATAAATTAGGTTTCAGATTCAAGGAAATTATTGGTTGGGGACAATTTATTAGACCATTCACATTGGTGGGGATGTGTACCCCTCGTCCCCACCGAAATCCATGCCTATGCCTGGACCGAGATAATCAAGAGTTTCTAGTGCTACCTTGGTGCATCCGAGACAGATCAAAGGGGAGATGCTGTCTGTAATCTGAATGTCATTAGCTAGCTCACACAGACAGACATAGCTGTGCTGAGATCTGAGTGGATGATTATATACTTACTAGAGAAATGAGCAGCTGTGTGTCTGTGCGCTGTGTGCTAGGGGCCTGTGTGCTGTGTGATAGGGGCCTGTGTGCTGTGTGCTAGGGGCCTGTTTGCTGTGTGATAGGGGCCTGTTTGCTAGGGGCCTGTGTGCTGGGACCTGTGTGCTAGGGGCCTGTTTGCTGTGTGATAGGGGCCTGTTTGCTAGGGGCCTGTGTGCTGGGACCTGTGTGCTAGGGGCCTGGGTGCTGTGTGCTAGGGGCCTGGGTGCTGTGTGATAGGGGCCTGTTTGCTGTGTGATAGGGGCCTGTTTGCTAGGGGCCTGTGTGCTGGGACCTGTGTGCTAGGGGCCTGGGTGCTGTGTGCTAGGGGCCTGGGTGCTGTGTGATAGGGGCCTGTTTGCTGTGTGATAGGGGCCTGTTTGCTAGGGGCCTGTGTGCTGGGACCTGTGTGCTAGGGGCCTGGGTGCTGTGTGCTAGGGGCCTGGGTGCTGTGTGATAGGGGCCTGTTTGCTGTGTGATAGGGGCCTGTTTGCTAGGGGCCTGTGTGCTGGGACCTGTGTGCTAGGGGCCTGGGTGCTGTGTGCTAGGGGCCTGGGTGCTGTGTGATAGGGGCCTGTGTGCTGTGTGATAGGGGCCTGTGTGCTGTGTGATAGGGGCCTGTGTGCTGTGTGATAGGGGCCTGGGTGCTGTGTGATAGGGGCCTGTGTGCTGTGTGATAGAGGCCTGTGTGCTGTGTGCTAGGGGCCTGGGTGCTGTGTGCTAGGGGCCTGGGTGCTGTGTGCTAGGGGCCTGGGTGCTGTGTGCTAGGGGCCTGGGTGCTGTGTGCTAGGGGCCTGGGTGCTGTGTGCTAGGGGCCTGGGTGCTGTGTGATAGGGGGCCTGGGTGCTGTGTGCTAGGGGCCTGTGTGCTGTGTGATAGGGGCCTGTGTGCTGTGTGCTAGGGGCCTGGGTGCTGTGTGATAGGGGCCTGTGTGTTGTGTGCTAGGGGCCTGTGTGCTGTGTGATAGGGGCCTGTGTGCTGTGTGATAGGGGCCTGGGTGCTGTGTGATAGGGGCCTGTGTGCTGTGTGCTAGGGGCCTGTGTGCTGTGTGCAAGGGGCCTTTGTGCTGTGACCTGGCTCCACCACTCAAAGAGAAAACACCTACTATGTCCACAGCTTTATTAGTGTAATCATTATTATCCTTTATCATTATTTAATATGAAAAATATCCCCACTGTCTCTCAATTCCCTCTCCCTCAGCTTCTACTTTCAACACCCAGAAATCACCTTTATTCTGTCACTTCATACACAGCTGGGCTGTCAGAATGCGCTGTGAGGCTATTAACACCAAGCCATTGCTGTTACATACATGTACCGCAATCGGGGGGGGGAATGGGAATCAATTCCTTTCCTCTAAACGGCTCTTTGCACACGAGCTGTGGGTGCAAGGCTCTTTGCACACGAGCTGTGGGTGCAAAGAGCGCGGCGTAGTGGGAAGCGAGTCAGTGGAGGGTCAGGGGGTCAGAGGTGGGGGGGGGGGGGTGTGCATTCAGCCAAGTGATCCTAATCGTGAGTCTCACCTAACACTGCCCTACCTGCCAGAGAGCGGTCCCCCTGGACAGACCCGCGGACGTTCTTCAGAGAGGAACGGTAACGAACGAGCAGGTACGCAAACGAAAAAGCGCAAACACTAAGCCCCCGACCCTAAAACACACCGGGTCGATTTTCTAATTAACACGGCGGGGGGAGCCCTGGAGGCGGAGCCCCAGGTGGTGCGGCGCTGTCTCCCCCGGCTGATTTATGGCACGTTTTCCCCCCCGTTTCACACGGGGGTCAGGGCCTCTGCCACCCCACACAGCTGCCCCCCCACCTCCCCCCACGCTCCACACACACAGTGGCCAGAGAGCGAGGTCAGTAAAGGGGGGGCGGGGGGGCACTGGCACCATTCACAAAGGAGCCTATCTGCTACGCGGCTGACCTTTTACAGTACCAGCGTCACGGTCCGCTCGTCCCTCCCCCACACCCTGGCTCTGGTACAGCGCGTCACGCAGGGCTTTGTCAGAGGACAATATCTCCACAGAGTCAGTCGTGCAAATCCCCTGCATCGCTTGTTTTCGGGTTTCTTTCGGAAACTAAAGCGGGATTATGGCATAACTCCCTGTACGTGACCGCCGATACGCTCACCCCGGGTCGCGCGCGCGCTTATCTGCTGGTACAGCTGAGCCGAGCCACAGGGAGCGGGCCCCCCCCCGTCCCCCCTCCCCTCCCCCTCCCCCTCCCCTACCCACGATGCACTGCGCATGGAAATTGCATTAGCTGCTAATGTCATTGGCAAAATTGTACTGACATTTTCCCTCAAAGACCATCTCCGGTAAACTGAAAATAGCGAGGCCCCTTGTCTCCACTCCCAATTCCGCAGGACATTAAAGTGGGGAGGGCAGAGAATAGACATGATTTCGAAGAGTGTCAGGGACAATTCGTTGGCCTTTTGTGCTCGGTCAGGGTAAAAGCTCTTCAGTGCCAGACAAAGAGAACCTTTGAAGTGAAAGGGAGGGGAAAAAGTCACAGCTATAGACCATCTGTCCTGGACAAAATGTCTGCTTTAAGTCATAAACAAATGCTGTGCGTGAGGCCCAACGGGGAACAAATAAAGTGGGGTGTGACCCCTGACACGGGCGGGGTTTAGGCCCATCTATGAGCTCAGTCAGGGACGAGTCTCCGTAAACACAGGCCGTAGCCACACCCACCTGCCAGGGCCCCGCACACGTAGACCAGGCCGATCCTCACTGCGCCGTGGACCATCTCCAGAGGCACCCCCACCAGCAGCTGCATGGCCATGTTGAGCCCGAGGTGTTCTATCCTGGGACAAAAACATTACAGTCAGAGCACTGCGGGGTTCTGTACTGGGACAAAAACAATGCGGTCAGAACACCGCATTGTTCTACATTACAGTTACAAACTTTACAGTCATAGCACTTCATTGTTCAGTATTGGGACATAAATATTAGTCAGAACATTGAATTGTTCTACACAGGGACAAAGCATTACTGTCAAAGTGACATAATGCTCTACCCTGGGGCAGTAACAGTACAGTCAGAGCACTGCAGTGTTGTACCCTGGGGCAGTAACAGTACAGTCAGATCACTGCAGTGTTGTACCCTGGGGCAGTAACAGTACAGTCAGAGCACTGCAGTGTTGTACCCTGGGGCAGTAACAGTACAGTCAGAGCACTGCAGTGTTCTACCCTGGGGCAGTAACAGTACAGTCAGAGCACTGCAGTATTCTACCCTGGGGCAGTAACAGTACAGTCAGAGCCCTGCAGTGTTCTACCCTGGGGCAGTAACAGCACAGTCAGAGCCCTGCAGTGTTCTACCCTGGGGCAGTAACAGTACAGTCAGAGCCCTGCAGTGTTCTACCCTGGGGCAGTAACAGTACAGTCAGAGCACTGCAGTGGTCTACCCTGGGGCAGTAACAGTACAGTCAGAGCACTGCAGTGTTCTACCCTGGGGCAATAATAGTACAGTCAGGGAAATGGCACAAGTGAAGGGAAGTATTGTACATTATGCTGCCCATGAGAGTCCTCTATCTGAGTTACTGGGACGCACTTCTTGCTTTGTCAACAGTGCTGAGATCTCAAAGTAACTTAATACATACAGAGGTACAGAGTCTGTGAACAGTAGCACAGTGCTGACTGGCTGATGGGATTTAAGACACACACAGCTCCTATCAGAGGGAGAGTGCTTGGCTACCTGTGATATAAGCATCAGCCAGCAAACAAACTGGAAAACGACAATTATAGCATCGAATCAATCTTAAGGCACCGCAATAGTTCATTTGCAGTTTACATGAATAGGAGACAACACTGCCACAGCCTAGAGTAATGGCGTAGGCAGGCAGCAGAAGAGCCGGAGGATTACTGCACTGTAACGGCATCAAGCAGTGTCTGTTTCTCTGAGAAAAACAATCTGTCGCGGTTAGCAGTTTTGCGCAGAGCAGCCCCGCTGCATTCTGAAGGTCTGAGAGAAACTCCTCCCGCCACCATTTCCCGTGATCCGGCTTTGAGCCGCTCACACGGCGTCCTTCACACTCGCACGCAGCAGACAGCCACGCTCAGCACTGGCACATTCGGGCGTCACAGTGCAATAAATAAAAAAGGCAGGAGTTTGCAGATTCTCCCCGCCAGTGTCCCGTTTCCCTCCGAGCTCTCTGAGCTGCGCATTAATCACCGGCAGCGGGGCGAGCCCGCGTCGCGTCCGGAACCAAACCTCCGACCCGCCCAGCGGGTGACAGGTCGCGCGCGAGCGGGAGGACTGCCAAGAGAGCTGGGCAGCCGGGAGACTCTGCGGGTCGCGAGCCAGCGCACGCATCGTCACATGCATAAGGTTCGGACGCAAACGGTTAAGTATACTGACTGCATCATGGGAGAGGACAATGAGTATCGATTATACTTCCCCCTGCCTGCTGGAGTGAACAACAAAGTAGCAGTCCTGATAACAAGGCCCATTTATACCTCCATGCAAATGAGACTAAAGGGATACACAGCATTCTCTCTCCATTTCACAGGGAGGGAGACCCCCCATTGTCTCCACACAATGATGCAAACATTGCTTTGTCCCTAAAACTGTGCAGATATAAAGAATGCTGTTCCCTACTACATATCTATTTTACATGAAGCAGAAACACATATATCATGAAATGCTGTGTTGAAACAATGAAAGACATAGAAAATGTCTGAGAAAATCAAGATCATATAAAGAAAACCAGAGGTAACTGTGACACATGTATCACAGTGCTGCAACACATTAGCAAAACTGTCATTACACAGGACACAACACTGGGGACCGGCAGCCAAATCACTTCGTAATCCCTCATGTCTGGAAAAGTGGCGGTGGAAGGTGGAAGATTTGGGGCTGGAAAGTTTAAGAAATGCCCCTGCCTGGAGTTAAAATAGTCTTCGGTCATGCCACTGCAATGCTGTGTAAAAATCACATCTCACCAGCCAAGCTCATCTCGGTTTGTCTAGTTTCTACTGTGATATTTACTTTGCGTTTGTTTAACAGACAGGGGAGATCAGTGCTTGCATCTTATGCAGGGATTACATTCACATGAAAGCAGATCACGGCTGAACACAGAGAGGTCAATGCGCCAATTGTTAGGGGTGTATCCCTGTAGGACCCGGCTCCTTCCCGCAGTGGGTACATAAAGAAATGTAGCCATAAAGAAATCCACTCAGCTAATCAATGGCAGATTGTGTCAACCCAATGAAGTTGCAACAGTTTGTGGATAGGACATCGCAGCTGGGTAACTAGCCGTAGGCCTCGTCAATACATGAATCTCGTCCCATCCCATCTCTCAATAATTATTATTGTTTCCCCCCAGCTGTGTTGTATGTGCGTCTAGAGCTCCTGTAATAACATATCTCTCCTGAAATTAAATGTGGAGGAAATCAATGTTTGTTTGGTACCTCAGAGGCTCTCTCTCTCTCTGCATATTCAGCCTTGTGCACTTCCATATTCGCTCCGCATAAATCAAATGTCAATGACAGAGGGTTGCTGAATGACATTAGCATTATATTAAATTGTTTTATTCCCCGGCTGAACATTAACCTCACCCACATATTAACAAGAGATTGAATTCAGCTAATTATATATACAGAGTGAAGAATTCTGAACGCGTGTTTGTGTTCTACATTAATGTCTTAAAATACATTCTCAACCCAAATGTTTTGGTCGAGACGCTTTCAACACTCCCTGTCTGCATTAACATTGGGCGGCACGGTGGTGCAGTGGTTAGCACTGGCGCCTCACAGCAAGAAGGTCAAATCCCAGATGGGGCCTTTCTGTGTGGAGTTTGCATGTTCTCCCCGTGTCTGCATGGGTTTCCTCCGGGTACTCCGGTTTCCTCCCGCAATTCAAAGACATGCAGGTTAGGCTAATTGGGGGGGGCATTAACAGGGCGTTGCTGTAAAAGAGCATGTGTGCTCAGTCAAACTACCCTGTATAAATAAAAGGTACAGTAAATTAAAAAAATTAAAAAACAAAGAAATCCTATACAGGCCTAAAATAATATAACATCACTTGAGTTGCATCAAAGTAGATAAACAATAGAGTAAAATTATCATCGTATTTCATGTTTAAATCGGCACTAGGCCAGAGTACTGACTCACCCTGCGTGCATGAAGGCATAAGTGAGGTAGCGCCAGGCCTGCGACCGCAACTGGGGATGGTACGGCAGTGGCCCCTTCAGAAACAGAGGGTGGGACACTTGCAGCACCCAGCGGTCCAGCTGCAGGCCATAGTACATGAACACTGCCACCTATAGGACCGAAGAAACATAGCAATGCCGTTGTTAATTAATGGAGATGTTTTAACTGCTGAAGAGACACATTGCACTAGAGGCCCAAATGCTTAACTCAAATGACATGCTCATTAACTACGTCTAAAGGCGTTTTTCCCCACTGAATTGTAATTGTGTAAAAAGCATTGTATTCATAAAGTATCTCAGAGTAGGGGCACTGATCTAGGATCAGAATTCCCAAGTCCATATCCTTACTGCATCCACCATGAGGAAAAAAGGCCAAACTGACTCTAGATCAGCTCATCCACTCTGAGCAACTTCATTAATACAGCACCAGTCCTTCAGTTGAAACCTCTCGGCCAAAGCGTAGCAAGCCGTACCTCTGCAATGGTGATGGCCAGGATAAGCCAGGGCGGAGGGCAGCAGGTGTAGCTGTCGAAGTACCACTTGCGGTCAATCTCTCGGGGCAGCGTTTCGTAGGCAACGTGGCGCACCAGCCGCTGAGACAGGCCCAACCCAACTTCCTCCTTCAGGGGCGTCCCCTTCAACTGCCGTCCCCCCTGCAGGATGGCTCGCCGGAAACTGTTGGAACGCTTGTTGCTCATCTAGTGGAATAAACAGTCCCCACAACACGCAGGTTACCCCGTCTCTCATAACAAATCATTACTTCAGGGGAAGTGCACCCCACACAGACCAGACCCAAATATACTCTGGACACTAATGTAGCAGCACGTTCTATCCTCTTACCACATGAAAAGGTATTTCTGACACAATGCTTATGGTTACAAATTTTACAGCCACAATCCTCTTTGGTAACTCCAAAGCCACTTTAAGAGGACATTCACAAGCAAGTCTTTTAGTGAGAACAGTGCTGTAACATTGTTTAACTACTGAGAGAGAGAGAGAGAGAGAGAGAGAGAAAGAGAGAGAGAGAGAGGGAGAGGGAGATGGAGGGAGAGGGCGGTTCAAACCCAGGGTTAGAGAAGCAAGTTTATAGAGTGAGAGAGTGAGAGAGAGAGTGTGAGAGAGAGTGAGTGAAGTGAGAGAATGAAGGCCAGGGAATGAAATGGTGCTCAGTCCAGGTCGAGCTCTGGGATAAAGGATGCTGGGCTGTGCTGTAGGGCTCGCCTCAGCGTGATCTCGGCTCTGTGCTGTGGTATCCTCGCGCCTCTCCTCGTTTCCCACGTGCGACAGCTAACGCCCCGTCTGATCCTCCTCCTGGCCCCCCCACCACAGTGTTCCCCGTCGCTTAGCAACCACTCAGGAATTCTCATCTCCAGCACTGTCTACAATGCTGAACAAACAGTGCTCTGCGGAAACGAAGCCCCACAAACATTTGGGAATGTCTCTTTCCCATGCCAGGTGTTTGCTTATAAAGCAGCCTATGATATCTCGGTCTTCTGAAATATTATAAAAGAAAAAAGAAAAGTATTTATCCGCCTATAGTCATGCAGCTTAATCACAGGGCTACTTATGAAAGGGAGTGAAAAACGTTTCTGATAGCAGCTTTCAAACAAATAAGAAGCAAACTTCTCAAATGCTTTAAGCACCCAGCTCACTGAACCAACACAATTTTGGAGAACGTGCCAGGAGCTGAGTTTGAACGATATGTACCGTAGAGGCAAATTCATTTTGTGATGGGCAAGACAATTAAAAGCGCACCAGCCGAGATGAACTTGAAAAGGAGACAGCCAGTCCTTGAGGAGACAGCTTAGACTTCAGCCTGAGTAAGCTCTAATACCCTCTCATTTCAGAGGACAGACAAATTCCAGTTTCATTTGATTCAGTACTCTCTGTTGCTCGCACATTCCTGTAATAATATAAATGAATAAATGCACTATTTTAGGCCTCTAATTATCAGTGAGGTGCATGAATTAGATTTAAAGCCGTCCCCTGCACGCCCATTCCGAATCTCTCCAGGATATTTTTTTTCCTTCTTGAGTCTTTGATGTCAGTCAAGTCTCTTGAAGTATGAATTTTGAGGGGGTGGGGGGGGGGGGGGGGGGGGGTGGTTACCACTAGACAACACAGAGATATACAGTATAAACCCTGTGGTAAATCGGTCGCACTGAGTGTCAGAGCTGTTTTTATAACAGGGCTGCATCACCCATTTCTCAAAGGACCTTTCTCCTTCAGGAGAAAAACTCAATTTCACCAGACTCACTTCAATAGATGAAGGAATATAGAGACACCAGTGCTGGTAAAATGTAATATCCTATCCTTTATCCTATTCTGTCGGCGGCAGTACAAGTTGATAAAATATCATACATATTTTACCATACAGAATGAAACTCATCATGAGCACTGTGCTCTTTTTGCTCCATATAAATGGAATCAATGAATACCTAAAATCACACTTTTTCCACAACAATTTCACGACACTTCTCTATCAGGTCAAATAATTTAAATAATAATTTAAATAATTGAATTAAACGATTTTTGCATTGACTGTTGAGCGATTTCTGAGAGACTGCTGTAGGTAACCACGGCCCGGTTTCTGAGCCAAGTCAAACAGAGGGAGATCAAATAGTGCCACACACATCACATTCTGCACGTCTCAACCCCCTCCTCCCCCCGGCATCTCCTCATGCAGCTGAATGCCATAAAGACTCTGCCCAAATTCTTCCGGCAGAGCACACCAATTCTTCCCTTTTTTTTATTGGAGCACATGAAAGAGAGAGTAAAGTTCCAGCCATTCTGTGCCGTGGGCAGTGATTGATATCCAGCCAACGGAGACGGAGGGAGAAGGCATTCTCCGGCTGATCTGGCGGATATTGCCGGTGGTGCAGTGAAAGAGCAGGGGGATAATTACTCGCCGTCACAATGACAGCTTTATGGGAAGGGCTTGCTGTAAAGTAAAGATGCTACTGCAAATAAACCCTACGCGCCCCCACCCCCCCCCCGCCCGCGCCGCCCCACCCTGCCCCGCCTTGGACCCCTCGCCCGGCCTTTGTTGTGACAGCCGGCGAATGGGACGGCCACGGGGGGTTGCCTGGGGAACAATGGCCGCTCAGACCCCGATGCATGCTCCTCATTCTTCTCTGTCCCACCTCCAGCTGCAGCCTCTGTCCTCTGACTCTCACATGACCCGGCTGGACCAATGGCAGAGGTGTGGGCCACGGCGCAGCATCACTGTACCATTCTCTGCCTACTGTACTCCACAATGGTGCGCTCTGAGGGTCCGTTAATCCCCCCCTCACAGCTAAGCTACGATTCGGCGCTCTTTTGTTGCCCGTGCCAATTCTACATGCTGCAAATTCTTCATTCCTAAGGAGCAATTTCTGTCTGCGCTCTGCCAGTTCAGGGACCAAATCTAAGAGTCCCATAGCGCACCAAGGCACGAAAGCACCTCACCTGCACAACAACACACGCTAAGACATATTCAAACATCTGAAACATAATCAAAGTGAGAGAAACTGAAGATGAACAGGCCTGCTTTTATCGAGCGGCAGTGTCCTCCGGTGTCTATATGGAGGCCCATGCTAGCATAGGGGAATGGTAAGAGATGGACAGCTGTTGAAGCTGCAGGACCATGACTCAGCGGAATGATGATTGGTCCTCCCTGCCCAGCGCACCTGTCTAGCACCCGGGCCTGGTGAGGCGGCGCACGTCAGGGAAGCGGCTTCCTGTCTCACCAGGTTGACAAAGTCTTGGTAGCAGATCTTTCCGTCGGCGTTGCCGTCTGCCAGAGCCAGCAGAACCTCCAGCTTGTGGGGGTCCAGCTCAGAACCGTGGGCCGCCAGCAGGTCCCGGAAGCGCTCGGTGCTGATGAAGCCTGAACTCTCTGGGTCAAACTGCAGAAACACACATATGTACACAAACACGGTGAATGCTCTGCTCTCAAAGCCCCTGCTGGGCAGTTAACATTTTAAGTGTGAAGCAGGGTGTAAAATACAGAGATAATTAGTGCAGTAAGAGCACACACTGCAAGGCCCAAAACACACAGCCCCAATTAAAACTACCCAACTTTCATTATTCCTTCCCAAAACAAACACATTCTACCATCAAAGGTAATTTCCCAGTAGAATCTGCTTCCGCTAAATGTTCACTTAATTTGGATTTATATACAGATAGTATATAATAGTATAGAATATACAGTATATAGTATATAATGTAGCCCGCAGATATTAAAATAACTAAAATGCCACATATAGGGATCATTCATAAACACTGACAATAAGTTCTACATCTTGCAAAATAACTGTGCCAATATCATCAACCTAACGGCTGTTATGGAGAAACCTTTATAAACAAGCTTGAGAAAGCCAAAATTCTCCAGAGCCAAACATAAGCAGAGGAGGTGGTAAGAAACAGTGTTGCCAGGTTTTGCGTTTTCAGCCAAGTGACTGAATTGTCACTGATTTCACTTTGAGTTATGGGACTGAAAAGCTAACTCATCTTGGATAAATTATATAAAAAAAATTTCTTCCTAAAATAATATAACAAACAGTTTGAATTGTACAACCATGATAGGCTAATTCCTGAAATGGCCATATATGCATTTCCTTGAGATTAGTGTGTTGTAAAAAGCCAGATTTTTGGCTTTTTCCATGAACAGCATTTTGTGCGTTGGCTTTTATTTTGATATCAAAATGTCAGCTTTCCCACTGATTCATTATATAACTAACATCTACACCTACGTAACCAGGGACTAACAGGTGGCATTTTATCATCACACTTTGTTTTTATGAATCACCTTAATGACACTCAGATGATAACACAGGGCATCCATAACAGCAGTTAATAATGTTAAAAACCTACAGTTTATGAATCAATAATGATCCAAGGTGGACTCTAGCAGAAATAGTGTTACAAAGAACCATCAATGTCTACTCTACTCTGGACAAGTCAGGAGCTTCCTAATATGAGGGCACAATCTGTATGTAAAAAAAAATTAACTTGTGGTGAAGAAGTTCATCGATCATGAGAGAGAGGACATACTAGTACAATACATTTTTCCCTGCTACTGTAGGTGTCAGTTAACCATTGCTTCCTCACCCGTATCTCATATCCAATAAAGCACTTAATGTGATTAGAATGTTCTTAACTGAACATTCTGATGCTGATGTGACAATTACTCCTTCTAATTGAAAGCAATGGAGTTCTAGAACACTGGCTTAGAATTTTGAAAAAACGTTCCGAAAAAACCTACTCTTCAAAGGGTTAAAGCTGTGCTGATATTCAGGACACACCATCCTGTTTTGTGTTGCTGCAGAGTGAGAAAGCTAGCTAACTGTTCAGGCGACATGTATGACACCACGAAAAAAGACCTGCACTTTTGACCTCACTTACCACAATATCAGTGCACCTTGTTTCACTTGACAATGCTGCATCAACCTTGTATGCAGTTTCACACTATAATTTCAACATAACTTAACAAGACTGGTGTCCAACCAGACTACTCTGAATTACACTGCACTGTTCCACAGTGGTACATAAAATGGTTTCCTCACATCGGAGATGTAGAAGCACCGAGCTATTGGATTATGCATTGCACGTACATTGTAAAAATTTTCAAAATTTAAATACTGAAAATGTTTACGTACAATTACTGCAGCCCTATATAACATATGTTGTACGATTCACTTTATCGATTCACCAGAAAGTGCTCATTTACATAAAATAGTACATTGATTTTCCTGCAAGTCAAACCTAGATTAAAATAATTATGGACAGGAATAAGAACAGGAAGCGCACATCAACCTGTTCTTGGAACAGCAGCCTCTTGCATTGATGCACTGCAAGGCGCATGACATTTCTATGGGTGCTAATTTATTGACGAACCGGAGCAGAATACAGTCAATGAAAAGCCCAGTGGTCACGTTTCAGTGCCCAGCTGACCGACTGATCCTGCCCATCACTGGCAGTGCATGTTGGGATGGATTCTGCACAGCTATAGACCACAAAACAAACAAGACATGTTACTCTACCTGTCTGGCAAGCTATCGCTCTCAGGCACGAAATATGAAACAATTCACGGCTTCATTGTTACCAAAACAAGCTTATTAACAAGAATTTTTTATCAAGGAAAGATCTTGGGTGTAATCCAGACCTCAACGTAAACAGAAATGCTTCCTCATAGTTGAGTGATTCCCAACCCCTGTGCAACCGCGCACTGCAATGGCCACGGGATACACTCGTCACCCGGACGCAGAGTTCACTGACCTTCTCCTGCAGGACCTCGGCCAGTTTCTGACGACCGTGCTTCCCGTCCCCACAAGCCTTCATCGAGAGGACCATCCGTGCAACTCCACCAGCAACTTTCACTACCGTTACTGTCAGTCACAGAGCATGAGGCTGTCTGTCTCAAATGGGGATTTATCCCCTGGGGTGATTCACAGTCCAATACTAAACTCCACAAGCTCCCCCCACACTCCACCCAGAACCCTGTGGCCTACATCCAGCTCCCCCCTCTCCCCAACCCAGGCCACCAATCACACACACACACACACAAACCACACACACACAAACACACACACACACACACACACACACACACACACACACACACACACACACACACACACACACACACACACACACACACACACACACACACACACACACACACACACACACACACACACACACACACACACACACACACACACACCGCTAAGAGCGATTTCACGCAAGGTTTCCCCAATCCCTTCCCCCGATTACTCACTGTTTCCTTCAGTGCCCTCCTCAAAAACACACACAAGGAGACATACCACAAAACATAAGACATGCACACACCCACACACATACACACCACACAAACCTATCAATCCAGAAAGTATTTTTAAGCAAAAACACTGAACAGCTATTAACCAAGTAAAATGTAGCCTGTTCTATGTAATACCTACAGACACATTTTAGGATAATAATATGGTGTAGATTCAATTATATGGACTACAAGTGTTCCGATTCTTCCCTTCCAATAACAAAGGTAAGACACAGGATTTGAGGAGTCGCATTTGGCCGCATAAAGCGGCGAAAACTCAAATAGCACAGGTCGCTGTGTCTCAGGGACATGTTTCCCACATAGACTAATCCCGCCATAATGGTATGCTAAAAAATGCTCGTTCATTACTGGTCTCCTTGATAGCCTAGATTCTGAACCCAGAAGAGGGCCTACAACAAAACAAATAACAATACAACTGTGGGTTCCTGGCCTCATTTTCATAATGATGAATATTAAAGAGCTTGGGCCAGCCATGTGAGGCCGTGGCCTTCAACAGATCAACAGCACCAACTGTTAGAGGGTTAAGCTCGGCCTGTTCAAAGGGGGAAAAAACAACAAAGAGGAGATAGAAAATGAAAAACGTGCAGTTAAAAAGCTAATGGCCTCATAAAATAAACAGGATTCAGTTCTGCAGCATTTCATATAGGAAACAATCTCATTTTGACCAAAGAACACTGTTTCAGGACCTTTAACAGGAGTACATAGATGGAAGGATCTCTTAGGGCTTGATGCACTAAGACCTTTAGTAGGTGCAAAGCATCTTCGCACATAAAAAACCAATAATATGACCAATTTTTTTTTTTTTGCACCAATCAGTGGTTGTGTTATTAATTTTACTTGTGCTTAAAGGTTTTGCAGGTGCTAAAGGTCTTAGTAAATCAGGCCCTTAATGTAGCCACATGCACAATGCAGCCCCCAAAACATGCTCCAGTACTGCCTTTGATACACAACCTAGAATGGCTCTTATGTCAAAAGAGTCCAGCCGCCACAGGGACATCTTGTTAAAGGACATTAGAGTAATTCAGATGTTTGGCCATCAAATCCCCTAAGTAAGACGTGAGGTCGTGAAGTCCCTCTATGACCGCCATAGAGTAAGCACTATTCTGGCTTTTCCTAGACTGGCTGTGACCTTTGACACCAGGCTAATAGGGGTCACAGTCCACGGGTGACACTAAATTCATAAGGCACTCTACGGAAGAGTAACCTCACCTGAAAGAGGAAAACCTCCCCCGAGGAACTTAGAATTACCAGCCTGAGTGATTCAGAGTGACAGCTCACTTCAATGTTTGGTTTTTGTCCTCAGAACAAACTTCATGTTTTCATTATTGGACTTTTGACAGAGAAGTGACAGTAACTATTAAATAAATCAATAACCAAACACACACATGCACAAACACGCGCGCACACATGTATACACACCCACACACACACACACACACACACACAATCCAGCTATAGCTAACACATTCTGATCTAAGAAAACTCACAAAGCCAGCCATACACCACGGCAGCACTGTTTATTCACAAACAATGAATCAAACTCACAGTGTAAACGTTTAACCCTCAAGGCACGTTACTTCTGTAATATTGCAGAAAAACATACATACAAAGTTCTTCCTCCAGGACCTGTTGGTGGTATTTGGATAGTACACCGCGCGACCTTGGGGGCGGAGGTTTAAATAACAGAAGCACCATGGCTGTAATGAAGCCCCAGTGCCAACCACAAAGCCCTGCTGAAAAACCTATTCAACGGCTTCTTGTACCCTTTGTACCCATTAATAATCGCGTATATTGATATGGAAAAATGACATTACTGGGGGATTAGCTAACAGCTATTTCTGCGTGAGCCAAGGGGAAATGGGGTCCCTCGTTTCACTTGTCTCCATCAATAATAACACAACACACACACACACCCCTCCCCACTGCCTAACACAACATGCTTGATTGAAGCAAGCAGGATTTTTATGAAAGCCCCTACCCTGGCCCCCCTGGGTGTGTCCATCCCCCACCACAGGGGGGAATAGTGCTTTGATCAGCGCGCTACCAGGGAGATGGTTTAATCCACAGCTACCGTGTGCACCCTCCACTTTTATTTACTTGACGCCCATCCTATCAGCTGATTCCTGTATATGTCACAAATGAGAGACAGGTCATAGAGGGAGTCACCACGTCATACAGGTACCCCAAATGCACACAGAGCCCCACTAATAAGCCCACACACACAGCTTCAGCCAAAATCCCACACATACACAGCATCAGTAAAAATCTCACGCAAAATCCTATAAACAATTCCACACACAGTCCCACACACAATCCATAGAAACCCACGCACAATCCAACACACAACCACTGTCACAATCCCACACACAGACCAGTACACACAGCCCCGCAAAATCAGCCATACACATTTAAAACTACTATTTCTCTGACAGTACAACCATTGAGTGCTTTCCAGTAAATCATTCTGCCAGCACTGAAGGAGAAACATCAAAGACATCTACAGTTTTCTTTTAGTATTGACTTTCAAAAGCACAACTCATTACTAACGACAGACTACAAACAACAAAGACAACTATAAAGTATTGTTTTTTTATTGTTTTTCTTTAAATAATAATGTTTTATTACTGTCCTTTAGTTTGACTGGATGCCCCTGTTAGTTACATTAAAGAAAAGTCATTAAGATCTGTCTCTTGTGGCAGTGGCTATAAAGAAACGCCACGGGGCTACAACTGTGAACACTGTAACGTATCATCTAGAACAAACGACTGCAATACATGGTGCAGTGCAGTCCACAATGGACACGGCACATTGGAATATACTAAGAATATACCGCAACTCTTCCAATATATATGGCAGTGCAGGGTTACGCTACCGACACACAGCTCCTTCATTATTCAATTGATTGCTGCTAGCTGCATGACTAATGAAGCGCTGGTGAGAGGTAGGTAGAAGAATAGGCTGAGGAGGCTGATATTTGGCAGGCCCGGTATACAGCCGGCATTGTCCATTAAGACAGCTAGGGCTCCCCAGACAAGGTCCCAATTAGTGCCTCTAATTAAAGGCTACTGCGCAGCAAGGCTTACTTCCCTGCTCTAATTACAATGAGGAGGGAGGAGGACAGCGCTGCCTTTGGGTCCGCTGCTTCTCTGCCAGATAATTCACCGGGTGGTTGGTTGATGACCCAAAGGCCTGCAAATGTGTAGGCCTCATTCCAAAAAGTTTCGCATCCAAAAACCGGAATATCATTATAACCATAACACCATAACATTAACTTGTTAAAATACATTGCACCTTTATCGCACAAAAATATTACTTAGCTCAGCTCCACTGTGCATACATAAGCTGGCCGTAAATACAATGTGTGACTGAACAGTGAGTCAATATAACTACCCCCATGGCTGTGTGAGCTTAAACTGTAGCCATAAAGTGGGCTGTGATACAAACAGGGGTCATTTAATATGTAAACCCCACAACAAAAACCAACAATCAGGACATAAGTGACAGGATATTAATGCTCATCTTCTCACGCAAACACTGTTCAGTCAAATGAATTTGTTTTACACGCATTCTGTGGGCTGGTGGGTTGAAGAGAGGGGGTGGTGCAGGAAACAGAGGTGCGTTCAAATTCAGCGAACAAGGCGAACGTTCGTGGCAAACATGTTTTCTTTGAACGGTTAAATTTGAACAGCTTTTTAAGAACGTTCCAAATTGTTTGCATTAAACATAAACAGACATGGCGACAAGAAGAGAGCTTCAGTTTGTACTCGCAGCCGCTTCTGTCATCATTGATGAAAGACGTCAAAAAAGAAGTCTGTTGATAAAACTAACTTAGCAAATGCTATCTACAGTAACGTTAGATAACTAATGTTACCTAGCTCTAACAGTCAAGTATCAACAGTCACGTTAGCTAGCGATATCAATAGTTACTGTAACATTGATAACTGAAGTTCGGTAACATTATCTTAACTTAGCTAACGTTCGCTAGTTAATGACAGGTAGGCTAACGTTAACGTTGTTGGATACTGTAACGTTAGCTTGCTTACTTAGAGCATTTGAAGTGTCCGCACTCACTCCTCTTGACACTTGCTGAGTGGTTTCGTTGTCTCCTAACATTTACAGAAAAAGTATATATAATAATAAATAAATAATAATAATGTTAGCTAGCTATTTCGACGTAGCTAACGTTAATGCCTTTTTCTGATATCGCTAGCTAACGTGACTGTTGATACTTGACTGTTTGAGCTAGGTAACATTATTATTATGGTATTATGGTAACACGTAGTGCAGCGTCCATTTTTGTTTGCCGCAAACTACCTTTTCAGACCGTTCGCTTATGTTTGCAAACGTTCGCGGCAAACACAAAGCTAACGGAAAAAAGTTTGAAATAGTTTGCAAACGTTCGCAAACGTTCGCCTTGTTCGCTGAATTTGAACGCACCTCAGAGGTTCTCATACTGCTGCAGGGGCCGACTGCATGCCAACCAGGTACCAACTTCCTCTCCACAGCTTGAGGGTGGGGAGCTATTCATCCAGATGCTCCATCTACCACTCCACCACCCGCCCACAGCTCCACCACCCGCCCACAGCTCCCACTCCACCACCCGCCCACAGCTCCCAGGCAAGCAACCTGCCCCACATACACACACCGAATATATCCCCCATACTGGCCAGAGAGAAAACCCTGTCCCACATACACACACCGAATATACCCCCCATACTGTCCAGAGAGAGAACCCCCGTCCCACATACACACACTGATGAATATACCCCCCATACTGTCCAGAGAGAGAACCCCCGCCCCACATACACACACTGAATATACCCCCCATACTGGCCAGAGAGAAAACCCTGTCCCACATACACACACCGAATATACCCCCCATACTGTCCAGAGAGAGAACCCCCGACCCCACATACACACACTGAATATACCCCCCATACTATCCAGAGAGAGAACCCCCGACCCACATACACACACTGAATATACCCCCATACTGTCCAGAGAGAGAACCCCCGCCCCACATACACACACTGAATATACCCCCCATACTGTCCAGAGAGAGAACCCCCACCCCACATACACACACTGAATATACCCCCCATACTGTCCAGAGAGAGAACACCCGCCCCACATACACACACTGAATATACCCCCCATACTGTCCAGAGAGAGAACCCCCGTCCCACATACACACACTGAATATACCCCCCATACTGTCCAGAGAGAGAACCCCCGTCCCACATACACACCTGAATATACCCCCCATACTGTCCAAAGAGAGAATCTCCATCCTACATACACACACCGAATATACCCCCCATACTGTCCAGAGAGAGAACCCCCATCCCACATACACAGACTGAATATACCCCCCATACTGTCCAGAGAGAAAACCCCCCTCCCACATACACACACTGAATATACCCCCCATACTATCCAGAGAGAGAACCCCGACCCACATACACACACTGAATATACCCCCCATACTGTCCAGAGAGAAAACCCCCCTCCCACATACACACACTGAATATACCCCCCATACTGTCCAGAGAGAGAACCCCCGTCCCACATACACACACTGAATATACCCCCCATACTGTCCAGAGAGAGAACCCCCGTCCCACATACACACCTGAATATACCCCCCATACTGTCCAAAGAGAATCTCCATCCTACATACACACACCGAATATACCCCCCATACTGTCCAGAGAGAGAACCCATCCCACATACACACCTGAATATACCCCCCATACTGTCCAGAGAGAGAAACTCCATCGTACATACACACACCGAATATACCCCCCATACTGTCCAGAGAGAGAACCCCCGACCCACATACACACACCGAATATACCCCCCATACTGTCCAGAGAGAGAACCCCCATCCCACATATACACACCAAATATACCCCCTCACAGGGCCCAGGCGGCACCCCACCCCACATACACACAACCGAATATACCCCCCTCACAGGACCCATCCATGTTTTCACACTGCTATTGTTTTGAGCCGATTGGTTTTCTCATCCACATCCAAGGCGCACCATAGACACTGCACAGACCTAGAGCCCTGCATGCGTTTAATCTCTCTTAGCAGGGCTAGGCATGTACCACACACAGCGAAGCAAGCCCAGCCTCACCACATGGACCATGCCAACGAAATCTGCCACCACGGGCTAACTGACATGCTTTGGGACACGCCTGATGGGTTTATTAGGCTCGTTCTACAGGCGCGAGATGGAGCCACGCTTTGCGGCGGACCCTCCAGACGTCTCCAGACAGCCCGGAGTCTGGCTACAGCTGGTGAGCGCCACTGACAACCCCACACAGCCCCATAGAGTGCCTGTCACTGACACGCCACCAAAGCTTTCCAATACAGCAGGCACACCCACGGGTTATCTAATGCACAATGTGACCCTATTGAACACGATCTGGCTCTAATTTCATGCACTTAATGCAGCAAGCCTTTTCATTAAAAGCTTGCATTATCAGTGGGGTTATTCAGTGGAATGAAATGTGTACAGCTCTTGCTCTGACAGCACCATTCAGACTGGGAGATGTAAATGAACCATTAACAAGGTGCCAAATGCAAACCTTCCTCAACTCTCATTAACAACAAACACTGAATGTGCAAGTACAGTAAAAGCAAAGTTCATCTGGTAGCCAATAACAACAGTCTACAGTCTGTTGACCCTACAGCAGCTTGCGTGTGTTTTATTGTGTGTAGTCTACTTCAGTAGAGAAGTACAGTCACCGGAGGAAACAATTAACTGAGCTGCATTACAGAAAATTACTAACAATGGAATGGAAATAAAGTACTGCTGATTAATTGATTGATATTCACGCTTCTTTAGTTGTATTTTCGCTACTGTGTCTGACAGGGGACTTTGAAAGGATTTAAGGATATTTCTTGATCGACAACATCTCACTCAGACAGGGGAGAGTATGCTGATTGGATAAGACTGAAACAATGGAGGGTAACAGACAGAGAATCCGTATCCCGCCACCTATGATGATAGTGGTGGTTGTGCCCCCCCCCCCCTGCAAGAGGGCCTGAATCAGGGGCCACCCTAGACTCACAGAACAGAGCCCAGCGAGGTGGTCCTGTCAGCCACACAAACGCACTCTGAACAGCCTCCGCTGAGCGTTTCCCAGCCCCGCACAGAGAGGCCTCTCTCAATAGACGGCCAACACTGGGACGGGGGATGGGGTGTGCGTGGAGATAAAGGCTTGTTGGAAAACACCGAGCTCCCCCCTCCCCCCACGCTGCCCCCAAACTCACACAGAGAACAGGACGCACATTGTGCAGCAGAGCTGTGCGTGTTGGATGCTCTCTGGCCCTGTCCTCGGAGAGAGAAAGAGCGGAACATTGGCAAGAGATGCCGTTTCCCGCGAAGGGACAGCCGAGCCCTTGGGATGGACAGGTCACTCAGCTCACTGAGAACCGAGGCACAGCAAGACCCCAAACACCCCCCACGCTGAAAACGGCCCGGCCCTGCACTGCACTGCAAAAAATGTCTGTCTTCTTAACAAGTGTTTTAGTCTTGTAATGAGACTTAAAATCTTAGTTTTTTCTCTAAAGTGGAATATATTAGCTTGTTTTTAGTTACTTTTTGCTTGACAAGTGAAATTATCTCACCCCATTGGCAAATCTTGAAATGAGTAAAACAATCTCACCCCATTATTTAGCAAAAAAGTAACAGAACTTAATATGTACTCAATATGCTTTTTGCAGTGTGTACTTTGTTAGGCTCCGCCTGACGGTCCGCCACAACGGTCAACAGCTGAAAACCCCAACAAAGTGAGCTTCCCTTTTCTCCACTGCCTCTCTCTCCAGACACTGCATATCTACAGTTTACAATTAATTTCCCCTGACTCAGTCTGCACCATAGCGGCTTTGAGAATCAAAAGCACTCAGGCAAATCAAATGTTCCGAGTATCCTTCTTGATCCCGCAGACAATATCAGCCCAGGCACTTTTCAAAATCGGATCACGTCTGCGGTTTATTCCGTATATTTGCATATATCAACATAAACAATGTACTCATTATTACGACAATGCAGGAGAAATTATATATGCTGGTATTTGAGGTTT
Organism: Synaphobranchus kaupii; assembly: GCA_029718625.1. Classification (NCBI taxonomy): domain Eukaryota; kingdom Metazoa; phylum Chordata; class Actinopteri; order Anguilliformes; family Synaphobranchidae; genus Synaphobranchus; species Synaphobranchus kaupii. The sequence continues at coordinate 20,616,490 of CM056379.1, forward strand.
CAGAGACATTAGGCTGTCAAGGACAGCAGCAGAAAATGGTCTTCACCTCAGAGGAGGCTATGGTAATGCGCTGTCATTACGAACAAAAATACAACACTGCAGACAGCTGCAAGGGGATTTATCTGAGAGTGAAACATAAGGGAAATAACCGGCCAAGCTGTTTTTCCTCAGCTCCTCAGCTCACTAGCTAAGCTGGATACCAATAGCCTCTGAATAACGCAAAATCACTGCCATAAACATAGATAGTCCAACTTGAATATTTACTATAACAACCATATGTAGCTAGACATACTGTTTGTACTAGCTCTCCAGCAAGCTACCTACAAGGATTAGAAATGACTGGCCTTGCTTGCATATACCGAGCATTTTGCTTTCAGTGTCAAACATATAAACTCAATATACTGAAGTACGGTTACTCTTCTTTGAAGCAAGTCTATCGAGTAACTGGTGTTATTGAGTAACTGGTGTTATTGAATATCCGCTTCCCCTGAACATTCCTGGGATTGTATAGAATAATTCCGGAATCACACCGGGTCATAAAGGGATACACTAGTCTCCATTCTACGAAGGCTGGCCTATGGAATTCTTGTATTGAAAACAAGAAATTCCAGTCTCCATTCAGATTCCATTCACAGTGCGACTGCCTCCCAGAAGACCTTGGGAGCGATTCATTCATTAATTCCAGGGTTTCTCCGCGTCTGCTCTGAACTTTGCATTAGCGTCTGCTGCGGAGATTAGACACTGATTGCCAGATCCATTCAGCGAGGCCAGTGAAGACTAGGTGTGGGGGTGGAGGAGGAGGAGGAGGAGGAGGAGGGCTTATAATCTTCAGCCATTAATTACAGAGAATCATCTTTCACGCCACAGCCACTCAAAGGTCACCGTCTGGCTTAGACAGAGAATATTTGCCATGCATCTCACACCGTAGGCTGTTAGCAGAAGCACTATAATAATGACAAATGGCTTAACAGGGCTCTTATGGCCTACGGTCACGCGAGACTGTCAAATGATATGCTGCTCGCTGGAAAAACACTCACTTCACACACTTAAAGGGTGCCAATGTTTGTTCTCCGTACGTCTACTGAACATTAACCCTTCAACGTACGATTATGCAGAGCACAAAGCTACGGTAAACGTTTTCAACAAAGTCCATTCAGGCGTGTGAAAATGAACCCCAAGGGAAGTAGTTTGTTAGATACACCAGTCACAAAACCACATGAACGGCCCTCACACGGATGTTGTACAGATGCTTGCTACCTGTATGCCAGCCCTGGTTTACGCTGTCACAGTACAACCGTAGGTGCCTTTTAAATTCTGCCCACAGCTTGTCTACGAACACTCCAGAGGGGAATGCTACTTCTAACAGTACCTGCAGAGGTGAGAGGGAGACAAACTAAAAATAGACAAGGTGATAAATGACAGAGCATTTCCATCCACATTACAGGATAACACATTATCCTCAGGCTGCGCTCACCAGAAAGATCACACACACACACACACACACACACACACACACACGCGCACACACACGCACACACACACACACACACACACACACACACACACACACACACACAGCCCTCTGCATTCTCACAAAACACTAGACGTGCCATTGCATTTTCATCACCGTCTTTCATCATTTTTCTTTAACACTCACTGATGTATAGGGGTGCGTCCTACTAACACCAACTGAAAGTTACCCATTCCACAGAGACCTTGAAAACCCATCGCAGTCATTTTGGAGGAGTCATACCTTTACTGAAGTATAGCAAGCAATAACATTATGCTTATTTCCTTTCAATTTACATTATTAAGAAGCTTTTGAACAACAGAAGCATAAGCACAGATTTAAGTATAACAGGGAGTGTGTAATGGTGAAGTATAGAGGTTTTATAGAAACCTAAACTTGCTGAATGACCGCTTATCTTACTATACTATTCTAGCCCTTGATACAGTGCACCTTCAGCCAGTTCAACTTGACTTTTGCTGGAAACTGGAAACTTTTCCCTGCTGTCAATCATCAGATTAATAGAATAAACATTTTCAATGTTTCCCAGCAGTGCATTTCTTTTCATTTTTAGCCAAAACTCGAAACGACACGCGCACACTGCAGAAGATTCAAGTTTCCGACTGAGAAAGACGGCGCTCCCGAATCACTTTTCCCCGCAAAGAGAAAATGGCGTCGCGTCATTTCACAGAGATGTTTACACGACGCACGTAATTGCGTTTCTCTCCTCGCTCGGTATAATCTGGAACAGCGTTCGTGTCAAGGGTCCTTTAAAAATAATTTTAAAAAAAGGAGCTCTGTGATATTAATATTTCTGCAGAATTTTCTCATGCAGCTGCGGTCTCAAATATCTGCAAAATTCACACCGTCCTGCACAGAAACGAAAAGCATCCTGCTCTGGTTCCACTCTGATCTATTCCACAGCAGTGCAGCAGGCTGCTCATTTTGACATTTGCTCCAATACAGTACTTAGCACTACATTTCCTCTCCAAAATCAGATGCCCGTTAATAGCACTGCAGCAGAGGTCAGTAAAGGACAGAGGTACACAAAGTACAGGCAGAATGCTGGCAGAACCACAACACACTGTCAGTGCCTGAGAGGCAGCCAGGTAGACGGGCCTCTTCACTAAAGAAAGGTGACCAAACACTCACCTTAACTTCAAAGGCCCATCCACCCCCACCAATCTGCCCACTGCTCAACCCAAGAGGGGTCCATTGAGGGAGATGCAGTTGTAAATTGGTAGTTTCGTTTAAAGAGTCTTTCTTTCTTCATCAAAGCAGAGTGGGCTGGCCCATTTTCAGGGAAAATAATTGTGGGTCAACACAATAAGTGAGAAAATAACACACCCCATTAAATTGCGCCCTACATGACCCTCCCTTCCACCCCCGTCCACATTCCCTTCCCCAGCAGCTCTGAAAAAGACAACTTCACCGAACCCTTTCAGCGAAGATAAAACAACCCCAGAGTACACTGTACATTTAACAATAAGGAAATGGGCTGATTTAACCAGTAGAGCAGAGCTCCCTCTCTCCTGATATTCTATGGACAAACATAGGGACATTAGACAGAGTGCATTAAGAGAGTGCAGAGTGTATTCACCGGCCTCCTGAAATCACAAATAACGGGTGAGCCGCCGGCCTTAAAGAAACCGAATATAATGCAGGAGGAATATTCAGTGAGGGGACGCTGGGTTCAGCTGTATTTGTGTTAGCAGGGCAGAGGCTAATGTGATGCGTGTCTGATTCGGCACGCTGGCCATACCTGCAGGGGGTCCAGGCCGACCGCGGGGAGAGGTGCCGTCAGACCCACGGGTCGGCCCCTCTGCGACTCGGTGGCTCCGGGCGTCAGGAGACCGCGAGGACGGGACATATGGCGTCCGACACGGTCGGATGCAGGAGGGGCGACGCAGGGGAGGGGGTGGGGCCGAGAGATCCTCCCCTTCCCCCGGATCCAAACCCCGCCTCTGCTCTAACGAGCCTCGGAACTTACGAAGCGAATCCCACGTTCGGAGCCGCGGCGCTGGCATCGACACCTCCGGCGCGGCAGGGCGGGTCTCACCCAGAACCCAGCTTTCCAGGACAGACAAACATTTGTCCGGCTATTATCGGCGGGGTGTTTCCGGCATAGGTGCTTGTTTTCTCCGGGCAGTTACAGTAATATACGAGCGGGCCCTGTCTCAGGGTAATCGATGCCTCTACTCACTCACCAGGCAGTTAGCAGGGAGCTGTCGGTTTGAGTGAGAGTCTTCGGGCTCCTTATACATCAGCACGCTTGGCAAATCACTCGGGCCCGACACACAAGTTGGACAGGGGTGACAAATCAGCCCCACCCCCGAGCACCTCAGGCAACGCGCACACACAGGCCGCGATGAGTCACCGTCACACGCGCATATATGTCACGGGGAAGCCCCGCCCCCTTCCTCCACTCACATTATCGAGTCTGGTCCCCGATCTTACCACACTAATAACAGACTGATCAGAGAGCAGTGTGGTTCGGGCACAGCCCCGCCGGAGCGTAGAGAAGGGTGTTCCTAGGACAGCCCAATCGGGCCACAGTTCAAAAGGACAGCAGAGGCAGCCTCCCTCGTGCAAGCTCTAAGCCCCGCACAAGCAGGGATTTGCGGGCATTAAAATTAAAGCAACATCCAGCGTGTCTAGCTGAAGCATTAAAATGCGTGAAAACAAGAGCTAAACAAACACCCGTCCCGGTGACCCACGACCCCGGCTGAGAGCACGGCAGGCTGGGTGAGATCCTTATAATCCCAGAGAGATAAAATAACCCCTCCACACAACTTTTACACTGTCACGCACTGGAGCTTTTATTAACGTTCTATTGCTTCCTCGTCTAATGAACACATTAAGGCTTTAAACAATATAGTTCCCTTTACGTTCGCTCCAAGCCAGGCACAGGTGCATTCAAGCATCTGAATGCAGCAAGGCATTATCACAGGAGCCTGACAGATGCTACACGGAGGAAATAATAAACGGAGACCCTTCGCTAGTCATCAAAACGTAGGCTGTAATGAACCCCTGCCTTGTGCTGCTCAACACAACAGACTGAAGCAGCAGGGAGACGCGGGCTGGGCAGACAGAGGAAAGCAACGTTATGACTGCGCTGCCCTGCGGCTCTGTGTAAATGGGATCTCACCGGGCAGCTGCACGTCTCACAGCGGGTCTGTGAAATCTGTGTAAATAAACACGCACGCACGCTCACACACACACACACACACACACACACACACACACACACACACACACACACATATGCACACACACAAGCTCACTTGAATAAAAATGAAAGCACACACACACACACAAATGCAGATGTGCACAAGCACTTGTACATACACACTGTGCGATTACAGTAATCACACCAAAGCTCTAAAACAGACTTAAGTAAACACCCTCTCCTGCCCAGAGCAGCATGTAGGAGTGAATGAGGGTCACACAGGGGTGGGGAGGTCAGCACAGGCAGATACCAGAGGCAATTGCTCTTCAAAGCCATCATTTAGCACTAGGTTGAAAAAGCTTAATTGCTACTGACCCCACCCTCCGTAACCTAATTACATACAATCACTTTAGCTAAAGACCATTTGGATAGCAGAAGGCACAAAAAGGCAATATTGGTTTCTCTTTCTTTTTTCCTCCATTCATTCTATTTTTTTTTGGGGAGGGGGGGTTTGCTCCATGTGAGCCCCTCACTCAGAGACCCCAGCTTCTTTCACCACAGAGATTTATGGGCTTTAATGGGAGGGAAATGGACCCATGCTGGTCTCAGGGGGGCCTGGATTTCATTTCTCTAAATCCTGAGAGTGGGATGGGGGGTGGGGGGACTGAAAGGTCACCGTCTCAGACATTTCCAAGGCTGCCATCTGGGCAGGGACAGGGGCGACTGTCAGTCAGCCTCATCATTGTCACACAAATAAAGCAGAACCTGTGGGACAGCGTATTAATTTCACCGCCCCGCCCCTGCCCCGCCCCCCAAAATATACAGGCTGCTCTTGCTCCAATGTCAGAAGCTATTTGTTTGGTTGATTTCCCTTTTTTTTTGTGTCACAAACACAGCTCTCTCCTGAACTTTGACCGTGGAGCTTAGAGGACCTTCTGTTTAAAATCCTATTTTCCGTAATCCCCCGGAGTCAAAGGAGAGACAGAGGCCTCGCTCGCGCTGCGCCGAGCAGACGCGGAAGGGCCGTCAACCGGTTGGGCCTTGAGTGTGACAAAAACAAACAGGTTGAAAACACAAATCAAGATGGCAGTGCTGTGGATTTACTCTGTAGGGCTTGGAGAGGATTCCCAGGGCAAGGCCAGGAGAGACTGCTGAGGGACTCTTCTCCTGATGCCATCGCTCACACACACTTCGGTGTCCTGTCAGGGAGCAAGTTTGCCAAATATGTCTTTTCTCTGACCCAGAAATCTTATCACGGCCCAGTCACTCATCAAGACTTTTTTTACAGGTTTTCTGGGAAGCAAATTCATTTTCCCGCCAAAGTGATAAGGGAGGATTGAGAGAACGGAAAATGTGATAAATAAAAAGATAAGGGCCCTGTCACAGACGTGTCTCCCACCACAACCTTCACCATGGATGAGCCAGTACTGTGAAATACAACCCCCTCCCTGACTGTGAGCTCTTACTAATGCACCACTGGCATTGTAATGGCCAAACGGCCACACACACAACGTAGTGTTGGGGACAAATGATGTGGAATTGCAAACAAACTCTGAGAAGGATACGCTGCATTTCACGGGTAGTTGATAGATGACACTTGAGATCAACCGAAATAAGACATTACATTGCATTAATTTAGCTCCAGTGACTTACTGTGTCGGAAGTTAAGAACCAACGATTCTCCTGTCCTGACCACTCTGGGAAGTTTGTTCCATCACTGTGATGCTATTACAGACAGGCATCATGACTGGGAGAAGCGACCATGTGGGAGGGGAGAGCTATAGTTTTTGGAGGTATGGTGGAGCTGTTCCACTCACAGCCCTGTAGGCTTGTTCTAAGGTTTTAAATTTGCGAGCTGCAACAGATAGCCAGTCAAGTGAGATGATTGGTGTGACATGAGCACCCTTTGGAAGATTGTAGACAAGCCGTACGGCCGTGTTACATATTAGCTGCAGGGCTTTAGTGGCCAAACAGAGAGACAGTGAGAAGGATTTGCAATAGTGCAGAGGCCACATGTATAAAGCTCTGAGTAAAAGTACGCATAAAAGAATGCTCAAGGTGAAAGCCAGAAACCTGCTTGAAAAAAGTTTTGCATTTTCTACCTCTTCCTTTCTGTCACGGTGTCGCCATATCACACGGACCCCAAACACATTGCGTACGTATGGTGTCCATCGTGTGCAGAGGCATGCAGATTCTCACAGCACGTGTTATATTATACATCTGAATTTCTGCGTGGAAACTCGCTTACGCGGCTTTCTGAGGGCATTTTCCTGCTCAGCACTGTTTATACATGTAGCCCCAGGTGTGAGAGGACCAGGGCCTGGACGTGGAGCTGAGTAGAGTAGGTTGTGAGATGTGGATTCTTTGGATGTTGTATACACAAAATCTACACTCCCAACCCACTGTTACTTTATGGAGACAATATGGAGGGTCATCTAGGGTGAGGCCCCTTCGGCTTCTTGCTGTAGAAGAACTCAGAGTGATGCCTAATGCACTTTTGAGAAGCACCAATGCGTTACTGGCAAAATAAAAGATTTGTGTCACAGAAGAAAAGGTAATTGCTGAAACCCTTCCCAATATATTGTGCATACTGAATAATTGATCAAAAAGCAGATATGGCTGTCTTACAGCTCCCAATATTTAGCGCTGGCTTTGCGGGAACGTAAAGTGACCTGGCAGAACTGCACTGGCCCAAGCACATGAAGAGGAGTGCAAAAATAACGACTGCGCCGTTTCTAGGTTACAGCTTTCTCGATAAACAGGCCCATCAGAGCAACAAGTTCTTAAGTTGGGAGCTGTAGTTCAATAGGGAAGCCATGCGATGTGCGATCTTGATGGCAGGAAACAGATAACATGCAACCGTGTTCACATCTGGTTTCACACCTACATGATACATTACAAGGCAACAAGATATATTCAGTAGAATACACTTAAGTGTCAAAGATCAAAGAAGGTGAAGCACGGCAGGTGGTAAAAAAAGCACTGTCAGTTTAACGTTTATGTGCAAAGGACGTTTTTAAAAAGGCACAGAGGAGGATTTTAGGAAACTTGGCGCCCCGAGCAAAGTTCTTACAAACTGTGCTACAAAAAGGAAGCGGCCTTCACTTCCAAACAGATCTGCCCTAGAAAGGCACTCTTGGTGGTGTGATAGTAACAGTAGTTAATGAGCGGGTAACACGAGACATCTCATCTGCTCTAGTCTTGGCCTCACGTCTCCATAACGCTCACACCATCCCTACCACTGACCCTCAAAGCATAGGTGTCAAACAGACGAGGGGAGTGGGGGGTTGGGGGGGGGGGGGGGGGGGTGGTGACATGTCCCCCTCATGTTCTGAGGGTACATCACCCACCCACCCAACCCCCACGCTTTCTGAATAACAAAACGACTGGATACCAGCCCCACCCTAATCACGAGAAGCATTGAACACAGACGGGCACGCACACACACACGCACGTTGAGATGAAAGCAATGCCACAGCCTCACAGATCCATCAGAGTCGGGCATCTATCCGACTGACGCAGGGCTGGCCCTCAGCCACTGTCGCGGCACGCTCGCACGGGCGTAAATCAGCCCTCGCCACGGTAACCCCGCTTAACCAGCGCGGCGATCCTCCTCTCATCTGTCCCCCGCGCGGGCCTAACGCCCCAGACTCCAGCCTGCAGACTCTTTTAATTAAGCCATGAATCACGGTAATAGCCCTGTAATTGAGCAGACGGCTTCAAAGAGCCCGGTCCCGTCTCGATTGTGCCGTCACACCGCGGGGAGAGAGGGGGGGGGGGGGTGCTAACGGCTAACGGCACGCAGGCTGCCTCACCAGATCAATACGGGAGAGGGGGGGGTGGGATTGTGTGGAGCAGTGTCTACGACTGTCTGATCATGAGCTCGTGATCTCCTTCCTAAATATCTGCAGACCCCGGCACGGCTCAGTTCTCATCACGCTGTTCCCGTCAGAGCCCCTCCCGTTCCCATCCCGTTTAGGCTGATGTCGTGCAGACCGGGCGCAGCGGCGGTCAGTGGTTTCTACGACGACAATTAGCACGACAAACTACCTGAGGCGTGACGTCTCGCTTGTTCTCTCAGTTCACCGACGCCTGTGGGGTAAACTGGTCTAACGGCCAGAGATCTCCCTGAGAGTACTGATCTGTATTGCTTTCAGACGGGCTTGTACATTATTCCCCCCCCCCCCATTCAGTTCCTGGTGCTTTCTGCCTTGCTCGTTTCTTTCGGCGTGCCAGTTGCCTGCAGCGCGCGCCAGGCGAAAACGTGCGCGACACCGTGTAAGACGATACTGCGCCGCCGCGCTGATATTTGAAAAGTACGCAGCGTCGTTCACCTTGGCGAGGCGGAGAGGTCTGCTGAGGGAACTAAGTGACCGTAACGATGACGACACCAGAGCGCCTCGCCGCGCCGTCGCAGCGTCGGGAGCAGAGAAACGCGCCAGAGGTCCTGTGATCCTATGACGACGTACAGAGCAGACTGTGGCACAGTTGAGATATCAAGCGCGGCAGAACCCGGCTGTGAGCTGCTCTGGTTCGCTGGGTGACGCACGTTTTTTTCCCCCTCTTTTTTTCCCCTTCTGAAAACTCTGCGGACGTGCGAGCTTAGCTGGTGTGAAGGAAGAAACGGCTCTCAATTCTCACCTCGGCTGGGAAACTCTCTCTTCTTCTCACTGCGGCTCCAGGGGAGAGAGGGAAGTGTGTAAATGACAGCGAGGACGAGGGAAAGGGGGGATGGATTCCTTTAACTTATTTATCTCTGTGAAGAGCTTTGCGTGGGAAGAGAAATGGAGGGGGGTATAATTACCTTTCATTTGTCTCTGTCGTTTAATCTAACCAGTGCAGGAAGGGGGGGGAGGGAGCAAAAGAGAGAGAGATCATCACAGCATCATGAGCAGACCGTTTTACTGCAGAGTGGCCACTGGAGGCAGCCCTGCCGGGGCTGTGACGTGTGTGTGCGTGTGCGTCTGTGTGTGTGTGTGTTTGTGTGTGTGTGTGTGTGTGTGTGTGTGTGTGTGTGTGTGTGTGTGTGTGTGTGGTGTGTGGTGTGTGTGGTGTGCGTGTGTGTGTGTGCGTGTGCCTGTGCGTCTGTGTGTGTGTGTGTGTGTGTGTGTGTGTGTGTGTGTGTGTGTGTGTGTGTGTGTGTGTGTGTGTGGTGTGTGTGGTGTGTGGATTCACAAGCATAAAAGCCCAATGGCTGACAACCTCTCCCTCTGCTTGCTCCTTTTGCTTGTACTCAATGCTCCATCTGTCTCTGTGAAAAGCAGGATGTTGCTCTGTTGTTGGGAGCAGGAGGAGGAGCAGGGTCAGGAGGAGCGGGAAGAGCAGGAACAGGAGGAGCAGGAGCAGGAACAGGCTGAGGGCAGATCTGTACAGTCACTGACAGACGGACACCGGATAGCAGTTACCGGCCCTATATGTTCATGTCATACTGCTGCTTAAACCTGAATGGCCTGTACTACAGGACTGAGTGTAGAAACCCCTCTGTTCAGTCCCTTATGATGGATCAGGTGTCTCACCTGAAACCCTAGCAGCTCTACACACAGACGCGCATAATACACACATATACAGAGTATGCACACAAATCCCCCAAAAAAAACCATGTGCTGACATACACAGACACTAAAACACACAAAACACACACACTCCACCCCAAAACACACACAAAGCACATACAAAACACACAGAGACAAAAAAAAGACACTGAAAACTCACTCAAATACACACAACAGACACAAACACAAAACATACAGACACATATTCCATACAACGTCTCTAAGGGAGAAGGATATCCCTGCAATCCTAAGTGTGGTGGGTCATAAGGAGATTACCTGTGGGAAGGTGTCTAAGGTGCACAGTTGAGAAACAAATGTCTTTGATCCCTGCGGCTCTGAGTGGCTCTGTGACATGGGAAGATTACTGGAGATTTGAGAGGAGCGGAGGGAGGCAGCTCTCCCAGTCCTGAACAGCGCTCTCTGCGCCTATTCTGAGACAAACCCTTGAAAAGTGACTCATTATTATGCCCGTTTTCCCCTTTCGCAGTCCCACGTCGCTCTGAGCACACGCGCACAGGCTCTGCTGGCTTGGTTCTGCTAAAAAAATCCCATCAGGCGACACGCAGACTCGCAGTCACAAGTGTCTCTAGCCTTCACAATCGCTCTCGTAACACTGCGCTATAACTGCGGCTGCAAAACAGCTTTGAGGCAGGAAATACGAGCAGGTAAATGACTGTTTCCATAACCTTGAAACTCCAGGTTAGCCGAGCAGTTCATAGGCCTTAAATTGGTTGGTAGTTGAGCTCCGCTGCTGCGCTTGCGCTTAAACACAGACTCCACAGAGAGGAGAGGAATACACTTGTGTGTGTGTTGTGTGTGCGTGTGTGTGCGTGTGTGTGTAAAATGTGTGAGGGGTTCATGGCGACGCTGCAGCAGAACAAGCCTGAGAAACGGCAGTAAAAAAACAGGCTCTGGTTTCAATGGAGAGCGGGGCTGTACAGCCGTCACTGGGAACAGACGCTCGCCCTACGGTGACACTGACAATCAGGCCATTCTGGCAGCCTTCCTGTATCTCATCCCCCACCTCATGTGCCGATTTCTGGCACGGATACAACCCAACCCCACCCCTCCCCAAACGAAAGCCGATGGGCAGAGCAGCCCTGGATTAACATATCAAAGCCCGACGCGAACACAACAGACCCTCGGCCCTGCCAGGCCGCCAGCCCTCACACACAGCCGTCCCTGCCGGGGGCTCTGCCGCCGACAGGCGGGCCCCCATTCCGCCAGGCGGCGCGGGCGGAAAGGCCGAACCCGCGAGATGAGTCCGCGCGCGGCGCTACCAATTTAGACAGGCGCACGTCTGCTTCGGATGAATCAACCGAGAGCGCTCCAGACAGCCGCGGCTATTTATATCGCCGCTGAAAAAGTGCCTGGCGTTCACACTTCACGCCGGGAGACTCGCTTTCATTAACGAAAAATCCATCTATTTAAAGAGCGCCGAAATGAGGCGGGACGGGAGACGTGTGCCCCGGCTGCCGTCTCCGAAACCGCAGCCGCTGAGAGGGCACGGAGAGAACGCGGGGCACCCCTCCGTCGCCACGACGACACGCGGGGCTTCACTGTCCCAGGCACCGCGCGCGCAGCCCACCGACGCCAATTTACTCCAAATCACCTGAAGGGAGAGCGCTTGCCGGGAGCGTAATTAAACTTCACAGGCATCTCCAGAGGTGGCAGCTGCAGCGCCGGAGATTGTATGCAAAACACCAAGCCCTGCAATCACGCGCTCTCAGCTGTTTGGAGACGAGGCACCTTTAAAAGCGCCGCCCGTGTAATCACGCACCCATTCATCCTGAAATACAATCTGCCAACAATAACTCAGCAGACAGCTGTTTATTTAAAAAATAAAAAAACAGGGTGGGTTACAAAAATCACATACATCGCTGGAGAGTCTGAAGTTATGGGATCACTTTTAATTAATGCCGTTAGGGGGACGTGTAGCATACACATGCAATCACTTACTGTGCACAGAATATGTTACATACCTGGAACAAATGCTTCATCCTAATTCTTTCAAACACAGGCTCACTGACTAGCTATAGCCTAACAGCCACCTCTGTGGGGGAACACGAATTTGTGACTACAGAAGCCCTATAGCAAGGTAGGGACCTCTGTCCTGCCTAGTGCTAAGCATGTAGGCTAACTTATATAGCATCAAGAGCTCTAACCTACTGATAACTGATGAGTTACTAAGAGCTTTGGCATGTGCAAAACCTTTTAGCACATTCAAAATTAATAACACAACCAATGATTGATGCAAAGCAAATAGCATGACCGATCATTGGTGATTTTATTGGTTTTACATGTGCTAAAAGGTTTTGAACATGCTAAAGGTCTTAGTACATCAGGCCCTAAGTGCTACATGTTGCTTTTTTACCTTGTTTCAGTAAAAACAAACAGGATCCCTACGGCAACGGCTTGATGTACAGGGCATATTTCAACACCATACCAGACTGTAAAATAACTTATTTTTTATATTTTCGGAATTTCTAATATTTATTTTGTTGTGCTGTGAGTGAACAATGATCAAGTTAAGAGGTAGAGGTGTGTTTGGGTCGTTATCGAGAAGAGGCCCTATAGCTAACTTCCTGCCCGGCCTACACAATACCACTGAGGATTAGCCGAATACACAAACAACAAGGCCACTTGTGTCTGTAATTCCACCCAAATCTCTTGCCAACAGGGGAAGGGGGACTACTCCAGCCTACCCCCTCCCACAGAAGACCCATGCCAGCCAGGTCCCGTACAGCGCACCCCAGTATGGAAGAACTATGATGAAGACTCAATCCAAGAACCCCGTGTGCCCTAAAGCAATCCAGAATAGCTGCATTTCTTTTTTTCTTTTTTAAATTTAATTTGGCGCCCAACGTGGGACTGAGCAGGTCCAATTCCCACCCTAATTTGGAATGGCCAACAGCAACCGCGGCTGCCTTCATGCGTGAACCCCACTGCCGATTTGGGAGAGTGTAGACAACCTGGGTTCTCCCCCCGAAACACATAGTGTCGCCAGTCTGTTTATTGTCACACCGCAGACTACAGCTGTGCTCGCATACAGTCGGAGGACGTGTGTTGCTCTATGGAGCTACCGGCCACAATCGGCACTGCCACAATCGGCACTCGATCCGATACCGTGGGGCTCATCCACGCACCACCGCGTGGTGCCTTAACCAAATGAGCCATGCAGCTGCCAGAAGAGCAGAATTGCAGACGACGTGATGACATCACAATCAGGGTGCACCCCTGGCAACAACAACCTAAAACAGAATGGTCAATTACTTGAGTCATATGACCTACAACGATGACATGCATGCATCATTCCTGATGTTTCCTCTAATGGGAATGTAGCCAACATCTACAACGTCTGCACTGATCCATCCTGATTATGTGCAATTAATTTTATCAGCCGACTGCCAAGACTGATCAGGGTCCAGGCGATCGTGGCCTTGCACCAGACAGCAGAGGCAGAAAGCGACGACAATCTCGACGGGCGAAGAACACAGCGGTTCATTTTAAACGCATCTGTCATTTTCTCCTGGGCTAGGAGCACGCCGGGTCGAATCTCCCACAGTCAGAGAGAGAGCAGCTGCGCACTGGAGACCCGGCTCCTCCAAGCGGCTTCAGAGCCAGAACCTGTGAGCCCATTCTGCCGAAGCAGCTGCATGGGGAACAGGTGGGACGTTGGGCCGCAGCAGAGAGGTAGTAACAAGGCGTGGCATATCAGCGGCTGTTCGATCCAGATAAAACCAGGGACAAAAGTTCTTTGTCGTTTTTCTGCAAGCAACAGTGACGCACACCACAGCTGCTGCTTGCTGGAAGGTGTCTCATTGAGTGTCTTGTAGTAGAGAGGCCCTGGTTCTGTCAGGCTGAGAACCACTGAATGCAGCATAGCTGTCCTATGCTATCAAATGGTGCAACCAAGTTTCCAGATTTCTGAAAGAAGCAGATGAACTCAGACTTCTGAACGAAAAGTGGAACATCCTCTATGTATAACAAAATATTTCAACTTTCTTAATTGCTAAGCAGAGGGCGTGAGTCTGGAGAGCTACTAGAGTCTCTGTCTATCTGCTCTGTATAACTTTTGGTAAAAAAGAAATTATAAATTTTAATTAAATAACCTTTTGAGAATATCTGCAGAAATCACTTTGGACAGCTGCAAGAAAGAAAGTGAATATTTTTATGAGAAAGAACTGACTAACTAATAACTCTAAGATCATAGCTTTCTCCTTTCTAGGAATGCAAAACTAGAATTGTACTTTTCAATTTGTCATGCGCTAAAAGAGGTGATGAGATGTTACGCAATGCATTCTACAATGACAGTGTGCGTTTACCTCCTAACGATTAAGGCGATATCATCATCGGTCAGCCATCAGGCACACGAAAGCCCTTCCGTCCATCAAAGATGAGGCTGCCGCTTCATTACCTCGCTCCTGCTGCTTGTGGTGGCCCATACAAATCACACTGCCTCACTTTTATTGTCTGACTCCGTTAGAAAAGCGCTTGCACTGCAGCAAAACACTCTCCGGGGACAGATTGACACACAGCACACAAGACTTTGATTAAAGGACAGGCCGGATCCTGATAAATCGCGCGCGGACGATCCAGACAATCGCGCGCTGCCCCGTGGGAATTCCCCGTCTCCCTGACCCCCTGAGTCACCCAGGGTTTGACAAAAAAAAGAAAGACATTTCTGGACATCACACTGTTCGTGTGACCCCACGTTGTAGGGACTGGACTGACCCAAGGGTTACCCCACTCCCATGTATGACAAATGAAAAAGGTCACCCAAAGGTGGGGCGGGGGGGAGGGAGAGAGTTGGGAACGGGAGAGACAGAGAGTGAAAGGGGTCTGTAACTGGCAGACTGGACAGCGCCTCTCCATTGGACGGCCCGGGCTAAAGTCCACTTGAGAAATTCAAAGCGACGCCGTGCGCATAAAGGCAGCGCATTGAGAGGCGCACTTAATGCCTCCCCACAAAGGCCCTCTCCCGGCCTCCATTAATCCCATGTGCCACTGCCCCCCCGAGCCTGAAAGAGCGAGCCTGACACGAGCCCCGACTCGCCCCCCCCCTCCCCCCGCTCCTCCCTTTGTCCTCCCTGGAGACGGGGGGATGAATGCGGGGGCCCGGGCCGGGCAGGTGCGCCACGGTGCTCTGCACCCCGCTCGGCCGTCTGCCGTCCCCAACCCGCCGCTCCCCGCCCGCCGCTCCCCGCCCGCCGCCTTTCATGTGGTCCGCGGGCGGGGAGAGCCGGCGACTGTAAACCGGATTAGGTATCGTTCTAATTGCATTTGCACGGGTCAATGTCAGGGCTGACACTCCAGGAAACCGCTCTCTTCACGTCCAGTCCAGGGGCAAGATGGGTGAAGCTGTCACCGCCGCCGCCAGATCTGGATTTAGGATTGGCTCAAATCATTTGTCACTTAGTACTGTGTAGCATCCATCCTTCAGTGCTTATTGTTAAAGCACCTGCAGCTTCCAGTGCTAGTGTCGATGCAAGGGCAATGATATAACATCATTTAAAACAACCTCCGTTAAAAAAAGTGCATTAAAGGAGAGCCTAAGCTTAGGACATAAGCTACAAATCAATTTTGTGTGTTTTTTGAATACAACTTGAGGATGATATATGGTGCGACTAATACAAGATGGATTCTTCTGGGGGGCAAAACATAACCGCTCAGTTCTTGATACCCCCTTTGCAACAGCATACTGCAGTTTACTGATACACACATGATGTCATGCGTAGCCCAGCGGAATTGGAGAAAGACTCGTTAGTATCCAGACAGGTGACCTGACCTGACAAGTAAAACATGCAGGCGGGACAGTTTTTTGGGAGACTACATACCTTGTCGAAAAGAGATTTCCATTGCTGAGACATAAAGACAGAGGCACAGAGAAAGAGAGGGAGAAAGAAATGCAAGGGAAAGTTACCTAGAGAGTGCATCATGAAGACTTTCAACAGAATTTCAACACATCGAGGGCAGAGAGGAGGCATACAGTCATTTCACTATGACTGTAGACTATGTTAAGAAGCATAAACCGATATCAATTAGCAAGTTGTATGGTGCCATTTCTTCGTGCTAATCAACATGTGACTGCGTTTTAACGACATAGTCCGATTGGCATTGGGTTATGTAGGCCCTACATTGCGTCCAAACAGGGTGCCAAAGAATAAAACGAGCTTAGTATCATGCATATTTAAGCATAATCCAAAGATGGGTTGCCTACTGTATGAAGTGAGCTCCTCATAACCTGAATTTGGGGGTAGCTGAGGTAAAGGTCGTGTTCACATATTGCAACCGTGTGAATTAGTATTAGTCATCACTTACGTCCTCTGGGGCCACGGGAAGGACATCTGTACTCTCCAAAACCTCGATCTCATCTCCCTCTGCGTTCGCTGCCACTGCTGGAGAGGAATGTATATGCACGTCCCGCGCCCCGTCTGACATCCTCGGTCTGCCACTCACTCTCGGCGTTGCTTTAAGGTTAAATCCTTTCGGACAATTTTGCACCACAAATGTTCAATAGATATGCCATTCTCCTTTTGTCCCTGGACCCTTTAGATTCTGTTCAATTTCAGATGTCCCTGCACGTCATTGCAAGTGCAGCCAGCGTCCAAGTAGCTAAATTGTGAAGTTCATCGGTGATAAACAGCTGATTGATGAGTGAACGCTTGTATGAGATCTGAGCGATTCCCAAGCAAATTCCCCTCAAATAAACTGTTCTGGTATTACGCAGACGCGGAAATAAATGCGTAGTTTTCTTTCAGCAAATTCTTTATCGGGTTGTGGAGATCCTCGGTGACTCCTCACTTCATCGATGCACGGAGACAGAACAGTCCAAAAGTTCCTTGCCAGAGGGCAATTCCGTAGCCTATCGAATACACATCCCCTACAGAATGCGTCAGTTGCATGCAAGACCACAAACTGAATTGACAGGAAAGGAACACGTTTAATTTTATGTAGGCAAATTTCCCACCTGAATCGGTCTTTGTTATTTCACGATCGCCGCGTTTATCTCCTGCATTATTTTCGTTGCGACACATAGGGAAATAATCCAAGTTTTCTTGCTGTGCTGGCTTTGGGGAAGATCGTGAAACACTTTCAGCGGTAGACTACGTTTCCTCTATCCACAACGCGACTCACCTGCCGAAGACGCAGCAGCTCCTGGTAAATTGTCTCCCATGTCCGTCTCCTTCCCCAGCTGCTAGCCAAAATAACTAACTCTATTGACTACTTAGTGCAAAGCATGTGTAATACTTCATGCATTTGCGTATTTCCATTCATCACGGTCATTTTGGACAACAACAGGAATCGAATTCGCATAACAAGTACCCTACACTGCAACACAGTGACACAGTAATTCTTCGGCGCACGTATAACCTAACCTACAAGTAGAGGGCTAAATAGTGTTTCTGGGGTTGGTATAGCAAAATAAATATTTTTTCAAGGTACGTCGTTCCTGGCTCTTGTTTACCGCGACGCAGTTCGGCTGTCTGCCCACCTCTACTGTCTCTCAGCAGCGCCCGCTCTCTGGAACACTGGCTCCCATAAACTGGACCGCATTCAGACAGCAGGATTTTTCTGGGTGCTGCTACGACACTCCTGCAAAGTGTCTTTTTTTTTGGTTTGAGGTTTAAAAAAAAAGTCCATCCCCCACCCACAAATTTTCGTCACAAGTAACCCCCATTTCCTCCTCCTCCTTGTCATTTAACTCCGAGTGGCATAGGGCTGCCAATACTGATTTATTACCGAAAATGTTTAATTTCTGTCACTTCACCCTCAAGGGTATATTCAGTCGTGACACAGGCAGTACACAATATGAAACGCCTATTGTTGTCACACTCTTATGAGAGTTACCCGAGTGTAACATCCATTTCACTGGATTTTTAACATAACATGTCAAACCTGATAAAGTTCAGTTTTTTAACATAACATGTCAAACCTGATAAAGTTCAGTTGTGCATACGTTTTATTAATAATAATAATAATACATTTTATTTATAACACGCTTTTCTTAAACCCAAAGCGCTAACAGATACAGGCATAAAAGAACAAACATCATAGACATAATAAGCAAGACAGCAAGCAGATTACATTACATTATTACATTATAGGCATTTAGCAGACGCTCTTATCCAGAGCGACTTACACAACTTCTTATTACACTTATCCATTCATACAGCTGGATATATACTGAAGCAATTCAGGTTAAGTACCTTGCTCAAGGGCAGTGTCCTACCTGGGAATCGAACCTGCAACCTTTCGATTACAAGTCCAGTTCCTTAACCATTATACTACACAAGCCAGACACAAGGGGGGCAAGCAGCTAAATACATAGACACCAAGCCAAACACATACAGATAGGCCAACAGATAAGAGACAAGCATAGGCAGGAAATAATAAAAGTAAATAATAAAAGGACAATAATAAAAACGATATAGTAATATAAAATAACAGGGGAAACGAGGCCTCCAGCAAAACATACTCAAAAAAACTTGAAAAATAGTTAACAGAGGTTGTAAAAGCCGTTTTAAAAAGATGTGTTTTGAGAAGTTGCTTAAAACTAGCAAGGGTATGGGGCATTTCTCAAAGCTTCAGGCAGGGTATTCCACAGCCGTGGAGCACTGCAACAGAAGGCTCTGTCAACCATGGTCTTCAGTCTAACCCGGGGCTGCTGGGAGTGAGAAGATACTAGCAGTGCGGAGGGAGCGGGCAGGTATAGAGGGCTTGATCCGGTTGCAAAGGTAGCCAGGAGCTGTGCCACGTATTGCTTTATAAGTGAGTGTAAGAATGTTATAGTTGATGCGTGAGGAAACAGGAAGCCAGTGTCATTTCAGTAGCACAGGAGTGATATGTTGGCGGGGTGTCATTTCAGTAGCACAGGAGTGATATGTTGGCGTGGTGTAATTTCAGTAGCACAGGAGTGATATGTTGGCGGGGTGTAATTTCAGTAGCACAGGAGTGATATGTTGGCGGGGTGTAATTTCAGTAGCACAGGAGTGATATGTATGTAAGAACAGAAGCAGCACAGTTTTGCACATACTGGAGCTTATTGAGGGACTTTGCGGGTAAACCAAAAAAGAGGGCATTGCAATAATCTATCCTGGAAGTTATGAAAGCATGGACTAGTTTTTCAGCATCCGGCTGTGAGAGGAGTGGCCTAAGCTTGGCAATATTGCGGAGGTGATAAAGAGAGTTTATGTTCTTTATGTGGGTGTCAAATGACAGCCGATTATCAAATACAACTCCAAGGTTGCCTACATGAACAGCGGGAGGTACTTGAATGTTATCAGTTGTGAGATTGAAATGGTTGGCTTTACGAATCGATGAAGGAGTGCCAATTAAAATGACTTCAGTCTTTGAGCAATTGAGTTTTAAGAAAACGCTGCTGCATCCATGACTTGATATCCTGTAAGCAATTAGCGAGGACTGCTGATGAGGCTTGCATGTCAGAGTTTGTGGCATTCGTTTGTCAATGGTTATTTTGACAAATATGCTACTTTCAATGAAATGTAGCCTACAACTATATATCAAGCACCACACCGTGTTCCTTCGGGAAACGGTTGCAGGATTTCCATAATCAGGAGTAACCTTCAGAATGAATGGAACCTGTCAGCTGAAGAGGTTATGCCACTTTCAAAAGCACTGTGGTGTGTGGTGTAACGTGACAATCGTAAAGGCTACGATGGCACTGTGAAAACTAATCTACCTTACAGTATCTTTGCGATTGCTTTGAATTTAATTCTTCCTCACACCACCGCTAAAATAAGAGATAAAATGGCACTGACAATAGCAAGATGTGTGAGCACATTTCCATTTCCTGCCAGCTCACGCCTAGGGTTGTATACAGTGCGATAGCACCACAAGTGAGTCATGATCACAGTTTAAGCAAAAGATTACGATTGTATTATACAAATGATCAAAACACAAATAAGCCCTGTTGAAGACCAACTGTAAAATCAAGCAACCATTTTAACATTTGCAGAATTTCTTTTCTGATAGTAATACAATGCACTACTGATACACACATAAGTCTCTAGTGTATGCTTCTGCCTTTAACTGAAGCCTAGTTTTAGAGTGCAAACTAATAGACATGTTTTACAGTCTTCTGTAACAATTTTCCCTGCTTGTGAAGAGCAGTCTTCCTCCCGTACCTGATGAATTCCCACTCACTGAAATAGCACAGCAGGATCCACCCCTTTGTGACTGTCCTCATCAACTCACTTCTGTTATAACTGTTGTCACACTATCCGGTGACCTTTCACCCCCAGCTGGGGTTCCTGAAATGCAAGCAAGCACATGTTAGAGGTGCATAAGTGAGAGTGTGGCCATCATCTATTTACGCTTACAACCTCACCAAACCGGACGCGAGCGAGCGTCTGCATCAGTCTGGGTTGCATCAAAAAAAATTGTGTACCTACACGAGACACGTTTAGTAATCGCGCAACGGGTCTTTTTTTCCCCAGTAAATTGGCGGTGGAACTTGCACAAGGAGGTCTGGAACGTCGCTTCTCAAATAGAAACAGTGCGAGCAGCAATGCAGGGTGAAGCGTAACATGACGCAACGCACATGGCTAGTGTAGGTTTCACAATTGATTATGATAGATGCGTTCATTATTTTGACGTGACGCAGACCAACACAGACCGACGCAGACGATCGCACGTGTCCGGTTTGGGGAGGGTGTCAGAAACAACTTCATGTTAGTTGTTAACTATACGTAACAGTATCTGTCAGAACTGTCCTTTCATCAGAAAATGGCTAAATTCTACCATAAATATTCATCTTCTGGTAGGATAACAATCTGAATAATAAATGGAGAAACAACTGCAAAAACCTGTGAGAGGTTATGTGTATGTAACAGAAGCCAGCCCCTTAAAAATAGTTTAGTTACTGCAGGCTCTCCACCGCACTGTGATTTCACATTCCAAATGTAACTCTCTTCTTGAATGATAATTACCTAAAATTCCATGGTAACTGTATGACCTTAAACGGTTATTTTTAACTTCAGGGCCCACAGACACCTACGCAGCACTTTTAGATTAAGCTCAAGTCTATAGTTTTTACTATTGAACTCCCACACCACACTCCAGCTGGCACAGAAAGCAGGAGGCTGGCTGTGTAAGAGGAGCTGTGCCCAGGAAACTGCAGTATACTGATGCACAGGTATCTTGTGCATTGGGAAGTGTCTATGGTAGTAAGAGCTATGAATAGAAAACGTGCCTAAGTGGCTTAGCACACGCAGCCGTTTCAGTTGGCCCTCAGTGCCCCGGCTTCACATTTGTGAAACTGTACTTCCTGTTCCCCGCAGTTGTATTGCACTGCAGGCTAGGGAAGTCAAGTCGTTAACACTGAGGTTGGACAATTATAATAAAACAGAGATTCAACATCACAACTGTTCTGACCAGGCAATGAGTCAAAGCAGTAGCTGTTGGTTCTGCTATGAGGGTGGTAAAAAAAGCCTGTTAAAACCTTCTAATTAGAGCGCTGTGTCTATTTTCACAACTTCTGGCCTAAGCACTTCATTGAGTGGTGTATATTATTAGCAAGAGCAGATGGAAAATACAGCAACGGCAAATAACTGCAAAGAAACTGGCACTTCAAAAATGGCCGCCTCAAACCCAGTTAAATAGCGCCGCATTCAATGTGTTCCCTAATATAAACGGATGCAAACATATTTGCACAGACGTACTGAGGGCTTGTTCTGGCATACTTGCCGGCCAAGAAGTTGGAACATCATAGATCCCTTCAGACGCATCCTTACATCCTGAAACGAGTAAAGAAAAATAGAAACAACCGTTAGAATGTGAAGTCTGAAAACGGACTGTGGCAGGTGGAAGATAATCTACACATCTTAACGATCAGTTTTGAGACAGAGCAGTGGCAGCGGCTCATTTGTGAATATGAACCATTTCCAGGCTATGAACATCATTCCACCTGCACACAGCAAAAATGGCGGTGTACATTTAACACCCCAGGGTGTTAAATGTACACCAGCAGTGTTAAATTTACACATACATTCTTGCTGTGCAGGAGATGACGGCGAGTGTAGCTACTTGTACAGATCTGTGTCCGCATTGTGTCAAATCTATATCATCTGTGGAGCTCCAATAATGAGGTTCTGCTGAAAGGAGGTTTCTATGGGTGTGGACGACGTGACCCCGTCTACTCTGCTGTAAGACACTGCTCGTCCACAGACACCTGAAGGTCAGCGTTGGGTCACTGTCCCACCTGGAGGCCCGTCTTCACCAGAGGCTTTCATGTTGGATGGTGGAATGTCATAGATAGCCATCTCCTGCTGCCGGTCCTCTTCTGGGTGAAGAGTATGCTTCTCAGCTATTGAGAGGGAGGCGAGGCAGTAGTTTCAGTTTGGGTCTATAGTTAAAATAATAAAATAAAGACAAATCCACAATGACTTTAAAGTGGACTCCAGGTTTCTTAGAGAGATATTTAATCAGGGAAATCTAAAATTGTTTTGTGCTGATACATGTACAGCTGTGACAGCAAATTGTCTGTGGCTCTGTTCAAAGGCAAAGTGAGGACATCGCATTTTGTTGGGCAAACGGTTGCCCATATCAACATCCCCCCCACATGGCCAACTTAGGTACTGCAGCCAAAAGAGAAACCACCAGACAGACTGCTTGCGCAGGACACTGGCACATAATCAAATTTTAAAAATGTGTGCCGATTGCGGGCTTGTACAATTATTTGACAGGAAATAAAGTCATCAGTGATAGCTTATTTTTTCTTTAGTCTTATGAAATTAAGCTCCACATTTAAAATGGAAAATGCACCTGGACTAGAGAATAAAGGAGAAAACATTCAAACCTTCCTTTGTGAAGTAAAAACATTTGTGTAAGACCTGAGGCGAGGGAGTCCTGTGAGGACGCTGTCCAGTCCCACAGGGCAGGGGCGGAGTAGAGGTGCTCGCTATCGTTCTGTGAGGACGCCGATCTGTCCCACTGGATGGGGGTGGAGTAGAGGTGCTCGCTATCGTTCTGTGAGGACGCCGATCTGTCCCACTGGATGGGGGTGGAGTAGAGGTGCTCGCTATCCTTCTGTGAGGACGCCGATCTGTCCGACTGGATGGGGGCGGAGTAGAGGTGCTCGCTGTCCTTGAGGTTCATTTCACCATCAGAATCAGAGCTGCAGTGCAGACTGTCCTGGGCTCTCTGCTTTAGATCAGCCACATCGTCCCTGGATACAGTGTAGAGACAAGTGTACAACCCAACAAAAGGACACTCTACCCACCACAGGGTAACAGCTGATCACAGCTTTAAACCATCTGAAAAAACCTCCTGCCTGCTGTTTCAAACACTACCTGAGCATCATAATCTAAGTAATCTTTGATCATGCAGTACTGCTGCCATTCTATGAAGATACAGTTGAAGTCAAAAGTTTACATACACCTTAGCCAAATCCATTTAAACTCAGTTTTTCACAATTCCTGACATTTAGTCCTAGTAAACATTCCCTGTCTTAGGTCAGTTAGGATCACAACTTTATTTTAAGAATGTGAAATGTCAGAATAATAGTAGAGAGAATGATTTATTTCAGCTTTTATTTCTTTCATCACATTCCCAGTAGGTCAGAAGTTTACATACCCTCTGGTTAGTATTTGGTAGCATTGCCTTTACATTGCCAAACGTTTTGGGTAGCTTCTCACAATAAGTTGCTGGAATTTTGGCCCATTCCTCCTGACAGAACTGATGTAACTGAGTCAGGTTTGTAGGCCTCCTGGCTTGCACACGCTTTTTCAGTTCTGCCCACAAATTTTCAATTGGATTGAGGTCAGGTCTTTGTAATGGCCACTCCAATACCTTGACTTTGTTGTCCTTAAGCCATTTTGCCACAACTTTGGAAGTATGCTTTGGGTCATTGTCCATTTAGAAGAGCCATTTGCAACCAAGTTTTAAACTCCTGGCTGATGTCTTGAGATGTTGCTTCAATATATCCACATAATTTTCCTTCCTGATGATGCCATCCATTTTATGAAGTGTACCAGTCCCTCCTGCAGCAAAGCACCCCCACAACATGATGCTGCCACCCCCGTGCTTCACGGTTGGGATGGTGTTCTTCGGCTTGCAAGCCTCACTCTTTTTCCTCCAAACATAACAGTGGTCATTATGACCAAACAGTTACATTTTTGTTTCATCAGACCAGAGGACATTTCTCCAAAAAGTAAGATCTTTGTCCCCATGTACAGTTGCAAACTGTAGTCTGGCTTTTTCATGGCGGTTTTGGAGTAGTGGCTTCTTCTTTGCTGAGCAGCCTTTCAGGTTATGTCGATATAGGACTTGTTTTACTGTGGATTTAGATACTTTTGTACCTGTTCCCTCCAGAATCTTCACAAGGTCCTTTGCTGTTGTTCTGGGATTGATTTGCACTTTTCGCACCAAAGCACGTTCATCTCTAGGAGACAGAATGCGTCTCCTTCCTGAACGGTATGACGGCTGCGTGGTCCCATGGTGTTTATACTTGCGCAATATTGTTTGTACAGACGAACGCGGTACCTTCAGGCGTTTGGAAATTGCTCCCAAGGATGAACCAGACTTGTGGAGGTCCACAATTTTCTTTCTGAGGTCTTGGCTGATTTATTTTGATTTTCCCATGATGTCAAGCAAAGAGGCACTGAGTTTGAAGGTAGGCCTTCAAATACACCCACAGATACACCTCATTCTGACCCACTGGAATTGTGATATAGTGAATTAAAAGCGAAATAATCTGTCTGTAAACAAATGTTGAATTTACTTGTGTCATGCACAAAGTAGATGTCCTAACTGACTTGCCAACACTATAGTTTGCTAACATGAAATCTGTGGAGTGTTTCAAAATGAGCTTTAATGACTTAAATGTATGTAAACTTCCGACTTCAACTGTACCTCCCATTTTCAGTTATGGGTCGCCATGGACACCACACTCATTCAACGGTCTGGTCAAAACTAAAACCGTCTTTCACCTTCCACAGCTAAGCACAGCAAAAATTGTGGTGTACATTTAACACCCCAGGGTGTTTATACAAGACCGTGGTCTCATAAAAACACCCTACGGTGTTAAATGTACACCAGCAGTGTTAGATTAACACCAGCATTTTTGCTGTGAGGTGTCAGAGTACGTGAGGGGACGTGTGAAAAGGTACCAGATACAGGCCGAGTCGGAGCGGCCAGGACCGGGGAGCTGCATGGCCTTCCACAGCAGGCTGACCCAGGTGTGCCTCAGCTCCACAGTCTCTGCAGCCTAACACCATAGAGAGAGAGTGAGAGAGAGGTCCAGCGGGCATGAGAAAAACCTTCCCCCGATACCTCAACATTGTGTGGATCTTTTCAATGTCTCACTCAGACCATAGCTAGACCCCCTGTAGAAGGATACAGCCCCAGCGAGACTTAACGGTCCCGTAGAGCCCAAACAAGTGTGCACAGTAACACGGTCAGCCACGGATCAACGCAGCATCCCTTACATGGTGTTTATACTGTACGTACTGAAGAGAGCCCGCACCTACTTGGTACGAGCACAACTTGCCACAATCACTTTGTGGATAATCATCATGCGACATAATCAACTGGCATTTACTTCTGATAGGCAGGAAGCCCCCAGAGGCACGTCAAATTCTCACAGCAGGCAGCATGTCGGAAAGCCACCCCGCTGCGATGCGCTCACCAGCAGTTTCGTCTTGCCATTCTTCATGGCGATTTCAAAAGCAAACGGCATGCTGCCGTTCCTGGTAACCTCCCGCACAGACTGCACCTGCCCAACAGTTCAGGTCATAAGGTGGTAGCACTTTACATACCGGCCCGTGTACTTTGATTTGTATTTTTTCCCTCACCCCCATTAATAAGTGGGACACAGCACAAATATTCTAGCACTCACCATGTATATATAATACTGCCCTCTCAGGTGTAACTGCAAAGACAAAAAGCATGAATAGCCCCTCTTAGGCGCACACGCACATAATCACATTCAATAACATGTACATTCAGTTTAACTCAGAGCAGCCAACCATCAACTGCAATCTCTGCGTTGAATAAGTACCATAGATAGCATTCTTGTCAAAAAAAACATTTAGGAAAAATATCTCCTTTTGAATGAAAGAAAACTGAGTGCAGTTTGCGGTCTATTAACATCCATTCTAGGTACCCTCTTAGAACCATAGATACGGTTAAACTGACAGAGAGCCTATAAATTTGAATTATAATCACACGCAGCCCACATAACAAACACTGCAATATGTCACTTATCAAAATACCCACAACCCTGCAGAAAGAGGAAATATATTGAAACAGATTATCCAGATATTGGCAAACATACAAAAACTGTTACCACACTGCAGCATTGTTTTGTTTTTTTCCAGAAACATCCCAGCGTTTACAATACAATGCACAATATGGACAAATAATAATCTATTTACTTTAACCACTGTGCCCACAGTACTTACAGCACTTCCGTGTTTTTTAGTGTAAAAGAATAGGGATGTATTTTGAAGCCTGAACCAATATGTTGCCCACTTCAGCTTCTGAAAGAGAAGAAAAGAGACATCCTACTTTTCACAGCTTTGCTTTCTTCAAAAAGAAAGGGCAAATTGAAAAGAAGCTTCTCAGGGAGGGGTGAACTTCAGACGGTGAAATGGAGAATTTTCATATTCACAAGGGCCCCAATAGGTTCAGGGTTATCACAGCTCTTTCCATCTTCCAGTAATATTTCACAGGGGGAATTAGACAAAATATGAAACAGGCCTTATATTTGTCATTTCAATTATACATTGGCCTATGCTCCTTTCAGACAGTCAGAAAGATGATCATCCATTTCATTGACCAAAGTATAATCAAAATGGTTACTCACCCAGTTATCAAAATGCAATGTAAAGAATATATATTTTTAAAAGCTTTAAGGCCATGGTGTTCAAAGTTATTTGCCATTAGAAGTGAAGAGCATCAAAAAGTAAGTATATGAATTATCAATAAATGTACAGTGCCTGATGTTACTTTATACTGTGAAGTAAATTGCTATTTCCAGGACAAACTAAACCCACTTCAACACCATGGGAAATTTTGATCAAACATTTGAAAAGTTAATGCTAAATTATTGCTCCTTTAAGTTTTGACATCTTTTAATATGTCAAATTAGTATGCCTCATGCACAGTACATCTTCAGTTTAAACTACGTCTGTGCCAAACACATTTTAGACTATAACATACTGTACAAGCAACTGCATCACTAACACATTGTCCCAGGAAGACCATTTTTGCTTTGATAGCCTTGACATCAAACAGGTAAAACAAATAAATAACCACACCATTTTATCTTTCCTCTTCTTCAAGAAGCTCTCAAACATCAGCTCTTGTTCATCTGTCGACATTGCAGGAGGCTTTCCCCAGTCCTGAGGCTGTGTGCATTCGAGCAGGTAATGTACCTGACTGTTCCAATCACCTCTTCCTCTTTTCAACAGTATACCAAGCATATATTAGCATGGCTCCACAACTTCTGCATTTCCTACCAGAGGGGACTTTGGTCTCTGTTTAGTGTTAATAAGATTTAATCTGTTTAAGTCAATGGGAAATGTCATTGGACACTGAATTAATTTTCCAAGTTGTGTCCTTGGTTAGATGGGAACATGTTTAGAATGTAGAATTTCCCAGTCTACAGATAAAAACCGATTGAAAATACCTACATTTACATCACATCAACAAGTAAAATCAGTATCAGCAAAGGTATTGAGTTAGGCAGGAGACCTACAAATGCAGATTAAAAGATTACATTTCAAACTTTATTGATGACCAAATTATATATGGCTCTATGGCTCACACTTTACCTTACACAAGATACATGTATGGCGCCTCTCCTTAAAAAAAAATTTGAAAAACCTTCCATTTTCATGAGAACATCTTAATAGCTGTATTATTAGTCAAATAAAACATGAGACACTGTAACAGCACACAGTTGTTTATTGTAAATGTTGCAAAAGTCATAATGGCAGGAACAGTTCTGGGGTCTGGAGGGGCAAAAACAAATAAAATAAAATACATTAAATGAGGCGTAACTACAGAAGCATGTTACTGGTTCCTAAAACAGTGGTAGTAGTAATAATAATAATAATAATAATAAAATTAAAAACTAACTCTAAAAGGTGAAACAATACGATACAGGCCTATGAAGGAAATAACTGCGCGCCTTTTTAGCCAGACAACTGAACACACATACATGCGAACACGCACACGCGCGGCAGAAACTCCAGCGTGATGGAGAGGCTCTATCACAGATGGATCATTTGGAAGGAGCGGGGCTGCTGGTCGGTCTGGAGGGGCCATTGCTGCCTGTGAAAGGTTTGCCAGGCTACAGATCACGCGAGACGGCGTTTATCGCTCAGGATAGTCAATAATAATCACACAAAATAAAAATCCATTCAGCAGTGTACGCTTCCGTGTCGAATAAATGAATGTTTAAAAAGGAAAACGAGGCTAATAAATTAACATATCAAATGTGCGCAAACGAAACGAACGGAAAAAACTTGCCTTTTCGGTGTTAGTTCTGTGTTAAACTGTAGTATCTTACGTACGGGCTTCAATTTTTGTTACGCTCTTTTGTTCTCTTTGACAGGCAATCGTGAGTACGATGCCAATATATACACTTATTTACATGGCATTCAGTCCCTTTCATCTTTAAAGCAGTGGTGAATCCCTTGAGGCTTTCTCTACGTCTATTTTCCACAAGTTAATCCTGAGCCGTAAAAATATTATGCACAATTTAAAACCACCCGTAGCCCACAAAATAAATCCGACTTGGGAAAAGTACCGACTGCATGTCAGTCACAATATGGTCCGTGAGCGTAACCCACAGCTGTAGACTGAGGCATTTAATATCGTTTGCTTTCAGATGTATGATTAAATATAAAAAAGAAAAACAAACAATTTATTTTATTTACTTGATTTCACAATCTGGTTAAAAGGTGGTTTTTGGACAGGTTTTTTTTGGGACAGAGGAGGAGGTTGTTTGAGGGGAACACATGCTCTCTCTAGCCGATCACCGCTGCTTGAGCAGTGCCCTGTACATAGCAAACCCCAACACGGCAAACACCGTGGCCCCCACGCTCGCCCGGAGCCAGAAGGTGGAGCTCTTCAGATCGGCCTGGGTCATGTGTCTGCATCAGGGAGAGAGAGGGGAGGGGAGGAGGAGAAGACATCTTAGATTTGGCACAGGTTCACAGTAGGGATGAAGGCACTGGGCTGCAGTCTGATCCAATGAAGAGACATTGACACAGCAAATCCACTAACAGATCAAACTGCAGTCTGGAGTCCTCTCCCCACGCCTCCCTCTGCCCAACACTGTGCTGAGGCCAGAAACAATAACGCCCCCCCCCCCCCCCCCAATCCCAAAATAACTCCCCAATCCACACACCCCTATAAGCATTAAGCACCTTCACAAAACTATGGACACATACCCTGACAAATTGAAAAAAGGTAGGTGCAGGGGGGACAGAACGGCAAGCTTACACGTATGAGACGGCACACACCGAAGGGCCACTGCTAAGCTGTTGATGAAAGGGGGGGGGGGGGGGGGGGGGTGACTTTGGAAATACAGAGTAGAGGATGAACTGGGAGTGGAGGGGCGTGGGGTAAACCCTGATCGGAGTACCAGTCACACGCACGCACGCACGCACGCACGCACGCACGCACGCACGCACGCACGCACGCACGCACGCACACACACAGAGGGCAGAGCGGCGGTCCTGAGACACAGTGCCACAGTTATATGGCTTAGCAGGAGAAAAGCCAGGCCTGCATCACATTTTGCAGATTTGCTCTGGATGATAGAAGTGAAATTCGCACTCTTTCCTGCTGCAGGTCCAAATTATGTTGATCTTTATGTTTATGTCTTTTTGTCAGCGACTAGCACACAACTTCCTCTACCCACAGACACTCAATCCTCCTGTCAGGCAAAGCAAATTCAGTGGAGCACTAGAAATAAAGATGATAAACGGGAGGGCAGATAAAAAGCAAGCCTGCTCTACGGTCGTACATCAGACTCAGGCCTGCAAAGGTCAAATGGAGAAACAGGAGGAGGAAGGGGGAAGAGATGAAAGGCACAGGAGAAAACAAAGACAAAATAGAACTGCGACACAACACTGAACTGAAGAGAGGCTGAAGACAATTAAGCGATGGAATGGAATGTATGGGTATGAATGAGTGGGCGGGGCAGTGAAAAGAAACGGTCAAATAAAGACGTGGTAAACGTCACGAGGCGTGTCGCATCACTGTTCTGTCCAGGTCTGGCGTTACCCCCCTTGTCCCTTCTCCGTCTGTCAGGTCTTTCCCTGGGCATGATGGATTCCTCTACATGTCTAACAGCATAAACCTGGTGGACGAGGATGAACTTTTCATCAGACAAGACAAAGGCAACCAGATAGTCTAAATAGGTTCTCACCCTGTCAGCCTTGTACACACAAATATAGTTAAACAACAATACTGCAGTTCCCCCTGCCTGCCACACAAACCGCCACACTGGCTTTATGCCGCCCTCTGGTGGTGGCTCAGGGAACAGCCATACTGCAGCAGGTGGATTGAAAAACCTTTTATCGGAACTTCTTTGGGTGAAGAGTATTTTCAACCTTAATGCAGTTTCCCCCCCCCCCCCCTATACTGGTTTACCATAACTTGACAAAATTGATAATATCACCATAAACTAATATCTATACAGCCGAGTCAAACTGGGTCCTGACTATTTAACAGGCTTCGCTATCTGAAAATGAAGCTGAGCACTTTCGGACAAAGTCCACTCTCACTTTTCAAAACAAGCATGGTACAAACACACAGTACAAACATGGCAGGCCTTCAACCTCAGCTTAACTGCTCACATCAAACAACACTATCGAAGGCCTTCCAGGAAGAGTCCGCAGACCCAGCAGCTCAATGAGACTCAGAGTGGCTTGTGTGCTGGCATTGAATTTGCTCTGTGCCAGTTTTAATACAACACCGTTTCACCTTCCCAAATGTTAGCAGGAACTCAAGACACCATTACGCAGTCACACAACACAATCAGTAAAATGGGTTAAACTGGGCACACCCAGCCCTCATTCCCCAGCCCGTGTCTGAGAGGCAGCAACTCTACAGGGCTGTCAGCTTCACTATGCGCCACAGGCTTCACCATAGCGTAGGCCCCAGGCTGCAGCCAAGCTTGGAGCAACACCAAATTACCCACGTCTACGGCATGTCACGGCACACCCCAGCAGACCGTCTCTCACGTCTCTCGTTTCTTCCTCACGCCTCGGCGCCATAGCAACTGATGAAAATGAAATGTCAGACAAAAGTGGATGTCAAATGGACTTTGAAGCTGAATGGCCCCTTTGAACCCAGAACATAATGAAAACTAGAGGCAGGTTTCTGAAAGCTCACTTCTTTGGCCACAGACGATCACTTGTGTATTAGATTAGGTTACCCGCAGCCTTCTCCGCTTTCATGTCTCACGAGAGCCACACGCTATCAAACCTCTGGACCGGGCGGGGGGGGAGGTCAAAAACAAAAGTATAGCAAAAGCTGAATGTAAATAGGACTGCAACTCTTGTTCTTTAGCTGGTTTTAAGAGCCGTTGTATCCACAGATATGCACACAAATCATCTAGCCTGCTTTCCACATTGAGTGTCCAGTAAATGGAAGCAGGCGTGGACACTGAAACACTAAGTAGTGTGTGTGTTTGTATCTCTTTTTCTGATTGGATGGTGATGCATGGCAGCCCCATGCCCCCATTGGTCCTGGAGGGACTGAGCCAACCTCCTCAATCAAACACACATACAAGGGGTTAAGGGTACAGAGAGGCGCTGATGACCACCCAGACGCAGTGTTAGGCTGACATGTTAAGACACGGGCAGCCAGCAGGGGGCAGGCAGGAGGCAGCACTGAAACAAGCCGGCCAAACACACGAGAACTGTGAGAAGGGGGAACAGCAGCAATAAACAAACAAAAAATAAATAATAATAATAAAAAAAGAGCGTTACAGAACATGAATCACAAAGAAAGGAACTGATTTCATGACACTTCCCGTTGTGAGACGGTCCATTTCAAATGGTTTCAACCCCTTTGTCCAACCATCAAGAGTATAATTTGGCATTTGGGTTATATTTAAAAGGGGCAATTAAAAAAAAAAAAAAATCCTCCATCCAAGAATGTAGCATTCTTGGCCCTACGGCAAGCAGAACAGCTGGGAGTCAGCCAAGATCACAAACAAGACATTGAATCTATTCGGATTTAATCATCCAATTGGTTTCGCGATTCGCCTGAAGCAATAGGTCGAGAGGCTTTTCTCAGGACTCCTAATGCCTGCACTGGTTGGGAAAGGATCCGTTTCCGCACTAAGGTTCAGCTTCTGTTACGAAGCGTTAAGATACAGCCTAATGTACAGTCAAGCCGGAAAGTCTGCACACCCCTTTCACCTTCTCCACGTTTTATTACGTTACAGACATATTCTACAATAGATTGAGTTCATTTTTTGTCACAAAATAGTGCTACGGCTTGGCTTGAGATGTTGCTACAACTTAATTGGAGTCCACCTGTGATAAATTCAATTGATTGGACATGATTGGGGATTGCCAACACCTGCCTATATAAGGTCCCACAGTTGACAGTGCATGTCAGAGCAAACTCCAAGCCATGGGGTCAAATGAATTATCTGCAGACCTCAGAAACAGGATTGTGTCAAGGCATAGATCTGGAGAAGGGTACGGAAAAATCACTGCAGCTTTACAGGTCCCAAAGAGCACAGTGGCCACCATCATTCGTAAATGGAAGAAGTTTGGAACCACCAATAATCTTCCTAGACCTGGCCGCCCGGCCAAACTGAGCAATCGGGGAAGACGGGCCTTGGCCAGAGAGGTGAGCAGGAACCCAAAGGTCACTCTGACAGAGCTCCAGCATATCCTTGTGGAGATGGGAGAACCTTTCAGAAGATCAACCATCCAGGCAGCACTCCACCAATCAGGCCTTTATGGTAGAGTGGCCAGACGGAAGCCCCTCCTTAGTAAAAGGCACATCACAGCCCGCTTGGAGTTTGCCAAAAGGCACCTAGAGGACTCTCAAACCATGAGAATCAAGATTCACTGGTCTGATGAAACCAAAATTTAACTTTTTTGGCCTGAATACCAAGCGTCACGTCTGGAGGAAACCAGGCACCGCTCATCACCTGGCTAATACCATCCCTACAGTGAAGCATGGCGGTGGCAGCATCTTGATGTGGGGATGTTTTTCAGCAGCGGGAACGGGGCAACTAGTCCTGATAGAGGGAAAGATGAATACAGCTAAGTACACAGAGATCCTTGAAGAAAACCTGCTCCAGAGCGCTCTGGACCTCAGACTGGGGCGAAGGTTTACCTTCCAACATGACAACGACCCGAAGCACACAGCCAAGAGAACAAAGGAGTGGCTTCGGAGAAAGTCTGCATGTCCTTGAGTGGCCCAGCCAGAGCCCAGACCTGAATCCAATTGAACATCTGTGGAAAGAGCTGAAAATGGCTGTGTACCGACGCTCCCCATCCAACCTGACGGAGCTTGCAACTATATGCCAAGAGGAATGGGCAAAAATGTCCAGAAACAAGTGTGCCAAGCTCATAGCTTCTTTCCCAAGACACCTTGAAGCTGTAATCACTGCCAAAGGTGCAGCAACCAAGTATTAGACTAAGGTGTGTACAGATATGTAACCCCTAA
The DNA here is from genome assembly GCA_029718625.1 of Synaphobranchus kaupii. Taxonomy (NCBI): domain Eukaryota; kingdom Metazoa; phylum Chordata; class Actinopteri; order Anguilliformes; family Synaphobranchidae; genus Synaphobranchus; species Synaphobranchus kaupii. Next base: position 20,650,394 of record CM056379.1, read on the forward strand.
ATAACCTATTTTTGTCAGTAAAATAAAATTGCATATTTTCTAAACCTGTTTTCACTTCGTCGTTATTGGCTATTGTGTGTAGATGTTTGAGGCAAAAAATGAACTCAATCTATTGTAGTATAAGTCTGTAACGTGGAGAAGGTGAAAGGGGTGTGCAGACTTTCCGGCTTGACTGTATGGTTGGCTTTAACCCAATGACGATGCCATCTCTTGTGGGCTTGAACTTGTGGCTGTGTAAGTGACATTCAATACCATAACGCATGGTGGAAACGTCATAGAACGTAGGTCTTGAGCATGACTCCGGCAACAAAGTAAAGATGTGTTACCTTGGTTAGGAGGATACAGAGATCAATGGGACATAGGTGTTACCATAGAATTCAACTTTATAGGTTGTCCTTATGTCCCCACAACATAATCACAAAAATACCATTTTTTCCAAGCACTTTGATAGCTGACCACAGTTGTCAGCATATTGGGTCAATAGGACATCTATGAGGTTTCCAGTGTCCTGTAAACAGCTCGCTGTAGTTGAGAGGAAACTTAGCCGTCATGGGTGATGACAAACAGGGTGATGACAAAAAGGCATTTGGTCTTTCCAGTACAGATTTCCAAACTGCATATCCAACCATTTCTGGCAGAAATATACTCTTAAATCACAAATTAACCATTTGAACCCATAAACCTCTACATGCTGTACACAGCCAAAGTGTCCAAGCATCATTCTCACTTTGGGGGAAATTAGCATGCATCCATGCAATACGAATCACAAGAGTCAAGCCATTTTATGCAGTGACTGCCTGCACAACTGCATGCTTTACAACTCAATGTCATCAAGGCCAATGTCGAGTGCAGCACAGGCTCAAGCTAATCTTCCTGAATGCTAGAAGTTTCCTATGTTTCTCACTAAGCTGTGTGGGAGAGTCAGTCCTCCTGGCATTAGGCAAAAGGTTGATATGATTGGTTTACAGAAGGGGGAAGCTTAGCAGGTAATTAGATATAGGCTGAAACCAAAAGAAAGGGGTGGCATATAGTCACATGCGATCTTTCTCATTGCCTTGATTTAAATACATGGCTTACCCATCCATCCACTGATGGGCTAACATACCTTTTCAAAGCATTCTTTTTATAGCATGTATAAGGAGAGGGGAGGGGTCTGCGTGACACTGCACCTCAACACGGACTGCAAATCAGGGGCAGGAGTGCGTGTGCAGCTTTGGGAAATAAAGCTGAGAGCCAGTTTCAAATCAATAAGTCGGATTGATTTGTTTCCAAGAAAACAATTCAAACTAATAGCAATAAGGTTGGAGCAAAGCTTCACGGGTGAATGAAATGCAAATCCCACTTTCTGTTCATGAACTAAAGTGAACAGAAGAAATCCCCCCCCCCCCCCCCCCCCCCCGAAAAATGACACAGCTTTGTAATTTCTCCAAAGCAGACTGTGGATATGCAGTGGAAAACTGACTGGTGACAGCTGTGAACAGCAAATGAAGGGTCAGGATAAGCAGAACGGAAACGTTAAAAAAAAGCAACAAAAAAAAAAGCTCTGTATGTGGCCCCACGGGGGGCTCAGGTGTGGAAGGGGTCAAGGACCTGCTGAGAACGGCAGTGTAGAGTTTGGCCTTTACAGACTGCAGCAACTCTGAGTTGAGGAGGTTCTGACAGATGCAAAAGGTACACCTGTTACAGGCGCACAAGCAGCGTAACCGGGCGTGGCTGCGGAGACACACAGAGGAAGAGCAGGTCAGAGCCACACACAGTACCAGGACACGCCCCCTCGCCTCTCAAAACCTCGGCAGGGGGGCTTGGCAGGGCAACAAATTTACTTTTTCACCCACTGGCCAGAGTAGCATGTGGTTTCTAAAAATCACAAGCCATGTTCAGCATTTTATCAACCACATCACCTTTTACACTATAACACAACCTGGCTGGTTACCTGCCAAAGTGGCTGCTAGAGTAGAAAATCTTACCAGCCACAGTCAAAATTTTACCAGCATTTGGCTGGAGGCGGGTGTTGACTTCACACCCTCGGGCTTGGGGAGAGAAAATTCAAGCACTGGTAATTCAGTTAGTTACATGTGATCTCATTGGACGTTACCTACAGGAAAGAATGCAGAGTACAGCATTGGTCTTCCCTGAGATGCTGGAAACCCACAGCACAGAACATCCAGTTTTATTGTAAGAAACAAAGTCAAGTCCCAAATGGAAAAAAGTGCTGGTCTGGGCAGCGGTAACTTCATACTGAGAGCACATAAAGAAAATACTTAAGTTTTTTTTCTTTTAAAAGAGACTGTTTTCTAAACAATGCCACCTCTTTTTGTTCTGTTTTTGGTTGATAGAACTGCACATTGGAAAACAGAAAACAATAAAATAAAGGCCACCAGCAGTAATGAGAGAGAACACAAACACCATGTGTGTTAAAGAGGAAAGAGGTAAAACTCCACAAACTCAAGGAATAAAGGAAGGGAAGGAAAATGCTGAATTTATAACATCACGGCTGCACAACTGCACACACAAGGATATAGACAACTATCCGTTTCCATCAAATCAGGGTTGTCATCGTGTAAATTAAACAAGATGAGCTTTTCTCCGTTTGACTTTATAGTTTATAATGTATAGTCGACTTACTGTGTGTACTATATTCAATGTTCATTACTACGGATAGCTGCTACGTTATGAGAAAGATGTGCTTTGTCCGATCTGTCCTGTAGTTGCTTCAGTGACCTTCGGGTATGCCCTTATTGTACGTCGCTTTGGATAAAAGCGTCTGCCAAATGAACGTGATGTAGTGTAGTGTATTTCCGCAGGGATTAAACAGTGCTTCCTGTAAATACAGCCTCCAAAAGCCTCTCACTGAATGGATTTAAGCATCACGTTGGCTTTAATGAACACAGCAGTGGGAAAACAGACAGAAATATTTACAAGCTGATAGTTTGTGAATACTCATTAAACTTAATTTAAACTTAACTTATTTTGATGATGTTTTTTGACAGAGATGTTCAGTACTGGTCCGGGCCCCATATTAATCAGGAAAACGCAGCCATACTGATCGCAATTTCAATTCAGTTTCTAGTCCACAAATGTCCGTATTGATTCACAAAACCTGCACAGAATCGAGGCCTAATGCTCTGGGTGTACAATCTGCTTAAAAACGGATGAACTGAAATGGCTTGGCATTAGCTTATGCTAAATATAAAACTCACACTAAAGATGGGTGTCTAGCCACCCACAACAGCTGAAGAGCTGACTCCAAGTTTCAGGTTTTTAATATGTTGACTGTGAGCATGAAGAAGACTAAACAATCACCCTGATCAGATGAAAGCTGAACATTTGGGCAGCACTGGGTTGCGATTTTGTGATCTCATGCAGGCAACATCTGCACCGGCCCATTACAAAATAAAAAATACTTTGCAAGCTAACTGACATACAACTTAGCTATTCATAATGAAGGCTGCCAGATCTCGGCTAATATCACATTAACAATATTATTTTGTTTAGTAACAGCAGGCATTTTCATGGCCTACATTGTTAAAATGTAGATTCTCTAAACGCTAGTGTGACCTCTGGTGTCTTCGTTAACAGGAGCCATCTGTCATTCTGGCCAGAACTACTTTGCATTGCCGAGCCACATCCTCACTTGTAATAACACCTTCCACTCAGTTTCCATGCGGGAGCAACAGAGAACAGCAAAGCACACCGTATGTAAATGGCCATAATATCCTTTTACAGTTTATGCTCACCAGTCTGCTAAAACCCCTGAGTATTGCGATTACTTCCTATTTTAAATAAATGAGACAGGCAGTGGGCTAATACAACAATCCCTCAGACTGTCCCAATATCAATCCTGTCCTTTCATCTGCCTTGATTAAGTCTATGAACATGGCGAACAGATCTCACAATTTTTGAGCATGTAACGCAATTGTCAAGGGAAAATCACTACTTCACAAACCAGCCACTTCTGAACAGACGGGCATTGCCGACGTATTGTCGAGGAAAACGACGCATACTTTGAGCACTAAAGACTGCCAGGAGACGCACTCAAGATGGAATTGTGAGGCTGCGGCAATAGAGATCCACGATTCTCGTGTGCGTTTGTTCATTTTATTATTTAAAAATATATATTTATTTATTCAACAGGCAAACCAGAAATTGTTTACAGAACTGAAGAACCCTCCAGCAGTGTCCACACCCAGGAACTGAGCCCAGAGCCCAGAGCCCAGAGCCCAGAGCCCAGAGCCCAGAGCCCAGAGCCCAGAGCCCAGAGCCCAGAGCCCAGAGCCCAGAGCCCAGAGCCCAGAGCCCAGAGCCCAGAGCCCTTACCCCTTTACCTCTACACCAACGTGCACTGATGGGTATAGACAACAAGGGCATGTCACAAAAACATTCACGCATGTGGGGTGGTACAGGAGGGCTGAAGGACCAATAGGAACATGCGAGAGACTGTGGGGGGTGGTGGGGGTTACCGCTGGTTAGGTCAGAGGTCGGGGAGAATGCCGGCCGGGGCAGAGGCTAAGGCTACTCACGGATACATAGCCATGGTGGTGAGCTTGATGTAAATGTCCTTGCAGGGCGCCTCGGCCGTGTCGCAGGTGAAGGACTGGGGGGGCGGCATCTTGTGCTTCCTGCAGAAGTCCAGCGGAGACAGGCTGTGGAGCTGCTTGGCCTCCTGAAGGTCAGACTTGGCAGCGATGACCATGCACGGCGTCTTGCTGTCCATGAAGTACTGCTGCAAGCGCAGGAGAAGACGGGTCAGCGGTGAGCTTCACCAGGCCTGCTGCAGGCTTAGCAAAGAGCCAACAGTGTAACGCCTGCTTGTATGTTTACTTCTATAAAGAGGTCAAATGTACGAGTGGTTTTCTCAGAAAGTGTGTGATTTGTAAAACTGCAATGTGTCTTGGGCTTCTCCAAATCACAACTCACTGATCAGACATTGTACATTGGCACCGCTCTAGAATGGGAGAATATCCACTGGTAAATTAATTAGTGATCACACGTGCGGTTACTTGACAGAAGAAGGACTAGTTCAAATCACCATCATAACAGAATGGTGTTAACCTGCATGCTGAAAGGCGATTTTGTCTTTAACTCTGGGGTAAAGTACTTATGCAAACATGACACCATTTCAATTCTTACACATCACAACCATCACCAACTGAAATTAACAAAAAATATTGGGTAACAATGGTGACTTGTGACTTTGTAATATGTTCTTAAATCCATTATTCTATATTTCAGTCAATCTGCCAAAGTGGTTATAATGTCAGACATAGCGGACTCCATAAGAGAGGGGTAAAATGGAAAGGCACCTTGAAGATCTTGGCACAGTACTCAAAAGAGCTGGGGTTGCTGATGTCATAGATCAGGCAGACGACGTCACAGCAGATGTCGGACTCAGAAAGGAACTCGGATTCTGGGAAGACTTCGTGGAGCTGAAGGAAAGGAAGAAACCCCACTTTAGGTCAATCTGCACAACAGCAGTGGCAACCAGGCCAAGCTGGGAACATGAGAATGTGGTCCAATGTGTTTAAATTTGATGAAGACACAGTCATGTGACAGAAGGAAAAGTCTCAACATCAGATGAATACCAAAAACACAGAAGAATACTGGAGAGTCATCTTCAACTGAGTCACTGCAGATGCTTGAGTATGTCTATAGATGTGGAAATCTCAGCTCACCAGTAAATACTTCTCCTGACCGTAAACATAAGTGGTGCTGATGGCATAGTAGGACTTATGGTCTTCTCTTATCGTCTTCTGCCGCTATATGGGAAGGGGAAGAAAAAAATAAATAAATAAATAAAAGCAGTATCACAGAAAATAAAAGGTTCCCATTTACCTAATAACAACACAAATGAAGTAGCTAATACCAGTATTGGTCTTTCAACAATCTTAATCAACGCAGTGGAAGACTGTTCTAAGCCTAAGACTATTCTGATTCAATCAGTGGCAGGTGCATTCCGCTGTTAACTAAAGCATTAGCTCTCAACCTGCGGTACAGTAAATCGGTCAATTTACAGCGCAATAAAGCCCCTTTACTGTCCTGTCAATTAATAAATAAAGTCATTGGGCCCCATTCACCAACCATTCTACAAACAAAATTGCTTTCTTTAAAACGTTTTTATAAACATTGGCAGTGGCAGTGACCACTGTTTTCTTAATTGGGATTTTTTTTTCAGAACGCAAACATCCGTTAATCCCGAAATGCTTGTAAAAACATTTTAAAGTCTTAAGAACAAATTTGTTCGTAGAGTGATTGGGGACTGAGGCCCAATGAGATGACACGGCACCTGACACCATTACAGCCACTTTGTTCTTTTGTTTTTGCATTGGCAGGATAATAAATGGGATGCATTACTGCGCAAATAAGGCAGTGCACTTATGTGAACGGTTGGTTTGAGAGCCACAGGCTCAGAGCTTTACTTGTTTGGAAACGGTGGCAGTGCACGGACCCTCACCGTGAGGTTACGGCCCAGGAAGGCCTGGAGGAAGCCACTCTTCCCGCTGCCCCGCGACCCGAACACGTTACAGCGGAACACGCTGCGCTGCGTCTGCTTCTTCTGCAGGTCGATCTTCTTGTCACGCGTCACTACATGTGGGCGGGAGAAAGGTTTACACATGAATCACCAATCAAAAGCTCTGACTGACAGACTGACTGATTGACTGATAAATGGCGGGCCTGCTCAATCTTCGTCATTTGATGGCCAATGTCTGTACAATCTGGGCATTTTATCACCTGGATGGACAAATCAAACGATTTATCTGAAATGAACCAATTGAGCCTGCCTCCCCAGCTCTGGGAGTTCCCCTGCTTTTACAGAGCTGATGAGAAAAGCTGCAGCATTTCATTCCTCAACCTACACAATAACGGAGTTCAGCCTCATGCCTACATGCAGTCAGCCACAGACATGTCCATAGCCAGCCAAATTTACACAGGGAAACCCTAGTCCCAATCAACTCACTCAACTCACTCAACTCACTCAACTCACTCAACTCACTCAACTCACTCAACTCACTCAACTCACTCAACTCACATCTCACCTGTAATGGATGCTGCCTGAGACTCCTGCTCACAGATAATGGAGTAGCCTAGGTAGCCCAGGTACTCCAGGCAGCGCTGCACGTCGAGGTACGTCGTTAGCCTAAACACCACAAAAGACCACACCCCGCGTCAGCACATGGCAAGTATCACAGCTACAACTATTAATAAACACCCTATATACACAACACTACACGGTATACTACTGTAGTTGGCATTGTTTCATAACCTTTAAAAAGGTAGGAGGAGGACCACATCAGGAGGGTGTTTCCACCATGACGGTCACCTTACAGGGAGACAGAGAGTAAAAACAGAGGGACACCAGCTGCACGTGTGGAGAACACGTGTGGCAATACTCACGTCCACTGCGACAGATAGCCCTGGTAGGTTATCCAGCCCTGGTCGTTGGTGCAGACCGTGTTGTTGACGTCGGGACCCCAGGGCATGTAGGGGAAGACTTTGAACAGGTCCTTCATCTCATCTGGAGACAGGGCACAGTCTCTGTCCTGATGCATAAGACAGTCAATGTCACAATGTCAAAAGCCTAGTAAAACAGAATCAGAATTCTGTGCAATTACATCGAGGGAATAAAACTGGAACACTCATTCAGAAGGAATGCTTGCCAGCCAAACCAGCAAAGCCGTGCAAAGTTTTATTCTTCAACAAAAGCTGGACATTTCAGCTGTTCAGTGATAAAATAATCAATCTGATTGAAAGGGCAGTAAAACATAAGGCTACCTGCATCACGTCACAAACAGGACCATATGCCCATGTATTCATCTCTAGAAGATTAGATACCCGTCCACTTAGGTTCAGCGTTTTGCTGAGCAGGCTGCATGAGTGATGACTCTGCTCTGATACTAATGGACAGGAGAACCTTTACATTTTCTCTGTCAGGAATACACCCAGACTGAGCTTGCGTAAGACATCAATAACACACACGGAATAAAATGTCATCAATAAGCGGTACACAGTAGACAAAGACAAACATTGCGTCTGGTAGCAGGAACCCGCTTGCGCATTATCTCCGACTCCCTTTTAAAATCAATTCCAAAGAGCGTTACTGTGCAGCTAATGGAACATTTTTAAGATGCCATGTGGCCTCGTTTATAACCCTATCACGTGCGCACATACGAGAGTCAGAGCGCAGCTGGCTGTGCTTCAATCTGTTTTCAGCCCACAGCCACTGTGACACGTCCATTATTTAAAGAAGGGTTGGGGACTGGTTTTCAAAGGAAGCTGCGTTTACAGGGTTGCGCCCACTTCCTCAAATGGAACAGTTAATGGTCTAATAAACTTATTAACAGACTTTAACCATGCTTGCAGGAGACTAAGCTAATTGTTAATGGACTGGTCCAATAAGAGTGATACCAGCACGACACTGTCCACACAGCGGCCTGTCTGTTGGCAGTGTGGTATAATGGTTGGAGAACTTGTAAGTGGGCTTGCAACCCAAAGGTTGCAGGTTCGATTCCCAGGTAGGACACTAATTGAGCAAGTAAAAATAACCAGCTATATAAATGGATACCTTGTATTAAAAAAAAGAATTAAAAAAAGTTGTTTAAGTCTCCTAAATGCCTGGAATGTAATGGAATGAGATCATTACATTATGACACATGAAATCTACCAGCAACACAAAATAATGCTAATGCTAATGCTAGTGACACAGGAATCATAGCCACACCAGACAAACGCAGTAAATGACTGTATGGACATAAAATGGGGCTTGGCGACCGCCTGTGTCAGAGTTACCTTGTCGTGCTTATCAAAGACACTCTGGAGGAACAGGTAAGCATTGTGGTTGAGCTCGGTGGTGCAATCTTGGGGTATTTTTAACCTGGGAGAAGAAGAACACTGTGGTTACACTGAGCACACTCGGGGTTACACCACATTAATCCAGCCTTAAAAACACGAGACAAAATAACTGTCAATCAGCATCGACCCTCATTAATAAAGTTAGAGCTGTAGGTTGATGTTGCTTCACATGAGTTCTAACTGCAATGAGTTTAGCAACTTAGTTACACTATATTTCAGATACAAATTACTTGTAAAATGCTTTGTATGTCACAGTTTACGGAACAATTAACGGTTCTTCACTGCACAAACTGCACGCTTCGCTGTAAAGACATGCTTAACACACACAACTTCTGACAAGATGGAGTTTTACATTTATTTTGCCCACTTTAACAAAAATTGACCACATTTTTTAGAAAACATTCTCAGATAACAGGTAGATAGCATACAATTCACATACCGAAAACAACAGGACATGCTCTCTTACAACTTTCAATTTCAATGTCACAAATCCAAATGTATACAAATACTGGCCTATATAACAATCCCCACCATTCAACAAAAGGATATAAGTATCAGCCAGTAACTAAGAACATCATTTTCGACAATGATGTAATACTGATTCCAGGTTAATGGAATGTCCAACGAGACACTTAATAGCCTAAACAGAGTAAATAAATGCCGACATCCAATTATACACAGAAAGAGAACGAGGATATATCACACTAAATGAGTTCCAAAATGTGCTACGTGTGCAGAGCTCTGCCGATTCAGCAGGTTTTACATATCCAGACTGTGCATGAAAGAGACTCACGGGGGGAACAGGTAGTCCTGCGTGAGCTCCAGGTCGTCGTCGTAGCCGAATCTCCGCAGCACGGTCCAGGTGGTCTCGTGCCTGCCTCTCTGGATGAACAGAGTGTGCAGGAAGAGGAAGCCTGCGGAGAACGGGAGCACAGCCCGAGTCAGCAGCTGCGCTAACACCTGGGTTATCGCCTGCGTCAGCCACGCCCGGCTTCACCGGCGTGCACCGTGAGGAGGTGAACTAGGCCACCCTGCAGGAGGCCCCGAGGGACCCAGCTCACCTTTGAGCGTGAGGCCATTGTCCTGCACTCCATCCATCATGTTCTTCCTCACTACATTCTTCACGTCCTCCAGGGCCTGAGGCGCCAGCGGGGTATTAAAGCACGTTCTCTAAAACACACAGAGCGGTCCGTATCTCAACAGAGCAGCCCCTGGTCAGTGGATACCCGAGATATCCCTCTCCTCCCGGATTAACTCCAGGGGACTCGAGCAGACTCCAGAAAAGCTCTAAGGTATTCAGCCACCCACTAAGTATGGGGGTTCCGTTCAGATTAACGCGGCCAAGAGGAAGGCGCCTACCTGGAAGAAGTTGAGCTCATTATCGTTGAGAATCCCATCGTTGTCCAAATCCGACACTTTGAAGATGCGTGTCAGGGATTTAATACAGGGAGGCTTCATCTGCAAATGAATGGGAAAATTCATGCATAATATGCCCCATTATTCAAGATACATGAACAAACATGCAGCGTTCTGACAAGTGTGCAACCAAATCTGTGAACACACAACAGCATTTATTTCTCCTATTCAGCACCAGCATTCTCATTCACAGCTCAGCTCTTATTGAAGTGAGAATTTCTTGCCAACAGTAAATCATAAAAACCAGACTGTTTTAGGACGTACAGGTGCAGTATAATAATAACGGCCACTGAACCAGGGTTGATGTACCCAGTATGCACTGGGGTTGGGCTGCACTTACCTCCTTCTCCTCTGGGCAATACAGGGGCCCTGTGGGGTGCAGAACGGCCTTCTGGGCATAGTAAAACAGCTCAGAGATGTTCTTCAGGTTTTTTGCCGAACACTTAAAATAAAATTAAAAATGAAAGATAGAACCATAAAACGAACAAGGGATAACAAAAACAAAAAAATAACAATACAAATCCTTCAATGAAATATGTATAAGAATGCAATAGAAGGACAAAAAACAGCTGCAGGTCTGAAATCCAAATTCAAGCATCAACGTAATATTGCAACCACTTGTACATGTCATGGGCTAGGTGGTTCACTTTTCTGATAGTAGGGACTGCTTGAATTCTCTCCACTTTAGTGAATGTAAAATTGACAGAAGTTAAGGACTATGTACATAGACTCTCCAAAAATGTCACTATCCTAAAGAGACTTGGCTCAGGTCAGGTCTCAAGTCTACACAGGGGGCTTAAGAGACAGGATCAGTCTCATGGCTTAGACAGAGAAAGCTGATACGCAAAGCTGTCTGCGAGTCGACCACTCAAGCATCGGTGCTGGACACGCCCAGTATTGTAAGACATTTACGAATAGGTAAGAAGACTGCTGGTTTCGCAACTTCAACCTTTCAATATGTTCAGGAGACAGCAACATGTGAATGTTTTCACATTAAAACAACAACAGCGGCCTTCAATGAGACAAAGGTTGCACAAGCACAGCATTGGAAGCAGTTTGTATGAACTATAATTTTGAATGATCTCGTCACTGAGGAACAGACCAACGATTCCGTTTCACCTCAGGCGAGACTGGAGATGCAGCCCCCTGTAAGTAATCACATACTTAATTTATAAACCTGAGTTACACCCAGTCCCTTCATGCAACATAAACTTCTGAAGGCCTGGCATGACTGCAGCTTTACTTCCAGCAGCCTGAAATGAATGCCGCAAATGCCATGACTGATTCTCAAGAGATCAGTGACATTTCCTCTGTGACATGAGCATGACAGTGCGCGCACAGCCATGTGACACTAGAGCGAGACGGCTTCAGAAATGTCCCGCACATGACCCAGACAGTTGGGCTAGTAGCCAAGGAGTAACTCGAGACCGGGGACCACCTCGCATGAACTTGAACTCTCACTCCAGTAACACACAAACTGCTTTATGGATCATACAGCAGGGACTCCTACCTCAACACACGTCTCGATCTCTGAGTACTGGTTCATGATGGGTAGGATGGTTTCCATGCTGCTGTGTTCCACCAGGTCCGACTTGTTCCCCACCAGAATCAGGGGTACCCTGCATCCCAAAACAAGAGCCACTGTGAACACTCCGAGTTCTGTCGCCCCTCATCAACCTCCGTTACAATCAGCCAAAACATACGATTTGTTCGTTCAGTTATAGAGACTCAATGTCAAAGGTAAAGCAACGTAGTGTTCATGAGGGTGGCCCAAAGGCAGGGTCTTTCCCAAGACTGATATTCCTGCAGTAAGGCCGTCCATCACAGCGCTCTCCACTGCGTGCTCTCCCTGCCATCTGATTGACACGCTGAAACTTGGCAGCTTTTCGGGGCACTGAAATAAGTGCTCCAGTAAAATGCAATGCGGGCGTATTAATCTCCGTTAAAAGATATGAGACCTGTGTCTCTAGACTGAACTTAACCCAGATACATGGGCAACCACAACGCGTTCCACGGCAACCACAACACGCTCCGTAGTCACGCAACACATGCCCTCTACCATCCACCCAAAGTGCTCAGACTGCTCTTGATACAAAAACCATTAGCAAAGAGTAGCCGTTGCACAGACAGGTCAGGTAGTCTCCTGCTTCATAAAAAGATGCATCACACACCTGCTATCCTTGTCTGTCCTGTCATTAATAAGTGGGATCCAATGACTTGTTACCTGCAGGAGAAAAACAAAAGCAGTGTGATAAATGGTTGCAGAAGAAAACACAGTAGATACAAAAGCAGAGGCCATTTTAATCTCCATACACTGAAAAAAATACTGAACATAACATGAGCGCTAAATACAGGAAAATGCTAAACTCACCTTCTCAATAGACTTTTTGTTGTTGACTGAATACACTATACATATTACATTTGCCTGCAAAGGAGAGGAAGAACATGCATTATCTCCAGAGTCCTAATTATATACTTTTTTTTTTAATATGATTTGGAAAAGTCATGCAAATATTACTTTTGATATTTCTTGGAATAGTTGTTCATCCGTTTGTTCAGCCTCTGTGGAAGTAAAACAAATTAGACAAATACAAATTATATTACTTGCAAATGCAAGATGATTGAATCTGAATGGCTTTGTGATGCCAGTTCCCTATAAACAGTATTTTAATCTGTGACAGACTTGGGTTACCTGAATAATCTACTATGTGAGTGGGGACTCTCTCTGGAGTGACATCCGCAGGGATTGTAATCTCTTCAGCACGTAGAGGAACCTGTGTCACAGAAAACTATGGGTAGACTTATGGATTTGTGAAGAGGGGCATATAAAGTAGCAGTCCACTCCACACTCACAAGGACACTTTTTCAACAAACACTGGAAGGTTTAGAGAATTTCATACCGCATCTGGGAATTCCTCGCTGACTAATGACATGATCAAAGACGTCTTCCCCACTTTGGCTGTTGAAACAAGGATAGCAACCGCACAGCTTAGTTCAACAGCAATACGGCATGCAAAAACAACAGTCTACACCTGGCAGAGAATGAGTCTCGAGCTCCCCAGTCAGTCAACATCAGCACAGCTCTAAAACAGATGTACAGTATGCTGCTGAGGCATAGAAAAAGTTCAATATGGGACCGACCGCATCTTTGAGACAGATTTGGGTAAAGAACCCGCAACAAGCGTGCGTCCCATCAACAGATCCATTTCGACATCAAGCGTGCGTCCCATCAACAGATCCATTTCTACATCAAGCGTGCGTCCCATCAACAGATCCATTTCTACATCAAGCGTGCGTCCCATCAACAGATCCATTTCTACATCAAGTGTGCGTCCCATCAACAGATCCATTTCTACATCAAGCGTGTGTCCCATCAACAGATCCATTTCTACATCAAGCGTGCGTCCCATCAACAGATCCATTTCTACATCAAGCGTGCGTCCCATCAACAGATCCATTAACGTTAAGCGTCCCATCAACAGATCCATTTCTACATCAAGCATGTTCACATGACAGATCCCATCAACAGATCCATTTCTACATCAAGCATGTTCACATGACAGAAGTTTCCATGAGCTGGTGACAGCTGTGGGAAAAGCTTCCATAGTTTGCAACAACACTGCAGAATATAATGAGGGAGATTAATGTCCTCTACATAGCTCCTTTCATTCATCTCACCCAACACCAACGAGTAGAACCCATCTGTGTTATGGATTGTAGCCATTTTACCCCGTAACGTTCCACCTGTCATAAAACTGAGGTGAAGGGCGAGGGATTTATTTCGCCAATTAAAAATAGATTGATTAGACTGCAAGACTGAAAGTGCAAGAAAGTGGGAATCCTATCAGGACACCAGGAAACCTCCACATTGCTATAGGATCTTTACTGTGAGTTGACTTCAATTTTGACCTCTCTTCCAAAAATATTATGCATGACTGTAGTGGGTTACTGGTTTCTCTACTTGGTGTAGAGGGATTACTGTCCCTTACTTGCCCATGAACACCACAACTAGCATAACCCCTGTTGTTCCATGAAGCCTCATATCAAAATAGTCCAAAACTATTGGCTGCAGTTAAGTAGAACGCTACAGGGTGATGTCTGTTTGTATTTCTGAGCAAAGGTCACAGGTGAAATTTGCAACAGCATTTTTAAACAAATGTGCATCAGCTGTAGAATTGTTTGCCCTTCTTTCAGTAATATGAGGAATCATCAACGTAAAGGCACCCAATTCTACACTGTTGTACTGTTGTCAGCAGTTAGTCTCAAACCACTCCTGGCAAGAACCAGACCAGGCGGTCTACAACAGTCGGTCAAAACACTACCACATAATTAATCCTGCAGATCAAATGCTTGATAAGAAAAAGAGATGAACCTGTGCCGGCCACAGATCGCGGCAAAGGTTTGATCAGGTCCTTCACCACAGATACTTAACGACCACAGGAACCAAACGAAGACTGTAGGCTATGTAGGCCATTGAGCACTGGCATCACAACACAAAAGATAAAAATAGGTCTTGACTTCAGAAACAGATGCAGGACTGAAGAATGGAATCAGAGACCTCTGTAGAAAAGCACAGACCTCGTTCTGTAAGTGAGGTTCCATTTGTTCCTAAAAAAGAACTTGGTCTAGTCTGTTTGCAAAAATGTGCGTGAAAATCGGGTGCAATGCAAGTTATGCGTGCTTATAGTGGCTGAACTAAAATGCTGGCAGCAAGCTTTCGATGAAAAGAAAGCCAAAAGGCAGCACTGCAAAACACGGCGGAAATAACAGAACACCGCATGCATGTTTGTAAAAGAACAAGTGCACATTATGGATTTTGACCCTGGAGTTGAATTGTTCCATTGGATTATCCATTATCCGTACTCGTCAATACGGTGTGTGCAGTTTCACACTATGTATGACAGCGCATGCCGATGCTATGGCATCCATAACATCTCAAACTCCTCCCTTAGCAGGTCAGTACAAACAGTAACGTACATTACATTTCATCAATATATTGTACAATATATCGTCGGAAGCAACGTTTTGCATGACGAACTAACTAGCTATTAAGCCAATGGCGGAATTCAAAGGTTGAATAACGTTATTTGGCCAAAACGCATACCCGGCTAACGGGAAGCATGCCAATTAAACTGGTGACCCAACTTGAATAACTAAGTTACTATTAACAACATATAGCTAGCAAACTGAGGTTACATTTTTTTAATGACGGACGAATATCAGTAACACTGGCTCCGCGAATTATTAACATACTGAATGACAGTTGGTCATTCATTTACGGAATGTGGTAACGTTACTACTGCAACTAAATTAGGCAACTATGCATGTAGCACTAATGCTGGCTACACACATTACACTAGCATTGTTAAACTGAAGGGACATGTTAACACAAAGAAACTTACGTTCCCCCACAAGTAATATCCTTACGTCCTTCCTCATTCTTTCCACCCTTTGTTCGTCTGCGGATTAAAATACGCGAATTATTCAATTAAAAACCATCTAGGCTCCCCTGTGGCACAGTAGTTTAGCTAGCCTAGCTAGCTAGCTAATCCGGCCTTGCGCAGTTCACTTCTACAACCCCAAAGTGTCGGCACTGTTTGTAGGACGAACCGGACGGAGGGATTGTGACTCTTCTGGTGATTTAGCAGCGTCCGTTAATTAAGCATACACTTAACTGCAACCTTTACTATTAAACAATATTATCGGCATTTTCAGAAGGGCCAGGTTTAACAAATTTAGCCTTCTGCTAATCTCCAGTTAGCTAGCTGTGACATTCTGCGGTAGTCTGCCTCATGAATGTTCCGCGCGCACGCCTCCTGCCGCTGACTTCCAACACCCCGACGGAGAGCAGAAACGGACATTTCTACTGCGATTTTAGCGTGTTACTAGAAACATCCAGCTGGGGCTTATTACCTCATGTAGTTGCGACACATGCTATATAGCTACGTATATATATTATACAATTTACAAAAAATTCTTTACTTGTATCATGCACATTTTATAAAAGGGTTCACAAAATTACACCTTTATGTCTATGTTTATGAAATTATGGTTGTACAAGTTACACAAGCTATAAACAGAATGTCCATGTATTATACAAATAAAAATGTTATGGGGTGAAGGCCATATTGTGTTTATTATGTATCAGATCAAAAACGTCTACGACGTAAAAAAAGCCAAGTTACTCACGCATAGCCTACATAGCGCTGTACATAAGTTCTTAATTCCAACTTGCAAAAACTAGGCCTGCCTTTAAAAGTCTTGATATCAAAATGTGGCCAAGTTACAACTACCAATATTGCCTATCGTAGCTCACACTGAATAAACTAGCTCTATTCCAAGGCAATGCTATCCAAACTTTCCTAAATTATTTAATGCAACTTGGCCCTGTGTTTCTTCATCTTTGCATGTGAAGAGATTGTGCCTCATGGAACAACATATGGTTTCAATGAATGTTTTTAACAGTTGATGAATAATTACACTCCAGAAAGGATATGGTTGTACTTTATTGGCAAGTTTACTTTAGAAAATGTACAGGTTTTAAAATGTTAACTGCTGCTACAGCATTCTTTACAATTCACAAACACATTTATATGAAGAAACATCATGTACAATAGAGAAAGGGGTGATGAATAAATAATGCAGATAAAAATGATGATGATATTTGCAAACAGAATTTTGTGAACACAAGGATATCTATGCTCTGTAGGACCACACAGGTTTTGATAGAAATCCAAATAAATAAATCAATAAATACATAATAATAATTATAATAATAATAATAATAATATTTTATTAATTCTGTGCTTTTCATAGACCCAAAGCAGTGGATGCAGACAATTGTTCAAACATGCCCTATAGTGTAGTAATTTTTCTGTTTAATTTCTAAGTGTAACACATCTGAATCAGAGTATTTCCACTATAAATTATTTTCATTTTGCAGTTTGATGTGGCACATAGTTTCATTGACCAAATTCTCTTGAGATGGTAAGATGAAGAAACACAGGGCCAAGTTGCATTAAATAATTTAGGAAAGTCTGGATAGCATTGCTTTGGAATAGAGCTATTTTATTTAGTGTGAGCTACGATAGGCAATATTGGTAGTTGTAACTTGGCCACATTTTGATATCAAGACTTTTAAAGGCAGGCCTAGTTTTTTCAAGTTGGAATTAAGAACTTATGGACAGCGCTATGTAGGCTATGCGTGAGTAACTTGGCTTTTTTTTTACGTCGTAGACGTTTTTGATCTGATATCACTTATTTTTTATAGCTAACTAATAATGAATAATGCATGAAGATAAACACGGAGAGAGACATGCATTCCAAAGAAATGTATGCAGACATTCGCTTAACCATAACGCCCTCCATTGACAAGAATGAGAACACAGTTATCCTATTACAGACAGCACACAATTACATTAAAAGAGTTTGTAGATGAGCAGTATTTAATGTGTAATGAAATACAATGAACAGCACCACCTGAGCTATGGATCATGAAGAAGCATGTGAATTAATAAACCAAGTCTACATGGAGACATACAGTACATGCACAATGGGCTAGACGCAAACACATTCTAGCTGAAAGACATACAGCCTAAATAGCTAGTACAGCCTAAATAGTTTGCATCAGTAAAATATGGAAATACAGTTTTAAAATATGGAAATACAGTTTTAAAATAGGGCTATTAGTATTCTATGAAATACATTTAACGTTAGGCTATTCAACACTGGATTGCCGGATGCGTAACTCCAACCTTCCATGTGTGGGCTACGAGCTAGCGAGCGAGCTAGTGAGTTCATAAGCACAGCAGTTAGGCTATTCAACACTGGATTGCCGGATGCGTAACTCCAACCTTCCATGTGTGGGCTACGAGCTAGTGAGTTTCTGCACAGCAGTTTTTTTCCGGTAGTGTAGAACGTTACCTGCGGGAAATGTTTTAGTACCGGACAGCTAGGTTTAGTTTCGTTTTCTGTAGTGCAATGAATGTAGGCTATAATGCATGTTGATTCGCTTCGTAGTAGCCTAGCTTGTTTCCGCTTCCTGACGAGAAGCAGGAAGTAACGTTGGCGAACAAGCTTAATTGGACAACGCATATTTCCCAGGAATCTTAGCCAGAAAGAAAACAGTAGATACTACTAAGAAAGTACATACCAGAGATTATTCTTATTATTATTATAATTAAAAGTGTTTACAGTAAGCTACATTATCAGCAGAGTAGCGTAGACTACAGCCACACTCGGAGGCTATCTATTTATTTATAAGTGACTAACCATGAATCAGATATGTTTGGGGAATTGGTGGTTTATAAATCCGATCGCTTAAAGGCTTGCCGCTTAAAAGAGGCTATCCTTAATTTTTAATGTAGGCTATTATTGTAAATTCTTAATTTTCCTAGTAGTTAATTTTATGGTGACCTTGTGTTATGTGTGAAAAGGATAAAGTGAACAGAGCTGAAGTGAAGAAATTAATGAATAAAGAAATGTTGGCCGAGGCAAGGGGTTTCCACAGTCAGTCAGTCATGACCGCAAGAGCAGAGCGTAACACCCTCCCTAAACCAGACAAAAGCGAGCGTCCGGTTTGGGGAGGGTGTGATATAATACAAGTGAAACATTGAACAGTTAATATTGTAAACCTCTTTTGCCTTTGCAATAAAAATACGTTAATGTGTCAATGTGAAAAAAATAAGTCTAAGAAATGAAAAGTACTTAACAGTTGCACAATGTTTTTGTGGAAAATGCACATGTGCCCTGCTGTGCTCGAACCCCCTATCCACTGTGTGAGAGACTGCAGCTTTAACCACTAAGCCACAGTAGCTTCTTGGAAAGCATGAAGCCATTAGCTACATTAACATTAAAAAACATTAGTATGAAGCGTTTTTATTGGACGATAAGCTTGATGAGCAGGTATACGGACCATACCCTCAAATAATAATTCTCCCCATTGGATAACATCGCAACGGAGGCAGGAAGTTTGGCAGGAAAATGGGAAGAAGAATAAGAAGAAGAAGCAGCAGCAGGAAGGAGAAAAACGGCAAAATAACCCAAGTTTGGGGCTTTATTGTGTGGATGTGTGAAGTTGTATCTGAATGCTGTGTGGTTACATGAGGTCAGAACATACAGAAGTTAATGTTTTTAAGGGCTGAGAGTCTATGGTCATTGTGGTTACTTCTGTAGGAAACCCTGAAAAGTGCCAAACTCTCTGTGCTGTATAGGTATGGGGCATGCCCCACCAAGCCGTAACTTGGCGGATGGCATACCTGCCATCCCAATAATGTATATAAAGACGAATCTTATTATAAAGTATCTTGCATACGCTAAGTTCTCATTTACTCTCAGATAATACTCACAGTGCAATGTGACTCCTTGTTTAGAGGATAAAATACAGTGGAGAAGAAAACACACAAATAGATTCAAACTTTAATTTCATGACAAGAATACATTGATACATAAAACAAAACATCAAGGATCACCTTCCTGTGCAATATGATTAGAATATGACCCAATTCAATTCTATAAATTCAATAATAATATTGAGTAGTAGTATTTTCCTCAAAAACATAGGGGTCAAAATGATTGGCTCCCCTAAAGAATATTTTAAATAAAACCAACCAAAGTGGTATCGGTGATGAAATTAAATTTAAAAAAATGAATGTGTCTGCAAAAACTGTATTGCCACCTTTCACCATTTCCTGTTTCATTGGGGTATAAAGGTTGTACACATGTAAAACCCCTTTGTCATCCATCACCATAGGGAAAACCAAAGAGCTCTCAACTCAGAAGAGACACGTGGTTGTTGACCTACACAAATCAGGCAACGGATATTTAAAAAAATACACAAAACAGTTGAAAACATCACTAAGCATCACTAACAATCAGGGTAATAATCAAAAAGCTTCAGAAGTCTGAAACCAAAATTTGCCACAATGAGGATACATGTCCATATTGCCCCCACACAGTGAGGAAGATGGTGAGGGAGGCAAAGAATAACCCAAGGATCTAGTGGAATCTTGGGATAATCAGGTTTCAAAATCAACTGTTAGACACCACCTCCATGTCAACAAGCTCTTTGGAAGGGTTGCACAAAAGAAGCCCGTACAGAGAGCAACCCATACATTGAAGTTCCTGAATTTTGCCAAGCATCATTGTAACTACAAATGGAATCATGTGTTCTGGTCAAATGAGTCCAAAATTGAACTTTTTGGCCATGCACACCATCGGCAGATGATTGCATACAAGGAAAAGCACCTGATGCCCACAGTAAAATATGGCAATGGCTGGTCCAGGGGCTGTAGTTAAGATTGATGGCATAATGAATTCCACTAAGTACCAGGATATTTTAGTGCAAAACCGGTCTGCCTCTGCCAGGAGGTTGAGACTTGGCCATAGATCAACCTTTCAACAAGACAATGACCCCAAACATCAACACAGAATGGTTGCGGGAACACAAAATGAAGGCTTTGCAATGGCCATTTCAGTCTCCGGACATAAACCCCATTGAAAACCTGTGGTCTGAATTGAAGAGGGCAGTCCAGAAGCGCAAACCTAAGAATAGCAAGGATCTTGAAATTTGTTGCATAGAGGGGTGATCCAACATCATTTCTAATTGATCCCAAAGGTGTTTTATGGGATTGAGGTCTGGGCTCTATGCAGGCCTGTCTGGTTCTTCCAAACTGATCTCAACAAGCAATTTTTGCTTTCCACACGGGGGCATTGTCATTCCGAAACATGAAAGGCCCTTACCAAAACTGCCAAGCCTGAAACATGAAAGGCCCTTACCAAAACTGTTGCCACAAAGTTGGAAGCACAGAATCATCTAGAATGACATTGTATGCTGTAGCGTTAAGATTTACCTTCAATAGAACTTAGGGGCCAAGCCTGAAACATGAAAAACAGCCCCAGACCAAGGGGTGTCCAGATACTTTTGGCCAAATAGTGTATCTAGTGTTATTTTTGCTAATTTTCATGTAGGCTGCTAATAATGACTCTTAAAAAAGTTTTTTTTTTTTTAAAGTTAAAAAATATATATTATAAAATATAAAAAATTAGAAAAATATAATAAATGCATAGGAATAAATTTGAGTCACATCCAGAATTTTGCTACAAATAACTACACCTAGGGCCTGATTTGCTAAGCCCTTCATTGGTTTTGCGTGTGCTAAAAGGTTGCTAAAGGTCTAAAGGTCTTAGTAAATCAGGCCCCTAGTGTGCAATGAGAGCCAAAGAATTTCCATTCTTTAGCCCATACAGCCAGAATGCTGGTCTCACAGGAGATGCAAACCGCACCTCTACACTGTGTAACAGAATCATGTGGTCTGTCATGCTGTTAAAGGCCATGGAACCTCCCTCCATGTCGAGCATAATTCTGACCTTACTGGGACGGTCATGTTTAATGGGCTCACTGATGTTGTTATGCCAGAAGCACAGTTTATTTGAGCTCCACTCCAGGCACCAGGAGTTGGCGGTGCGACCCAGATTCTCTGTACGGCCCAGATGAGGGTAAGCCACACCGATGGCCCAGCCATCGCTCTCGGACGTGTCCACTTCCCAATAATGCACACCACTGCTGAACTCCTGGTCTGCCATCACCTGGCTGATATCAAAGTGGTCGGCCCGTGACAGAGATGGCCGCCCCAGGCTCCGCCTCCGGACTTGGACCCTGCAGTTGTCATCTGAGAAGGTCAGGTCCCTGTGTGCCTTCTGACGACTGAAAAAGAGGCGTTCCAAACCTGCCCGGGGCACAGGAGGAAAGACACACATGTACCATATTGGACACTCTAGACACCAAGGTATATTTTTGAAATGACTATTCAATTTAAAATTATGTATAACATACTTTATCTTGCAGTGATGGGACAATTCCGTTTTTATATAACATCTAGGTTGGAAGTTTACTTTCAGTACTTTTAGCTTTTACAGTTTTTAGAGTAAGTAGTCACAAAGATCTACACAGTGCTATTTATTCATCTATAAAAAAACAAAATTATGTTATTTTACCATCATTATACAACCCCAATTCCAAAAAAGTTGGGACAGTGTGTAAAATGCACATAAAAGCAGAAAGCAGTGATTTGTAAATTCTCTTTTACATATATTTAATTGAAAACAGTACAAATAAAAGATATTTAATGTTTTACCTTATCAACTTTATTGATTTTTGTAAATATACGTTATTTCCAAATTTGATGCCTGCAATACGTTCCAAAAACGTTGTGACAGGGCCAAAAAAAAGACTGGGAAGTTAAAAAAACACCTATTTGGAACGTTCCACAAGTAAACAGGTGGTGCTATCATGACTGGGTATAAAAGGATATCAAAAGACTCTTGATATTTTATTTTCAGCGATACTATAACCTCTCTGTATTTGAATGGATCTCTATTGGAATTGGGGGGTGGGACTAGATTAAGCTGTAAATTACACGGGAATAGTATGGAATCCATGGTTGGCTGAGTGGCTGTAAGTAATCAACGGTCTGAGGTATCAAACGAGCCTCAAACCATCACTCTGCTGCCAGATATGCAGTAGATATGGATGGATAACTTGGAGGGTTGTTTCTCCTGACTCATTTTCCTATTGAATTCTATGGAAAATTAAGTAAAAGAAACAACCCTCAAAGTGATCCATCCATATCTTCTGCATATCTGGCAGCAGAGTGATGGTTTGAGGCTCATCTTTTGATATCCTTTTATACCCCATCATGATAGCATCACCTGTTTACCTGTGGAATGGCAAACAGGTGGGTTTTTTTTGAGCTTCCCAGTCTTTTTGCCCCTGTCCCAACTTTTTTGGAATGTGTTGCAGGCATCAAATTCAGAATTAGCATATATTTTAAAAAATCAATAATGTTGATTAGGTAAAATATTAAATATATTTTCTTTGTACTGTTTTCAATTGAATATACTGTATGTAAAAGAGAATTTACAAATCACTGCTTTCTGCTTTTACATACATTTTACTACTTTTTTGGAATTGGGGTTGTATTATGTTTTTTGTTTTTCTTCATTATGTACAGCAGAATATCTGAAATATAAATGTATCGTGCACCAGTGGAGAAGGAATGTTTATTTCCTGGCACAGGGCTTACGCCTTACTATATTAAATTGTAATTTTGCCTTGTGTCATTTCAAGCCTACTGATCAGAAAACCACTCCCCACAAAAGAAAACTCTCTCTGAGCAATTACTTCATTCAATATACTTTTTAATTTTGTAAACTGCCATAAACCTCAGAAATCTCCAATGATTTATATGTAATTAACTCTTATAGCTCTAGGCATCTGCACTTTTATTTACAAACCCCTTGGAATAACTCAAGCACACAAAACACCACATCCAAATCATTATTATAATAGTACTAAATCAAAGCACCATTATATTAGCAAGTGATCCTCTTTATATATGGAGCAGTGTTGTGTATGGTTTTCACCAACACTTACAGTCGTTCAGTACAGCTGATGGCCCTGCTTCCTCTTCCCCAGGATCCAGTTCCAAGGATGCACCCTGAGCTGGAGCTGTAGCCTCTTCCCCAGGATCCAGCTCCATGGATGCACCCTGAGATTCACTGTGTGATTCTGATGGGCCTCCTGTAATGACACATACTCTGTCATACTCAGCACAGAACACATAGGCCTATGACAACGATAATGATGGTTAGGATGGTGGTGGTGATGATGATCCTGATTCTGATTCTTCTTCTTCTTCTTCTTCTTCTTTCACCTCATTATTCTGACAAATCACAGGTAAGAGCTGAATGGCTCTGTTCTGTATTATTTACATTCTTGCATTCCCCTCCTGTTTCTGAGGCCCAGTCTCTGTGCTAATGTAGAGGGTGTGGTAAGAATGGCAAGACAGTGTGCAATGGTTGACTGGGGGGGGGGGGGGGGGGATACCACGAAGCAGGATTACTGAGTTAGCTGGATAACTGCACTGAGTAAAACCCGCAACCATCCCAAATCTGGAACATGGACTGAAGTAAAAAGAGCTGTTCATAGCTCACAGCTAACCAAGTAATCCTGCTTCGTAATATACCCCCTTGGGCTCCTATCAGGCAAGTAAGCTCTTTTCCTTTCTGGGACACCCCCACGCCCCCCAATGGTGTCAGGGAGAGGGATCTACTAGTGAAATAAGAAAGATCATGTGCCTGATGATTAGTCAGTAAAGCAGAACTACACACCAGGGTCAGATTAGAACATCCGTGAAATTAGCAAAACATTCATAATTTAGGTCATGTTTCTTTTTATCAACATGTCAATCTTATCACCTGTTACACCACAGAACATCACCAACACGGTACCTTCAAGCTGCAATGGAGTAACAGGGTCCTCAGGTGTCTGCTCGACATACTGTTGCTGCCATGCAGCAGTGGATGGCTCTGCTGGGAGCTGATCTCCTTGCAGGACGGCACCCACATTTTGGCCTGTGTCAACATCCTGGGAAGGGACCTCTAACTAATTAAGGCACAGACATATTAGGCTGTCAGTCAGCGCTCTATAAGTAACCCACAACAAGCACATACCAAGAGCAAATAAAAAACAATGCAAGCTTAGAGTGCATAGCTGGACAACGACACATTCACACAACTGAGTAACTCTATGCTATACAGCAAACTGAAAATAAGAGCAGTCTGGGTTACTTTTTAGCCTACTGAATTGTTATCCCACTGATCTAAGACGTACCTGTTCTAGCTGACAGAGGGCGTTCGTCAAACATTCCAGCCCTAGCCTGAGGCTGTTTGTCATGTTGTCAAGAAGCTGCTCGGGTAGTTCGCTTGGCACATACTGGGGCACATTCTTGCTCTCAGCTAAATGTTCAAAGGTACCCATAATTACGAACTCATTTGTTGCTGAGGCAACGTCCTGAAATACAGTTTCGGGAAGCCACATTAGACTTAATTGTAGCCTAAGTTAGGCTATTAGACACAGACCTACGTGTTTACCAACACACTTGCTTTTATACAGGTAACTTACCTTGCTTTGCTGCTTGGTTTTATATTTATTGGAAATAATGTCATCCAGCCTCTTGATTTCTGATGTCAAGTGTGTTAGTTTTCTCTTCAGTGTTTGCTGTAAATTAAGACACGCCTGTGAACTACACTCGCAAAGGCTACACATTCAGAGGCGATGTATCCAATTTCCGCAACAAAACAAAAACACATGCATCATGACTTTTAAGGAAGGCTTTTATTTTACTGTAATTCACAGAAAAACATACCAACGATATTGTCATCGCGACTGAAGTCACTTGTTGTAGGCTAGCGGTGTCCAATTTGAAGAATGTTGCAAGCATGAATATATTGAGTAGCCAAACTTACTTACCAAATGCTCACTTCCGTCTACGACTTCTGGGTTCTTGACAGAAGACGATATGCCTTCACTCCGGGTTAAAATGTCCTCCCAAGTGTTTCGAGGAATAATATTAACAATCTCACAGAGATTTATATTTCTCTCCGGTTTATAATCCTTCCGAAATTCTTCCCTGCACGCTGGGCAGCTTCTCATCTTTCCTTCGCACTGTTTTTTCAGGCACTGCAAACAATAATTGTGTTTACCACAAGATGATGTTGCAGGGTCAGTAAAAATATCGAAACAAATCCAACACTTAAGACTATTCGCTAAAGTCCCAAGGATACATGTTTCCTGCGATTCCAGTGTTGTCGACGATGTCATTCTCAGCGGGGAAAACGAAACTGTAACTGGGTGTTCATAACTTCTGCAGCTCTGACTAAATTTCCCAGGAAGCTTCACACACAACGGTCTACGGTCTGCTGGTTCAAATTATTTTCGTTAATTAAATTGACCATTCAATAACCTCAAACTGATCTGTGGTGAACAAGAAATTATCAAATTCTTATAATGTATTGAAAACTGGGGAAAATTAAACGTGAATAAGTTTGGGTTCTCATGAAGATTTTTTTGTTGTAAGCGTGAAAACACAACATTAGGCTAGTTGTGCTGTTAGTTAAGCAATAAGGTGCGAGACGCAGTACTATATCGTCAATATAATCACAGTTAAAGGGGCCTGGGTAAAAGCCGGAATTGAACGGCGGAATGAAGCTCGGAATGGCCAATAGTGCTCTGTGCCAAAAAGGACCTCAGTTCAAATACTTGCAGCACTCGCTGTGGAATGCGCATCAATACAATCTTAATAGTTTCTGAATGGGCATCATATGTTGTTTCATTTGAGCATGGAATTTCCATGAAATATAAATTTGAAATATATGAGAAATTGATCAAAACTAATAGCATTACCAGACATGTTTCAGAGCCCCTCATCACCCTTTTGGAATGACATCAAGATAAGGTTTTCAACTTTTTAAAGTGCAGATTTTCTTCTTTAAAATGAGTATATTCAATCCTTGATGACTCAATTATAAGTTCATCAAAATAATATTTTAATGGAAAAAGCCTGTTGGAGAGGATATGAATATATTTGAATATAAAGCCCTAAAAATCACATTCTGCATTCTCACATCAAGGCATGATGTATACCAAATGAAAGCTCTGGATCTGCCCTTCAAGTATGTATACATGATGTTATGAGTTCACACGGAAATTGTGCATTATTTGGACTGCAATCAAGTCTGGCCATTACATCTACCATAAGTCAATTATCATTCAGAGCCCCTTATAACCCTAATAGAATAAGACATCAAGAAGAGGTTTTCACCTTTAGAAAGTGCAGAGCTCTCCGTTTAATATGAGTATCTCCAGTTCTTGATGACTCAATGATAAGTCAATAAAAACCATGTTTTAATGATATCAGTCAGTTAAAATGAAATGGTGTCCATTTCCTCTCCAAGCCCTAAAAATCATATTCCGTATTCACACATCAAGGCATGATGTATACCAAACCAAAAGTTCTGGATCTGCCCTTCGAGTACGTATACATGATGTTATGAGTTCACACGGAAATTGTGCATTATTTGGAGTGCAATCAAGTCTGGCCATTACATCTACCATAAGTCAATTATCTTCCGGGGCACGGAGTAGAGGAGGTGGTAGTGGAGGAAGGGAGGGTGCATTTTTCGACTATTGGGACGCACCCTGGGCTTTCGTTTTGAAGCTCACTTCCTGGTTGGGCTGGGAGCGGCAATTGTGCCGTTGCTCACTAGCGCCACTGCGATTGGCTCCAGTATAGGTCTTTCACCATGTAAGTCAATGGCAGCAATGTGGTCAAAATACTCAGTCAATACATTTTTCCCCACAAAAAAATGTAATTGCAATAGGTGCCTTTCCTTCATCTTATGCCTCTGCGTGTGGTGATTTTTTTTAAATATTGTGTCGTTTGGACAGGGTATTAACATTTGTTCAGGACCAATCAGAGGGACAGGTTGAGTCCTCTTCGGCTCCACGGAGCAGGTGCAGTTTGTACAAACGGGCGGCGAAAAAGACATCCAGAGCTTCAATTCAGTTTTTACAAGGCCGTGGAAAGGCAATGGGTGACGTCACAGTGGCTTTGTCCATATTTTTATACAGTCTATGGTTCAGACAGTCTGCACTTCAATGTAACTGTCATTGTTTCACACTCAAAAGTGCTAGAGTACAGAACCAAAATAACAAAAAATGTGTCACTGTCCAATGAATTATGGTACTCACTGTATGTCCTGTATTTTTGCAGAACCAGACACTTTGTCTTTTCTCCACCAAAGCATGCGAGTATGTTTTTTTAACATTCTCTTCAGTCTTTGCCATTTTATACAAGTTTTCTGGGGTAGAGATCACATCTTACTACAGCCTTGTTCTTGATTACGGTGCTATGATGCCCTTCATAAATACCCCAAATGTTGTGTTTGTCGCCCCTTGTGTGCAATGCCAGTATTTCCACAGACACCATCCTTTTTGATACTCACTGCTGTTGAGCGATGTCTTGCTGCCTGTATCCCTCCAGCTCACTCCATTCCCTCTGAACTACTGAATCAGCCTCCTTTCCCTGCAGCAGAAAACTCATTACTAAATCTCAACTGTTCACCTGCATATATAGCTAAAGAAACACATTTTAAAGGTGCAGTAGGCAGGATTCTTTCGATATAATTTTGGCAAAAATGAACTCATATTCCAGCAGCTATCAATAAATCAAGTGTTCTGGGAACAAATCTGGTTTATGTAAATGTCCTGGGCTCTGTATAAACCAACCAATCTATGTAGCTACCAATCAGGGCAACTATCTATAAGCAAAAGATCCTCCCTGTAGAATAAACCCCTCCCTGTCTGCCTGTCTCCGTGCGTACACTGGAGCATCATTTGATGGGAGGGGCTTAGGAGAGAGATAGGAGGGAGGAGAGCAAAGGGGGGGAAGTCTTTTTTGCCTTGTATATTTTCAAACTTGCCAACTGCAGCTTTAAAGGGATGTGTTTCAGAACACGAGACAAAATCCGACCAAACTTGAGTTCTGGTATTTCTAATATTCTGTTAATGCAGTGCAACATTACTTACATGTCCTTCTGAAGCCGTCTTAGTCTGGAACATGCATTCACCTATAAGAAACAGGCCAAAAACAGTAATCAGGGGAAAGCAAATAAATTTACAACCATCTAAAACTGTCCTCACCTTCAGACATTGCATCCAGATATTCCTGGCCAGAGCCCAAACTAGCCTCCACTGCGTGGTACTAGGCATTAATTAGCCTCAAATACAGATAGATGCTTATTTTCTGAAGATGTCTTAATTGTTAGCATGCTAACTCTTACTATGTATTTATGTATCTAGGTGGCTGTGACTGTATTGTGGAAAGTCTTATCCAAGTGTGATATCTGACTGCAGCAGAGAGTGTTGCAGCCACAATGGAAGATGCACACCTTCCACAGCAATGATCTCCTGTGCAGTGGAGAGGCTATGGGTGGAACTGGTGGCTGATTTTTTCAGGTCAGCCAGCTCACTGCTGATCTCTGTGAGCCTGTAAACAGAGAAAAGAGCACAGCATTCAGCCACCACCAAGCAGTTAACTCTGATACCCGTCTAAATACCAGCCATTGATACCAGTCTAAATACCAGCCATTTAACTCTGATACCAGTCCAAATACCAGCCATTTAACAAGTATGTATCCAAAACCAGTCACCAGCCTAGCCGATGGCAAAGTTTCTGTTGAGCAGTTTCCCTATGGTTAATACATCGCTGGCCATCATCACCCATCCCATGGTGATCGTCAATAAAGTGTTGACTGGCTGCTGAACTCACTTCTTCCGCAGACTGGCTGTTTCTCTCTGTTCCTCCTCCTGTAACAAACCATTGGGACAAACCGTTACAAACACTCAGTAGTTATGTACAAAATGGCGGTAAACAGTAAACTACACATTGCGCAGATGTGAGTCTTGTTGCTGAGTGCACTGTGCTGGTAGTGTGGGGTGAGGCCGCTTACCTGGGCCATCAGGATGATTTGCTTTTCTTCCGTCTCACCCTCCAGGACAGAGACTATCTCCTTCAGTTTGTAGATTTCCAGCTGCTGGACCAACTCCTCAGTGATCTTCCTGTAAGGCAGAGTATAGAGGCTTCAGGCTCTGCCTGCACCACTCTTATGCATAAACACACCTTTCCTCTGCGGTATTACATCAAGCACACTGCAGCTGAAAGCCGCCACAACAACTGACCATCCTTCTGTCGCCTAATTTGCAAAACCCACATGTCCCTCGACAGCCACCGTACTTACTCCTGCTGGACGGCCTCTTATCACTGAGATGCTGCAGAAAAGGCTGCCAGCTTCTCGTCCTTCTCGTCGCAGTTTCTGCAAGTCGGCCATGTTCTCCGCCTTTTCCTGGCAGAGTTGAGTCAGACCAGCCATCTTCTCCTCCTTCATCTGAAGTGTGAAAGCCATGGCTGCCAGCTGGTCCTCCCGCTCCTGGAAAAGCTCTACCATGGCCCTCAGCTCACGTTCTTTCCTCTCACACTGCCCTTCCATGGCCGACAGCTCCTTCACTGCCAACTCAGCCCATTCCTCTTCCCAAATCTCGCATCTTTGGGTCATGGCCTCCAGCCTCTCACAGATGTCCAGAACTATGGCCAGCTCATGCTTCAAGTCTCCAATCACGGTCTTGCTCCTCTGTCTCTCTGCTTCTATGAGAATATTAGCGAGGGACTTTTATAGATATTACCCAATAACGTTACATACAACTGCTCCAAATGAAGACAGGCATCGCATAATTATGCCCCAAGAATGCTTACCTCGATGTTCTCCGTTCAAAAACTTGATGAAGTTCAGAAGGATCTGAGGCACAAAATTTAGGTAGGCCAACCAAAAAGTAAAGACAATTCCACGCCAAATCGCCACCATTATGGAAGACGAAGTGAGTGGAATTATCCAAACAGTTTAATGAGATCTATCGGTTGTAGGATCAAGAAAAAACAATCAAGTAAACGCGATAAATCTGATAAGTGGTCTAAAATCAAGCAGAAAAAACCTAAATATAAAAAACAAGGGGTATAATCTATGGTTATAATCCACTGTGACGTTTTTAATGAATGTTATGACGTCATCATTTCACAGAAAGCTCAATGCAGAGCCCGTTAGAGATCTCTTTCTTGGCTCAATGTAGGCGTTAGTAATTCACGTTTATTATGAATCCAGAGGAAGAAGTCGGACTGGGTTGAATAAAAATTTTTTTATCGTCACCGAGTTTCCAGCTTTAATAAAGGACACCTAGGGCAGGACCTTAGGCCTAATTACACCGTAATCGCCGTGATTAAAATGGTTGCATATTTTTAATAGTTGTAACATAATTAGGCTAAAGGAAGCCGAAGTGGCGAGATTATAAAGAAATGCCATCTCGTAAAGCAGATTAGGCTACCCATGAATTAGACGAGGCAGCAGAGTGAAGATTTCCGGCCCATTTTAATGTATATTAAGATTAATCTTATTATAAAGTATCTTGCATACACTAAGTTCTCATTCACCCTCAGATAATACTCACAGTGCAATGTGACTCCTTGTTTAGAGGATAAAATACAGTGGAGAAGAAAATACACAAATAGATTAAAACTTTAATTTCATGACAAGAATACATTGATACATAAAACAAAACATTGAGGATCACCTTCCTGTGCAATATGATTAAAATATGACCCAATTAAATTCTATAAATTCAATAATACTATTGAGTAGTAGTATTTTCCTCAAAAACATAGGGGTCGAAATTATTGGCTCCCCAAAAGAATATTTAAAATAAAACCAACCAAAGTGGTATCGGTGATGAAATAAAATTTTTAAAAATGAATCTCTGTCTGCAAAAATTGTATTGCTGCCTTTGACAATTTCCTGTTTCATTGGGGTATAAAGGTTGTACACATGTAAAACCCCTTTGTCATCCATCACCATAGGGAAAACCAAAGAGCTCTCAACTCAGAAGAGACACGTGGATGTTGACCTACACAAATCAGGCAACAGATATTTAAAAAAATACACAAAACAGTTGAAAACATCACTAAGCATCACTAACAATCAGGGTAATAATCAAAAAGTTTCCAGAAGTCTGAAACAGTTGAAAATTTGCCACAATGAGGATGCATGTGCATCCCCCCCCCCCTTTTTGTTTGCTCTTTGTAGTGAGCCATACAGTTGAAGTCGGAAGTTTACATACACTTAGGTTGAAGTCATTAAAACTCATTTTTAACCATTCCACAAATTTCATGTTAGCAAACTATAGTGTTGGCAAATCAGTTAGGACATCTACTTTGTGCATGACACAAGTAATTTTTCCAACAATTGTTGACAGACAGATTATTTCACTTTTAATTCACTATATCACAATTCCAGTGGGTCAGAAGTTTACATACACTATGTTGACTGTGTCTTTAAATTTTTTATATTTGGTCGCATATTCTTTGCATGCCATGATTTCCTGATGTCTGTGACCCAACAACATCAAAAGACTCTTGATATCTTATTTTCTGGTACTCTTACAAGCGATACTATAACATCTCTGCATTTTAATGGATCTCTATGGGAATTGGGGGGTGGGACTAAATTTAGCTGTAAATTACACTGGAACATTATGGAAACACATGGTTGGCTAAATGGCTCTAAGTCATCAAGGGTTTGATGTATCAAACAAGCCTTAAATCATCACTCTGCTGTCAGAAATACAGTAGATATGGATGGATAACTTGAAAGGTTTCTTCTCCTGACTTATTTTTCCAGAGTTCAATAAGAAAATTTGTCAGGAGAAACAACCCTTAAAGTGATCCATCCATATCTACTGCATATCTGGCAGCAGAGTGATGGTTTGAGGGTTGTTTGATACATCAGACCCTTGATGATGTCCTAACTGACTTGCCAACACTATAGTTTGCTAACATGAAATCTGTGGAGTGGTTAAAAATGAGTTTTAATGACTTCAACCTAAGTGTATGTAAACTTCCGACTTCAACTGTACTTTTCACAGGGCGAAGTTGTTATAGTTAGTTATTTAAAAGTTAAATTAGCCACCAGTATACGTTAGCTTAGCCACCACCAGGCTCCATACATAATATTGACTTGGTCCCCCCTTTGCTGCTATAACAGCCTCCACTCTCTGGGAAGACTTTCCACTATGTGATATAACATTGCTGCGTGGATTTTCTTCCATTCAGCCAGAAGAGCATTAGTGAGGCCAGGCACTAAAGTTGGGTAATGAGATCTGGCTCGCAGTCGGCTTTCTAACTGATGCCAAAGGTGTTCAATAGGGTTGAGTCCAGGGCTCTACACAGGCCTGTCAAGTTCTTCCAAACTGATCTCAACAAACCATTTTTGTATGGACCTTGCTTTGCTTTTGTATTGTCATTCCGAAACATGAAAGTTCCTTCCCTAAACTGTTGCCACAAAGTTGGAAGCACAGAATCATCTAGAATGTCATTGTATGCTGTAGCGTTAAGATTGACCTTCACTAGAAATAAGGGGCCTAGCCCGAACCATGAAAAACAGCCCCAGACCAAGGGGTGTCCAGATACTTTTGGCCATATAGTGTGTGTATTTGCATATAGCCATTTTTACTAATTTTAATGAAGGGTGCTAATAATTCTTGGGTTGACTGTACATAGTGCCTTTAAAGGTATATAGTAAAAAGTTTTTAAAAATGTTTATAAAAATATAATATATGCATATCAATAAATTTATCAGAACCATGCTTTGGCTACAACTACCCACACCTAGTGTGCAATGAGAGCCAAAGAATTTCCATTCTTTAGCCCATACAGCCAGAATGCTGGTCTCACAGGAGATGCAAACCGCACCTCTACACTGTGTAACAGAATCATGTGGTCTGTCATGCTGTTAAAGGCCATGGAACCTCCCTCCATGTCGAGCATAATTCTGACCTTACTGGGACGGTCATGTTTAATGGGTTCACTGATGTTGTTATGCCAGAAGCACAGTTTATTTGAGCTCCACTCCAGGCACCAGGAGTTGGCGGTGCGACCCAGATTCTCTGTACGGCCCAGTTGAGGATAAGCCACACCGATGGCCCAGCCATCGCTCTCGGACGTGTCCACCTCCCAATAATGCACACCACTGCTGAACTCCTGGTCTGCCATCACCTGGCTGATATCAAAGTGGTCGGCCCGTGACAGAGATGGCCGCCCCAGGCTCCGCCTCCGGACTTGGACCCTGCAGTTGTCATCTGAGAAGGTCAGGTCCCTGTGTGCCTTCTGACGACTGAAAAAGAGGCGTTCCAAACCTGCCCGGGGCACAGGAGGAAAGACACACATGTACCATATTGGACACCAAGGTATATTTTTGAAATGACTATTCAATTTAAAATTATGTATAACATACTTTATCTTGCAGTGATGGGACAATTCCGTTTTTATATAACATCTAGGTTGGAAGTTTACTTTCAGTACTTTTAGCTTTTACAGTTTTTAGAGTAAGTAGTCACAAAGGTCTACACAGTGCTATTTATTCATCTATAAAAAAACAAAATTATGTTATTTTACCATCATTATACAACCCCAATTCCAAAAAAGTTGGGACAGTGTGTAAAATGCACATAAAAGCAGAAAGCAGTGATTTGTAAATTCTCTTTTACATATATTTAATTGAAAACAGTACAAATAAAAGATATTTAATGTTTTACCTTATCAACTTTATTGATTTTTGTAAATATACGTTATTTCCGAATTTGATGCCTGCAATACGTTCCAAAAAAGTTGTGACAGGGCCAAAAAAAAGACTGGGAAGTTAAAAAAAAAGACCTATTTGGAACGTTCCACAAGTAAACAGGTGGTGCTATCATGACTGGGTATAAAAGGATATCAAAAGACTCTTGATATTTTATTTTCAGCGATACTATAACCTCTCTGTATTTGAATGGATCTCTATTGGAATTGGGGGGTGGGACTAGATTAAGCTGTAAATTACACGGGAATAGTATGGAATCCATGGTTGGCTGAGTGGCTGTAAGTAATCAACGTTCTGAGGTATCAAACGAGCCTCAAACCATCACTCTGCTGCCAGATATGCAGTAGATATGGATGGATAACTTGGAGGGTTGTTTCTCCTGACTCATTTTCCTATTGAACTCTATGGAAAAATAAGTAAAAGAAACAATATATTTTCTTTGTACTGTTTTCAATTGAATATACTGTATGTAAAAGAGAATTTACAAATCACTGCTTTCTGCTTTTACATACATTTTACTACTTTTTTGGAATTGGGGTTGTATTGTTTCTTGTTTTTCTTCATTATGTACAGCAGAATATCTGAAATATAAATGTATCGTGCACCAGTGGAGAAGGAATGTTTATTTCCTGGCACAGGGCTTATGCCTTACTATATTAAATTGTAATTTTGCCTTGTGTCATTTCAAGCCTACTGATCAGAAAACCACTCCCCACAAAAGAAAACTCTCTCTGAGCAATTACTTCATTCAATATACTTTTTAATTTTGTAAACTGCCATAAACCTCAGAAATCTCCAATGATTTATATGTAATTAACTCTTATAGCTATAGGCATCTGCACTTTTATTTACAAACCCCTTGGAATAACTCAAGCACACAAAACACCACATCCAAATCATTATTATAATAGTACTAAATCAAAGCACCATTATATTAGCAAGTGATCCTCTTTATATATGGAGCAGTGTTGTGTATGGTTTTCACCAACACTTACAGTCGTTCAGTACAGCTGATGGCCCTGCTTCCTCTTCCCCAGGATCCAGTTCCAAGGATGCACCCTGAGCTGGAGCTGTAGTTGGAGCTGGAGCCTCTTCCCCAGGATCCAGCTCCATGGATGAACCCTGAGATTCACTGTGTGATTCTGATGGGCCTCCTGTAATGACACATACTCTGTCATACTCAGCACAGAACACATAGGCCTATGACAACGATAATGATGGTTAGGATGGTGGTGGTTATGTTGATCCTGATTCTTCTTCTTCTTCTTCTTCTTCTTCTTCTTTCACCGCATTATTCTGACAAATCACAGGTAAGAGCTGAATGGCTCTGTTCTGTATTATTTACATTCTTGCATTCCCCTCCTGTTTCTGAGGCCCAGTCTCTGTGGTAATGTAGAGGGTGTGGTAAGAATGGCAAGACAGTGTGCAATGGTTGACTTGGGGGGGGGGGATACCATGAAGCAGGATTACTGAGTTAGCTGGATAACTGCACTGAGTAAAACCCGCAACCATCCCAAATCTGGAACATGGACTGAAGTAAAAAGAGCTGTTCATAGCTCACAGCGAACCAAGTAATCCTGCTTCGTAATATATCCCCTTGGGCTCCTATCAGGCAAGTAAGCTCTTTTCCTTTCTGGGACACCCCCACGCCCCCCAATGGTGTCAGGGAGAGGGATCTACTAGTGAAATAAGAAAGATCATGTGCCTGATGATTAGTCAGTAAAGCAGAACTACACACCAGGGTCAGATTAGAACATCCGTGAAATTAGCAAAACATTCATAATTTAGGTCATGTTTCTTTTTATCAACATGTCAATCTTATCACCTGTTACACCACAGAACATCACCAACACGGTACCTTCAAGCTGCAATGGAGTAACAGGGTCCTCAGGTGTCTGCTCGACATCCTGTTGCTGCCATGCAGCAGTGGATGGCTCTGCTGGGAGCTGATCTCCTTGCAGGACGGCACCCACATTTTGGCCTGTGTCAACATCCTGGGAAGGGACCTCTAACTAATTAAGGCACAGACATATTAGGCTGTCAGTCAGCGCTCTATAAGTAACCCACAACAACCACATACCAAGAGCAAATAAAAAACAATGCAAGCTTAGAGTGCATAGCTGGACAACGACACATTCACACAACTGAGTAACTCTATGTTATACAGCAAACTGAAAATAAGAGCAATCTGGGTTACTTTTTAGCCTACTGAATTATTATCCCACTGATCTAAGACGTACCTGTTCTAGCTGACAGAGGGCGTTCGTCAAACATTCCAGCCCTAGCCTGAGGCTGTTTGTCATGTTGTCAAGAAGCTGCTCGGATTGTTCGCTTGGCACATACTGGGGCATATTCTTGTTCTCAGCTAAATGTTCAAAGGTACCCATAATTACGAACTCATTTGTTGCTGAGGCGTCCTGAAATACAGTTTCGGGAAACCACATTAGACTTAATTGTAGCCTACGTCGCTATTAGACACAGACCTACGTGTTTAACTATGGAGGATTATTCAGCCCAAAATTTAAATGAAAATGAAAATGAAAACGAAAATAAAATGAAATTGGAAAATGAAAATGGAGGATTATTCAGCCCAAAATTTAAATGAAAATTAAAAACTTTTCATTTTCATTTCCATTTTCAAACTGTATCTATGTAAATGAGGGGCTTTGGTCCTATCAATCAAAGCAAGCAGGGTGGGCCTCATACAGGTTTAGTGCAGTAGCTCTTAATGAACACTAGGGGGAGCATAGCATAGGGATGGGTAACAGTCTATGCTTGATACTATGCTCTCAGGGCACTCGTAAGTTTTAATGGATGAAATGATGGAAGAATCTGAGCAGTGTTATAAAGTATTCTTGTTTTATGAAAGAAACGGAGCTAGCTAGCCAGCGCTACGCTGTGTAGGCTATAGGTCAAACCTGCGAAGTGGAAAATCCACGTTCAGAAAGTGAAAGTCCTCCCCAATCATTTGTTCCAATCACCTGGATTTGCTAATTATCACAATTCGTCAGCCAAGAGGTAGGAGCTAACTAGGCTAATTAGTGAAATCGTGAGTTCATGGGTGGAAGAAACACGGCAGGACTTTCTGACCCCTGGACTTCCCACCTCTGCAAACCTGGTAGTAGCCTACGATAGGCTATATTGTGCCATGTTGGATCAGCAATGTTCGCTTAAAGTACCGGAGCCAGGTTAAAAGTTTAAACAATCCAGTGACTCATTTGCGTTCTTTTCATTTATTTCCAGCAGTCCAACACAACTGATCCAATCCAAGTGTTCCCCCTCGTGTTCATTAAGTGCTACTGCACTAAACCTGTATGAGGACCACCCTTGCTTGCTTTGATTGATGAGTACCATAGCTACCCCCTCATTTACATAGAAACAGTTTGAAAATGAAAACGAAAATGCAAAATGAAGTTTTTTATTTTCATTTTCATTTTGGGCTGAATAATCCTCCATTTTCATTTTCGTTTAAATTTTAATTTCCATTTTTGGCTGAATAATCCTCCATATTTACCAACACACTTGCTTTTATACAGGCAACTTACCTTGCTTTGATGCTTGATTTTATATTTTTTGGAAAGAATGTCATCCAGCCCCCTGATTTCTGATGTCAAGTGTGTTAGCTTCCTCTTCAGTGTTTGCTGTAAATTAAGACGCCTGTCAACTACACTCGCAAAGGCTACACATTCAGAGGCGATGTATCCAATTTCCGCAACAACAAAAAAAAAACAATGCATCATGACTTTTATTTTAAGGAAGGCTTTTATTTTACTGTAATTCACAGAAAAACAGACCAACGATATTGTCATCGCGACTGAAGTCCCTTGTTGTAGGCTAGCGGTGTCCAATTTGAAGAATGTTGCAAGCACGAATATCTTGAGTAGCCAAGCTTACTTACCAAATGCTCACTTCCGTCTACTTCTGGGTTCTTGACAGAAGACGATATGCCTTCACCTTCACTACGGTTTAAAATGTCCTCCCAAGTGTTTCGAGGAATAATATTAACAATCTCACAGAGATTTATATTTCTCTCCGGTTTATAATCCTTCCGAAATTCTTCCCTGCACGCTGGGCAGCTTCTCACCTTTCCTTCGTACTGTTTTTTCAAGCACTGCAAACAATAATTGTGTTTACCACAAGATGATGTTGCAGGGTCAGTGAAAATATCGAAACAAATCGAACACTTAAGACTATTCGCTAACGTCCCAAGGATACATGTTTCCTGCGATTCCATTGTTGTCGACCCATGTGTCATTCTCAGCGAGGAAAACGAAACTGTAACTGGGTGCTCATAACTTCTGCAGCTCTGACTCAATTTCCCAGGAAACTTTGGCCGCATTTACACTGCAGGTCTTGATGCCCAGTTCCGATTTTTAGTCTATATCCGATTTTTCTGACCGCCTGTTTACATCTACTTTTGAAAGTGACCCATATCCGATACCTGTGTTTACACTTGCTTAACACTTGAAACAACCCGCATGCGTACAAGAGGGTTTGGTTACCGAAACGAAAAAACCAAAGTAAACAACCAGCCGGCACTTTCTCGCAATGGACGCAAACGAGACCGAAATAATATTTCAAGCAATTGCTTTCCGAAGCATCTTTAGAGGTCCGCAAAATATTGGTCAGATTTTAAGGCGGAGAAGAAAGAGGGGAGCCCTTATTGCAGCCTGGGCGTATTTTGTATTTTGGCCTGCGCCGACTCTTCGCCCCAAAGGCTTAAAAGACAGGTAACCTCGGCAGGTCCACTGGCCTGAGCCTTCGTCCTCCATTTCACTTGCGCCGTTTTTTTTTCCAGCGGAGAGTAGTTGTGCACGTGAAAGTAACGTTATACGTCATTAAAATGCAAAAAAGTACAAGATCGTCGCATTTTCAATGACGTGCGAATCACAATGACAGGGAATATCCGATCTGTCCGTTTAGATGGCAGTCGCATTGGCAAATGTCCGATTAATATCAGATTTATTTCCACATATGATTGAGGCCTGAAACGGATCTGAGAATATCCGATTCCATGTGCTTTTTTCCTGTTTACACGTTCATAATACATATCCGATCTGTGCCACATGTGAGCAAAAAATCGGAATTGGGTCACTTTTACCAGGTAGTGTAAAGGCAGCCTTTGTTCACACACAATGGTAGCCTAGATACGGTCTGCTGCGGGTTCTAATTATTTTCGTTAATTGACCATTCATTGACCGCAAACGGATTTGTGGTGAACAAAAAAACGATCAAATTCTTATCAAGTATTGAAAACCGGGGAATACTTAGACATGAAGTAGTTTGTTCCAAAAATTTTCAGCCAAAAGAAAGCCACAAAAATGTCAAATCATCATTTTAATGCCAAACACACGTGTATTGTACAAGCACACGAACTAAAAATAGTA
The DNA here is from genome assembly GCA_029718625.1 of Synaphobranchus kaupii. Classification (NCBI taxonomy): domain Eukaryota; kingdom Metazoa; phylum Chordata; class Actinopteri; order Anguilliformes; family Synaphobranchidae; genus Synaphobranchus; species Synaphobranchus kaupii. The sequence goes on from CM056379.1 coordinate 20,690,122, forward strand.
GCCTATTTAAAAATATATATCTAGTAACATTGTTGTCACATCCCGCTCCAAAAATGTAAATACTCTGATGTAGGCTTCTGTCAAATTGAAATAAACGTATCCCAGTTTAATACTGCATTGGAGAGTTCTCTCTGAATTGATAATACTACATGGCATTTCATAGACAATCATTCCTCCATCTGTAGTATATTTGAAGAAAATGTACATACCATGTTAGGTAGGTGCGAAACGGAGAACAATGTTCTTAAACTGCAGAGAAACTATTGCACTGACCTCTCTCAATCCAGCTAAGTGGATCTTCCTGGGACACACACCTGGTGATCTTTGGCCAATCTGAGCATATTTCACTGTATAATAGCTACCATGTAGGCTAGTGCACATAGATCTGCTCAGTAAGAATGTTCAGAATTTATTTTAAGATTATGATAATCTTACAGATGTATAAAAATAAAAGGAAATTGTATAGGCCTTTTATGTATGTTGTTAAACATGCCTCAGGCCAAAGCTGATTTGCAACAGTGCATCAATGGTGATCCACATGTGAATTTATGGAAATGTCAGCCGCAGTTTTGGCCAAGATGATGAATTTAAAACCACAAGATAAAGTAGGACAGTATGTATACTGCTAAAAATATCATCAGTCATCAGTATGGTAGCTTGTCTCCAGACATGAGAAAGATCCTGCTACCATTTCATAGTGTCTCCTGCAACATGTTTCCTCCAAATCTTGTCCTTTGTATGAGAGCAAAGAGCTTTCTGTGAGTAAGAATGTGCGTCTTTTTCTTGTTCTCTTTTCTTCCTTTTTTCTTTCTATATTTTTCTTCTGCTTCTCGTCTTTTTCTGATTTCTGCTGTTATTTCCTCCTCTTCATATTGGCTTCGGCTGCAATAATAGAAAACCAAATTGAGAGTGCATAGGAGGTGGTGCTGAGGTACAAAACGGGTGCGATACCCACAATTGCCTTATTAGGAAGCAGTGTAGCACAATGGTTAGTAAACTGTGTTTGTAAGTTGATTCCCAGGTAGGGTACTGTTGTTGTACCCTTGAGCATGGTACTTAACCTGAATTGCTTCAGTAAATATCCAGCTGTATAAAGGGATTGTATGTAAATGAATGCAAGCTGTGTAAGTTGCTCTGTATAAGAGCATCTGCTATATAGCTAATAGTAATAATAATATTTATTTATATACTAAATATAGTATAAAGCAACCAGCCGAGTCTTGCTTTTTGGCTATTCTGAGAGAGGGAAAAGCTTTCTACAGCTTCATGGTGTCTCTCTCAGGGCATCTGTCTGTGATAAAGCAACATTCATGTTCTATTTTTAGGGCAGCTATTCAATGCATTTACGTTTTGATAAATGAAAAAAAACACTGATTTCTCACCAAGACCCAACCGCCAAAAGTAATGTCACAGATGACATAGCTACTCCTTTTTGTCAATGACACATTCTGGATATATTACTCACACGGGAGGACCAAATAGTTAAGGAGAAGGCTCGTTTTCAGAGAAAGTGCTTGTGTGCACAGTCAGTGACATCTCTTACTGCTGTAGTGCTGAGGGGTCATGGGCTGGGAGATGACCAGCCTGAAGGCCTCCAGCCACTCCCTCTGCTCAAGTTCCTGCTCACACATGAAGACAAACTGCCGGTCCGGCGTCTCCACTGTCACACCGCACTTCCACTTGTTTCCCCTCGTCCCTCGAGGCTGGCTCTCTCTCACTGAGTAACCGTCGCTCTCTGGCCCTAAGAACACGGCCCCAAGCTCCTCTGCATCCTGCAAACACAAACATGCACTTATACACAGGGACAAGTTGTGCAAAATGAGGAATAGGAAGAATCAAGTGGAAATTATTCAGAAGAAATGATTGTGCAAGCTATACATACATGTAAAAGTGACGTATACAGCAAAATTTAAATGTTGATTTTTTTGGCTAATTACAAGTGGGGGAGAGAGAGACTACACTTTAAATAAATTATTAAGCTTTGTTGAGGAAGTAAGCGCAGGCACATTGAGAATGATTTGATTTGATTTATTGTCAGTATAATATCCTCAAAGAGTTTAAAGGGATAGTTCGGAATTTTGGACATAATGGGCTCTATTTTCAAACCAGCGCAAGGGGACGGTATAGTCAAACGCAAACTTGTTGACAGCATCAACGTCTTAAAACTGGCGCTATGGCGTTTCTCAGCAATACCGCTAGGATCAACAAATTCTCAACATAACATCCTTTCGGTTGCGCTGCAGTGGGATGGGTGGCGCTGTCTGGGGCGTGTTCTAAAATACTTTCGGCTCAGTGACAATTTGAACCAACGAAAACCCATTGCGTTATGATCAGCTGGAACCACCTCTTAGCGGAAACGCAATAGACTCTGGCAATTTGGTAACTTATTCGTCATGTAGTTCTATGTAGTGTCTATAGGTGATGCCAACATTACACTTCCATTTAATGAACAAATAGCCTATAATTATTATTAATTAATTAATTTTAATTTAAACTACTCGAATAAAACAGGACAGCTTACAAGAAACTTGCGATCATGTAGGCCACTAGCCTATAATATATAAATTACACATTGACACAGTTGAATCATAAGCCTACCATTTGAATCATAATTATGCCTACATCACCTAATGTAGGCTAATTAATGCATTCGCCACCTCCTCCCGTGCCTTCCGAACTTCTGGGAGACGAGGTGGTGTGGATTGTGATCCATAAATTACTACAGTCCTAGCCTGTACTTCTGTTGCAAGTATGTCTGATTCCTGTGCGGAAAATCTTGTCGTTGACGGTCCAGTGCGTTTGGGTTGCTCATTATGAAATTGCATGGAGCGATTGCGTTCCAACGCGATTGCGTTTTAAAGCATGAGAACAACAATTTGATTGGCTACCATAGAGACACACCTTTGACGTTTAAACCCAGCCTTTTAGCAATACCGCCATAAGGTGCGCCAAGATTGCCGTCATGAAATTACCAAATTTCTCGCCGACACGCCCTCAGAGCGATACCGCCAAGCGATTACTCTTGCGTTCACCATTGCGTTTGGTTTATTAAAATAGAGCCCAATGTCTCAATTACGACTTACCCATGATGTAGTTGATTGATGGAAACCATTTTCAGCTAATTCCATGCTGTCCCTTCTTTTGGACATACACACGTTGCTAATGCTAGCGCAACTCTAAGGTAACCGGTAGCATCCACTACCAAACGCACTTAAACTCTCCACAGTGCACCCAAAGCCAATAAAATACGACGACAGTCTATCGGGGTTATTTTGAGTGTTTATACCATCATTTTTGAAGTCAAACTATCGTTGAATCCTTTACATTGTGCTGAACTATATTCTCTGTGGAAGTATGGCGGCGGAGCGAACGTAGCCATTGCAACTTGTTGCTCTTCTTTGTTGTTGTAGTCGACCAGTGCCGGCAATACATTCGTAGGTAACGTAAAGTATCGCTCCCAGATAGACTGTCGCCGTATTTTATTTGCTTTGGGTGCACTGTGGAGTGTTTAAGTGCATTTGGTAGTGGATGCTACCGGTTACCTTAGAGTTGCGCTAGCATTAGCAATGTGTGTATGTCCAAAAGAAGGGACAGCATGGAATGGAATTAGCTGAAAATGGTTTCCATCAATCAACTATATCATGGGTAAGTCGTAATTGAGACATTATGTCCAAAATTCCGAACTATCCCTTTAATGTAAAATGTGTCTATATATAAAGTGTTTTAATGAAACCAATTGTATCCTGTACCAGCGGGGTTTTGAAGTAGAGCAGTTTCCTGTCGTTTGAATTCAGGATGAACCACCTCTTTTTGAATGATTCCCATTGCTGCAAAAAAAAAATGGCACAGAATAAAATAATAAAATAAAAAGTGCTGATACATTATCATCTATGATGAGAGTCCAGAAAATACCCACCATTGGACCTGTTTTCTCCATATAACCTTCTTTTAAGTAACTTCTACTTATCCAGGGTATTAGCTAAAAGAGGAAAACAAGAGATAAGAGATTTTTAGATAAAGAAAATACATTTAAATAGGCAGAGGATATTTGACGAGAAACAATAAAACTAAAATAAAGTACCTGTCATGTTCAAGCACTTGCTCTCATTATCGACTTATAAATGTGTCCCTCAATTATTCATCTTCATTTTTAATGAAGACTTTAAATGATGCAATCTAAAAATAACTCCACCAATAACTGCCACTTGGCAGTGAAACAGCAGAAGGTTTTGATTATGCAGCAGTATCTCATTGCCATCTCAAGAGCTTTAACATTTTAAATTAGAATTTTTAGAATTAGAATTAAGAATCACTTAATTATGATGGGCAATATGTTTGTCAATTGACCTTACTGGATACATCTGTGTAATGGAGACAATAATATGAAACAATCCATGCCAAGACACAGACCAGAGATTTCTTAAAGCATTTAACCATCATCATCCACAACCTATTTTATTGCGAAGCCAAAGGATGTGAAGTATCAGCATATCATAAATAAAATAACTTTGTCACTCACTTCATTGTCAATAGCTGTGGGAAAGGCTGTCTTCAGATAAGAAAAACGGACAGCCCGGATTGCATTGAACCAGCAAACAATCTCCTACAGGGAGAAGCATTTTCCTCAGAATGATACATGATCACCCTGTTCCACATGCATTATTAGGCCTATAATAGATGAAAAAAATCAGTGATACTAGCCCAATTATAATCAAGATCTGAGGCAGAATGTCAGTCATTGCCAGACAATGCCAGAATACTGACTGAACGAGAGGTTGTTATTGTCAAGTCAGGAGTAGAGAATAGGAAGTAGATTGAGAATGCTGGGTGTATGCGCATAAGGATGTAGATTGAGAATGCTGGGTGTATGCACATAAGGATGATACGTGAAAAGCTTGAAAAAGGAGAACTTTAAGCAATTCATATGATACTGATGGATATAGTCTTTATCCCATTGTCTCCCATGGATGGTAACATCGCTAACCAGCCTTTTAGATCATATTGTCAGCCACAGGAGTGAAACTTAACTGAACTGTGTAACACAATGTATGTTTAATGGCATCAAGGTAGTCTACCAAAGATGACACATTCAGAGTGTCCAAAGATTACACATTGATATGTCCTTAAAATAAATAAGAATTCTCTTGGTAATCCTATCAATCATGGAATGACCACCATTAATGCCACCCTGCAGCCAGTATTAACAGGAAGCTTTGTCTGTCCTAGGCCTTCTACCCCTGAGGGGGATTCTGTCATCTATATCTGATTATCCATATACTTTGGCTCACCTGGCCACTGTCATGGTAAACAAACAGGTTCTTGGTGTGTTCCTCTTGCAGGTACGTGATCTGCAGTCCGTGCAGGTGGCCTATCTTCTCAGGCTGGAAAACGGCATTCAGATCCTTTATAGCAATAACAGCTTTGGGGCCTTTGGACTCCTGAGGGTAGATATACAATTTACATTCAGGCCAGAACTGCATCACCTCAGATGCATGTTCAGCTGGGTTGAGTGAGCTCAGCGCTGTTGGCTGATCTACTCACATCATCTCTGGTGAAGTATTTGAGGGTGAAATCCCTCTCTGAGAGAATGAATCTCCTTTTCAAGAACTGCTTGTTGTCCTTCCCCTTCTTCCATAGAGTGCCTTCATAGAAGCCTGGATGAGACCCAATGAGAACAGTGATTCCTTATTTACAGTGATTTACTCATTACATTACATTACAGCCATTTAGCAGACGCTCCAGAGCGACTTACACAGCATTACAGGCATTTTAGCATTATCCATTTATACAGCTGGATATATACTGAAGAGATTCAGGTTAAGTACCTGGGAATCGAACCCTACAACATTATTCCTGACATATCTATATACATTAAGTAACGATCCCTTTGCTGTGAGTTAAAGCAATAATGCCTCGCTTAGAAAAGTTTAGATGGAAAAACTAGCTTTTAGAATTTGTTAGCTTGAACAAATTGGTTACTATCCCCAAGGTTTTTTTTCTGGAAGGCATGTAAAGAAATGCTACAACAGGTTGTTCTTAAATATTCACTTAGCTCTCATGCCAAAATTGAATTGCTGTTAAACCTGCCACAGTAGTCAACATAGCAGATGATGTATGGCAGAGAATAGGTTTGCAGTTGTGAGTCAGAATTTGTCCAATACTTAACTAAACAGTAGGCCTGTTGAAGGTGTGAGTAATCTCCTCTTACCTGAACAGTAGGCCTGTTGAAGGTGTGAGTTATCTCCTCTTACCTGAACAGTCGGCCTGTTGAAGGTGTGAGTTATCTCCTCTTACCTGAACAGTAGGCCTGTTGAAGGTGTGAGTTATCTCCTCTTACCTGAACAGTCGGCCTGTTGAAGGTGTGAGTTATCTCCTCTTACCTGAACAGTAGGCCTGTTGAAGGTGTGAGTTATCTCCTCTTACCTGAACAGTAGGCATGTTGAAGGTGTGAGTTATCTCCTCTTACCTGAACAGTAGGCCTGTTGAAGGTGTGAGTTATCTCCTCTTAACTGAACAGTAGGCCTGTTGAAGGTGTGAGTTATCTCCTCTTACCTGAACAGTAGGCCTGTTGAAGGTGTGAGTTATCTCCTCTTAACTGAACAGTAGGCCTGTTGAAGGTGTGAGTTATCTCCTCTTACCTGAACAGTAGGCCTGTTGAAGGTGTGAGTTATCTCCTCTTACCTGAACAGTAGGCCTGTTGAAGGTGTGAGTTATCTCCTCTTACCTGAACAGTAGGCCTGTTGAAGGTGTGAGTTATCTCCTCTTAACTGAACAGTAGGCCTGTTGAAGGTGTGAGTTATCTCCTCTTAACTGAACAGTAGGCCTGTTGAAGGTGTGAGTTATCTCCTCTTACCTGAACAGTAGGCCTGTTGAAGGTGTGAGTTATCTCCTGTGAATTCTTGCCTCTCATACTTGGCTCTTATCCACTGATCCCTTAAAACTCTGGAGTGAAGGAAGAGATGATCCATTAGTTACATTTTAACCTGAAAACTTCAATGAAGGTTTGCACTTTGGCACAGTTAGTCTAGTCTTGGTATAATAAAAATGTGTTTTACTCTGTTTTTATAAATGTGGAGAAAATGCTGTACCACACTGCGAATGATACAAAGTTGTGTCTATAGCTGTACGGTGTGTACAGTTACAGATGCATATACATATTAAATACATGTAAATACTGTAGACATGTCAGAGATATTACACTACAATTACAATAAAATGTCTATCTGCAGTCCATGGACTGATGAACATACAGAGAAGACTAGTATATGTGTAGACAAATAGAAGTTGTGTGGGGAAATGACCAGGTAAGAGCATGATTCCTCCACACTAGATAAGAGCCCCAGCCATGTATTTTGTATATAAAACTACTAGTAACAAAACCAGAGCACACACAAAAATAGAGTAGCTTTTAGTATTTATTACAATTTATAATTTGGAGTTCAAAAAGTGCTTCTGTTTTTGTAACTACAAATTTTTTGTTCATTTAATCTGTACTTGGTACAAGGATGTTGAGTATAATAAACTACTACTACTACTCTTTATCAGGAGGTAGTGGGTTCCAGTACAGGTAAGGGTTTGGTAGATAATAAATAACCACAGCATCTGGAGTCCCTTGTAACTGATACATATCAGAAATACTGCTAGTACATACACACACTGCAAAAAATGTCTTAACAAGTGTTTCAGTCTTGTAATGAGACTTAGAGGGCTCTATTTTCAAACCAGCGCAAGGGGACGGTATAGTCAAACGCAAGCTTGTTGACAGCATCAACGTCTAAAACTGGCGCTATGGCGTTTCTCAGCAATACCGCTAGGATCAACAAATTCTCAACATAACATCCTTTCGCTTGCGCTGCAGTGGGATGGGTGGCGCTGTCTGGGGCGTGTTCTAAAATACTTTCGGCTCAGTGACAATTTGAACCAACGAAAACCCATTGCGTTATGATCAGCTGGAACCACCTCTTAGCGGGAACGCAATAGACTCTGGCAATTTGCCAACTTATTCGTCATGTAGTTCTGTGTAGTGTCTATAGGTGATGCCAACATTACACTTCCATTTAATGAACAAATAGCCTATAATTATTATGAATTAATTAATTTTAATTTAAACTACTAGAATAAAACAGGACAGCTTACAAGAAACTTGCGATCATGTAGGCCACTAGCCTATAATATATAAATTACACATTGACACAGTTGAATCATAAGCCTACCATTTGAATCATAATTATGCCTACATCACCTAATGTAGGCTAATTCATGCATTCGCTACCTCCTCCCGTGCCTTCCGAACTTCTGGGAGACGAGATGGTGTGGATTGTGATCCATAAATTACTAGTCCTAGCCTGTACTTCTGTTGCAAGTATGTCTGATTCCTGTGCAGAAAATCTTGTCGTTGACGGTCCAGTGCGTTTGAGTTGCTCATTATGAAATTGCATGGAGCGATTGCGTTCCAACGCGATTGCGTTTTAAAGCATGAGAACAACAATTTGATTGGCTACCATAGAGACACACCTTGGACGTTTAAACCCAGCCTTTTAGCAATACCGCCATAAGGTGCGCCAAGATTGCCGTCATGAAATTACCAAATTTCTCGCCGACACGCCCTCAGACCGATACCGCCAAGCGATTACTCTTGCGTTCACCATTGCGTTTGGTTTATTAAAATAGAGCCCAGAATCTTATTTTGTCTCAAAAGTGTAAAATATTAGCTTGTTTAAGTTACTTTTTTCTTGACAAGTGAAATGATCTTACCGCACTGGCAAATCTTGAAATTATCTCACCCCACTGACAGATAGTTTGTCTTATTTAGCAAACAAGTAACAGAAATGAGATTCTAAAGTCTAAATATAACATTACAATGCTTGTTAAGATTTGGTTTTTTCAGTGGATGTAAGTAAAATATACAGAGACAAGACCACTCAAGCACTGTGAACACTGTGACTAATATTTACATTTCCAGTGATCTCACATAAAATAGCTGCATAATGATAAGAAACAGCTGGAATGGACACAAGGCCACTGGTCTGAAAATGATCACATAACCTCTATGTTATGAATAATGATACACTGTCTTAACAAGTGTTTTAGTATTGAAATTAGACTTAAAATCTTATTTTTTCTCTCTCAAGTAGAAAATATTATCTTGTTTTAAGTTACGTTTTGATTGACAAGTACAACTATCTCACCCCATTGGCAATCTTTTTGTCTTATTTAACAAAAAAGTAATAGAAACAAGATTTTATGTCTAAATATAAGACTAAAATGCTTGTTAAGACTTACTTTATTTTTTATTTTTGCAGTGCTGAGGGTATGTGAGCATGCATCACATGTGCCTAAAATGTGTCTGACAATGATCTAACCTCTATCTTCAATGGCCATATGAAACATCCGGTGGTAACTTCAGTGCCAGTAATCAAACATACAGTCCTAAGCATTTCTCTTTTCTTGTTCTACTTGCTTAGTTTAGAACAATGCTGTTTGTTCTCTTCCTCTGTGAGACTGTGATGTGCTGTGCTGTTATACTTCCTGAAATACTAATTCATACTTTGTGCAAACCGAATACACAATGCATGTTCTTTTATTGCATTTGCTGTACTCATTTTGTTTATTTACTGTGTATTGGTTTGTGTTTATTACCGTAATGAGCTGTTAAAAATTAAAAATTATTAAATGAAATAATTCTACATAATTTTGAATTTAATTTATGTCTCGTAAAATTCGACATAATTTAGAATTCAATTTATGCTAATCTCTTTGTGAAACTTCAGTTCAGTATCCCTCCTTGTTTTTAAACAGGTTTTTTTGATGTTGGTAAAATTACAACAATCATTTAGTCTCTCTATTTAACCAATTTCGAAAAAGCATTACATTTTAAATTTACAAAGAAAATAGTACTTCACACTTTGATATCCTTGAGATTAACACCAAAGTTCTCCACTTATGTAAGATGGATAAGAACCTCTGCTAAGTGATTGCAATGTAATGTAAGGTAATGTTGGTATATTTTGCCTCCAAGTATTACACTATAACATGCAGAAAGTAGGCTGCTCAGTAGACTAAATGTATAATAAGAGAAGTACTCACACACAGTCGTGTTGTGTTGGTCTGTAGTAGAAGGCTGGAATAGCTCTTTCATAAATAGTCCTGGCTGCAGCATTACCATTGGCTTTCATGAACTACACATGGCAAAAAGCAGAAAAAAGAGTGAAGGAGTGAGTATAGCTTCTGGGGTTTTGGTGGGTTTCTGCCATTGAAAAACTTCCCCTGCAAACTTATTAAAAGCTGTGGAAAACCTCACAGTATACGTGTCACTCAGAATATGGAACCTGTTGGCCCAAACCGCTGACTCAATTAAGCATACAGCCCTCAATAAAAGGGTGTCCAATATAAGCCCACAATAAAAGGACCAATAGTCAACATCTTGGTTTTCAGTGTGATTCTCTGAAATGATCCCAGACCGAACACCCAACAGTGAAATATTGTGTCATGGGCCAACAGTACCTCCACCAGCTCATCATCCCAGAAGTCTAAGCGTATTGACTTAATGCGGCTGATTGCAGGTAGATTGCGGTGAGACCCAGAGCAGTTCAGACATACAAAGATGCCTAACTTATAGGACGCCCAGTCAGGCTCTAAGGGAAAAAGCAAACTCAGGATAGTCAATCAAAAAACAAGAAGACATAAAATACAAATACAGTGGCAACAATTTTATCAAGAAAAATTATACCTCCTCAATCCTCCCTTTCCCATGTCAAATAGACTGAACTTTGGAAATAGTTGGGTTCTGGATTGATAATACAGGATGTCTCTCACCTGCATAACCCCTTTTCTACCTTATCATGCAAAATATATTATCCATAATTATCAAAACTTTTCACTATTTTGCACGTACAGCAAAATGCCCAGTGTAAAATAAACTCGGGATAGAATCATTTTAACTCAGATATACAGAAGGCTACACATTGCCCCGGCTGAACTCATCTAACCCGCTGGAGTTGATTTAACATTGAGAATTTTACTTGGTGGAAGGATGAATATAGTAGGCTATATTACGTATTTTCCTACACTATAAATGTGTATAACAATGCTACATAGTTGCACAGTGTCAGCGATTCTCTCGGCTTCACAGTGCGCATTGTGCCCACCTTCGCCCCCTTGACTCACCCGGAGCTCCGCAGTCTGCGCAACAGTTGTTGTTCGACTGTTTAGCCAAATCCAAGAGGACTTTCTTATTTCGATCCCGATCGGCCATATCTGTGTAAAACTGTCCCTCTTCATTCAGAATGTAAGTAATTAGCATCGTCATTTGGACAATTTGTTAATGGCCCCATAAATCCGATGTGACAGGATATTAAAAAAAAGAAATTCTAAATACTCGATTTTACGCAATGTAATGACTGCCTGTTTGGTGGAGGCCTTGGTCACCTCTCACTCTGCGAAAACCTAACAGCAGCAAAAACCAACAGCCACATGGTATAGGCTACAGTGAGCAAAGGGAAGTGAAATTGTCGGGCGTTAGGTATTTAGTTGCGCAGTTTAATCCTCCTGACCTCAAATCGCCCGTTTCTGTGCATTATGCGCCATTCATTCAAAAGGATAGGCTTCCGTCCGTCGCATAGGCTTGGAAAATTTAAGAAATGTGCAATACAAAGAGTAGACTCGATGCAAGTAAAGTGAACATCATACATTTTAGAATAAAATTAAGGTATTCTGGAATGGATACATGAAATTGGGCACCTGCGCTATGTAACAGCATTTCATGAGTTACAGCACACCTGCTTTCAGGAACCAGCTAGTCTAATTCAGTTGACATCGTAGACTACGTCACCCACACAAAAACATATTTTACGAGGTAGCCTACTCAATTCACAAACAGGAAACCATGCTTTATTGCTTTTGACAAAGAGATCAAACAATACATTCAATCAATCCGATACTCTTTAAAACCAAAGGCAGTTAGGACTATGTCTGCTTGCACTAAGTTTAACATATTTCTATAGATATTTTTACTATATACCCCCTAGCGTTGTTTTGTATGACATAATATACTTTATGTGTTTTATTTTTGTTTTGTTTGCATTACTCTTGCAATTTGAATGTATGAATAGATAAATGACATTTTTGTACATGTCCGATTGTTTCAATAAAGAAAGTTTTAAAAAAAGAAGAAAAAAAAGAGGTAGCCTACTCAAGCCAATAATATCTATTCGTTAACTTTATTTAAAGTCTAGGCACATTAGCAAATAACAAGCTCTCATTTACAATGCGATCTAAATATTAAACAGAAAACATTTCTACTTCGGGGACAAAATGCCACACATTGCTCTGGAAACGTAGGCTATGATTCAACCTATAGCAAATGTCTGGTCTTGGATCCGATTGCCCACAAGCACAGACAGCAAAATCATGCGGAACGAAAAATCATCCGGAACGAAAAATACATGTTCTCTTTTTCTACCACGATGTACAGGAAGAGGACAAAGTTACATTAAGCACTCTCTTAGCGTAATGTTACCAGGAAATGTGGGTTGTCAAGTATATTGTGTCTGCAGTAGTTAACAATGGTAAATAATGTATCCCGCCAAAAAATGCCAATTTCAGCCTAATACTTTAGGAAGCTATCTGAACTCATATTTAATTATTTGAGTGCCGTAATTAGTATCCTAGCTAACAGGTTAGCTAACAATGTGTTGGGAAGCTATCTGGGTAGTCGATAAATAGGTAGATAGTTGAAAATTGCTGTGCATTGATTAATGTTTTTTTATTTTTATTATTCCACTAGGGCATCGTGGCTTATTCCACCGGTCCTGGGGCTCGCTGCCAGAGCTCGAGCACAGATACCTCCACTGCACGTGCTGCTGGAAGAGTCGAATCTCAACATCAGATTTTGATCTGTGGACCTCTGCACTGTCCTCTAAGGTATGTGAAGATGAAGGTACGTCCCTGGACTCTCGTTACACTGCAGAACAGCGAGTTGCCATTCTGCAACGTCTAAATACGGCCACGGAGAATGAGCTGGCAGAGGTCAAGCTCCTGAGAGGACGAAAATCGGTCAACATAGTGGAATACAGGACAAGAAATGGACCGTTTAAAAATCTGGAAAGCGTAATAAATGTACCACTCTTTAAACACAAGACGGCGATGGTCGTTTTCAACTCCATCCTCTATCCATCCGAAAAAAAGGAGAGGCGCAAATCCAAAATTCAACTTGTTAAATTCATCAAGCCTGAGGTTGACCGGAAGTTGCTCGAGGTGAGATTATTTAGCCGGTAGCGTTACGTTAAAATCAGTTTCTCACATATTTCCATAGACTCTATCGTCAATATTTTTAAATGTCTTACAGGAGGCCAGCTGCATAGTGTCCATTGTATGTGGCACTGATAATATTGCGTGGGCGCATGTCGATCGCGGATTCAATGTCCTCGACTGGCAGCAGGAGAACTGTCACAACTTCATGAAAGGAACATACATGGCTTCTGCATACTTGGATGATGTAAGTAGGGCAAAGGTATTATGTGTTGGTCACATAAACTTGCGCAAGTAAATACTGTGCTCGAACCTTTTGCAAGTGTTTCCCAGATAAAGTTGATGTCATAAAGTGATCAGAGCTTTTTGAGCCTTATCCAGAAACAGATGAGAACTAAAAAAAAAAATTTGTTTGACCCTTCCTCAGATTTCCGCAGTGGTGTCTCGAATGCCCAAAGCGGATTTATTTGTGGTGGAGAAGTCTGGGATCTCCTTGCAGAACACGACACTGTACCCCGTGATGGTGCATCTCCGGACGGTGGAGGCCATGCTCTTTGCCTTGTTGGGGCAGAGGAGTGAGCCGGAAGCTCCGCCCAAGGTGCTCAACATGGTGCGCTCAGCGGTAGGTCGGCACTTCGGGCTGATGGTGGGCGAGGCACGGACCAGCGGTATACAAATGGTGCGGCAGATGATGACGGACTCCGTGACGCAGAAGACCCCACGTGTCTCCTTTCCCCATTCCCTAGTGGTGCGGTACAGGCACGCCTTCCATCTAGGGGCCCGGAAAAGTGGGGAGGAACTGTGCGATGCCCTGTTGCAGGCGGTAGCGTTCTACGAGAAACTCGGCGAGTGAGATGGCAGGACAGCCCCCCCCCATTGCCAACTCTCTATTCAGTACTAGTGCCGGTACATTGAGTTAACGGTCACAATACATGTACAAACCCCAAATCCAAAAAAGTTGGGACGGTGTATAAAATGTAAATAAAAACAGAGAGCAACAACCTTTTTGACCTGTATTCAATTGAAAACAGTACATAGACAAGATATTTAATGTTTTAACTAATCAACTTTATTGTTTTTTGTAAATATACGCTCATTCTAAATTTGAGGCCTGCAACACGTCCCAAAAAAGGGGCATGTTTACCACTGCGTTACATCACCTTTCCTTTTAACAACACTGTAATCTTTTGGGAACTGAGGACACTAATTGTTGTAGTTTTGAAAGTGGAATTTTGTTCCCATTCTTGCTTGATATAAGACTTGAGCTGCACAACAGTCCGGGGTCTCCATTGTCGTATTTTGCGCTTCATAATGCGCCACACGTTTTCAATGGGAGACAGGTCTGGACTGCAGACAGGCCAATCTAGCACCCGCACTCTCTGACTATGAAGCCACGCTGTTGTAACAAGTGCAGAATGTGGCTTCGCATTTTCTTGCTGAAATAAGCAGGGACGTCCCAGAAAAAGATGTAGTCTAGATGGCAGCATATCTTGCTCCAAAATGCATATGTACCCTTCAGTGTTAATGGCGCCTTCACAGATGTGCAAGTTACCCATGCCATGGGCAATAACACACCCCTATACCATGACAGAGGCTGGCTTTTGAACCTTTTGTTGGTAACAATCGAGATGGTCCTTTTCCTCTTTGGCCCGTAGAACACGACGTCCATTATTTACAAAAACAATTTGAAAGGTGTACTCGTCAGACACCACCAGAGCACACGTTTCCACTTTGCATCAGTCCATCTCAGATGAGCTCAAGCCCAGAGAAGTCGGCTGCGTTTCTGGATGTTGTTGATATATGGCTTACGCTTTGCGTAGTAGTCTTAACTTGCATTTGTAAATGCAGCAATGAAGTGTTTACTGACAACAGTTTTCCGAAGTATGCCCGAGCCCATGTGGTTATATTCATTACAGGAGCATGTCAGTTTTTAATGCAGTGCCGTCAGGGATCGAAGGTCACAGGCATTCAATATTGGTTTTCGGCATTGCCCTTTACGCAGATCTCAGATTCTCTGAATCTTTTAATAATATTATGGACTGTAGATGGTGAAATCCGTAAATTCCTTGCAATCGTGCGTTGAGAAACATTCTTAAACTGTTGGACTATTCGCTCACGCAGCTTTTTGCAAAGTGGCGAACCTCGACCCATCCTTGCTTGTAAAAGCCAGAGCCTTCGTGGATGCTCCTCCGTGTTGCAGGCATCAAATTCGAAATTAGCGTAAAAATGTTTACAAAAATCTAAAAAGTTAAGGTAAAACATTAAATATCTTTTCTTTGTACAGTTTTCAATTAAATATATGTAAGAGAATTTAGAAATCACTGCTTTCTGCTTTTATTAGCATTTTACATACTGTCCCAACTTTTTTGGAATTGGGGTTTGGACACTCTGTGATCCTTTTGGAGCCAAGGGTCTGAATTGTTCATAAGCAGGTTTTTTTTTATTTTTTATACGCAGATCTGCCTATTTTCCAACCCGTGCATTCAAATAGCCTGAGTGTACATAGGGACGGTTCTGTGCTGAACTGTGGCCTACGTTCCAGTGCAATGCTGTCTAATATCTTACTCCACATTGCAAAGGCTATGTGGACTGGTTAAAATGGTATCTCAATCGAATTTTGTATGTACCTCCTCTTGGTTTACAAACTACAAAAGCCTCTAGTTCCCATCTTCCCACTTAATTAATTCTTCCTGCATTTTCAAATTGGCCTGGATGTCCAACATTAGCACACTGTTGGTTCAGAGGGAGGGTATGGAGGGGATCCACATCCAGCTAATCTACTGGCACCAAATAATTTGGCTGTGCAATCTGTAGTTTGTTAATCAGGTGATGTCTAGGGAATACTCCATTTCACACTTGATGTTACTCAGTAAACCCTTAAAGATATGTACCCCAGCCTTGATTTCTTACACGTTTGGAAATGAGGATTTCTTTTTAAGGAAATGTCAGTGCTTTACACATGTAGCAGAAGAAACATGCTATTTATGGGATTTATTTAAATGTTCATGTATACCTTGAGGGAATCAGAGGCTGTTCCACACACATCTCTGTTCTAATATAATTGGGTGTCTTTTTTCCTTCTTACCAAATCAAGGGAAAATGGCCAATGGATTTTATACATTTTTACAAAAGCCAGAATTAATTTTAATTTCTTCACTCACTTTATCTATACATCGAAGCTTCTAGAGATTTAACAAACGATGATTGTATTAGAAGTTTGCTGTCAAATAAGAGGCAAATTTATTTCTTGATATAAAAAATTTGAATGCTAAATAGTACAAAAATACACAACTTTACATATGACTTTTTGCCGTCTGTACAAAGCCACTGCATGAATAGAACAAACCAAAACAAAGTACATTGAACTTGCATATCAGCAAGTGCAAATCACTGTACAAAGGATTACATGAAAGAAGACATTGCATGATGAGAACAAGACTTGCGGCCACATCAGGGGAAATCAGCGGCCAGGGTTTGGACAGAATTTTTTGAGAGGCCAAGGTGAATAGAATCCAGATAATGCAAAAACCTGGAAGGGAGAGGAGATGAGCGTCACTGAACAGCAAAACCTCTGGCCCCTTGTACTTCAGAAATATGGCTGGATTTGCACCAAGTGGCTATACGGCTGTTTGGTTTTTCAGCGTGCAGTTATAATAAATGTAAAGTATTGTCTATATTTGAGGTAGTGCGTGGAGCCACGTGCTTTCACACACCAGATTGTGGGCAAGCTGTTCACACAGAACACAAAAGGCTTGCTTTAGAGTAACGAGGAGCAGAACTCCGAAAACCACATCCTGAATAGACTTGCAGTCTACTGTACCTATTTCTTTAAAATATATTTTTTAATCATTTACAATTTGTTACTGTAGGCTTGTTTAACCAAATCTTTGATCTAATGAATAAAATCACCTATAATAAAAACAGGATAGGAATGTTGATTTTCACAATGGTCCTCACATCAAGGTATGAATCTTTACCTCCTATAGTTCATGACTACAAACACAAATGCAGTATTATTAAACTGTGGTCAGTGTGGTGAAGTTTCCTTATGTCAAGAGCTTGGCTGCTCAATGTAGAAAGAAGGGAAGGACCTCTAGCCCAGGACTCAGAACCCAGCACACAAATGTCAACCTTCCTGAAGAAGCATTTTGATGTTCACATACACTTTCGAATTTAAAGATCAAGTAATTGCCCCTTTTAATGGTTAGTACACAGGTGAACGCTCCACAACAGACCGGGTAATGACTCCTCACCTGCGTTTCACCTTGCCTTGTTCCTTCAGCCTCTCTGACCTGCAGACGGTACGCAGAAAAGGCAGGTAGTCTGTGGCTGTGGCTGGCTTGTTGCCCACTGTACCAAAGGCTTTGCTGGTTAGCATCGTCTTCATGACCTCACCCCGTCTCTGAGTCACGCTGTCAAATGGACAAAAACTTAAGACACTGAAAAGCAAATCAGTCGGGGCAAATAATCTTCAAACTACTGTATCACGGAGAGATCATATTCGATGTATGACCATGAATTTAAGTTTTTCTGAAATTGAGCAGTGTGAATTTCCACTGTGGAAAGTAAAAATATTAAAAGTTTGGACTAACTATAAAAAAAAAAAAAATGTACTCAAAACAATCAATATTCAAAGGTAGCCCAGAGAAGGCACTCACGTGGGTTGGCAGGGACTGGTCTGACAGAAGCTCAAGCCCGTTCTGTGAGGGCCCACAGGGAGGGTGAGCTGGCTTATGACCGGCTTCCCCAGCTCCTCCTGCAGCCTCTCGGCTTCTGTCCACACCTCCGAGACCCTGGAGTGACACTTGTGGAAACTCATGCTCTCCACCATGCCCCGCATCTCTGCTGAGCTTTCCCACCCGGCCCTGCTCACATCCTCCACCCCCGGCTCGTCTGACAGCCCGTTCTTTATCTCGGCCCCCGTCCAGCCGAACGTCCCTGGTCTGCAGGCGCCCTCTGGCTGCCAGTGCTGGTGATGCAGCGAAGAGTCCAGGAAAGACATGTGGTCCATAAACTCGGCCAAGGAGCCCAGGCAGCGGGAGACCAGCTCGGAGCTCCTCTGCTCCTCCGGAGAGCGGTCTGCCTTCCTTGGCCGGAAAGACCCGGATCGTGGTGGAGGCTCCTCCCTGGCAGGGTCTGGCTGAGGCCCGTCAGCACCAGCAGAGGGCTCCTCGGCTTTCGAGGTAGGGGCATCGTTAAGTTTCGGTAAAGACAGGAAGCCATCGTCTGAGTCGGACTCAGAGTCAGACTGGAACACGTCTCTGTCCTTCAAACCCAAGCGCTTCTGGCTTTTCATCCTGGCGGAGGCCTTCACCGGGCTTGCGTCCTCCAGCTGCGCACCGCTCTGCGGCTCTGCTTTGAGCACCTCCTGCGGCCTGGGGAGGGGTGCTTGCAGGGCACAGACGGGAAGAGGCAGCAGTTCTTCCATGTTGGAGTACAGCAGGTCCACACCTCGACCCCAGCTCTCCACCAACAGCTCCCGGCACCTGCGGCTCTGTGGCTCTGCTGAGAACGTGCCCTGAACAAAGAAGGAATCCGATCAGACGCAGGCCTGCCACAATGGGCTCGTTTCCCTATAAATCCCCTTTGCAGATGTCCATTTAATGGCCTTAAAAATCTCCTTATGAGCTTAAATTCTGGAATCTCAGATCAGTAAGTCTGAACACTGCAAGATCAGTGAGCGGCGTTTTACAAAGTTACAACATCTGGGGCAGTTTTTATGACGCAGAAGACGGGGCAAGCTACCTTGAGCATGTCAGAAAGGTCCAGCGGACCGTCGATGTTGAGGATTCCCAGCAGACTTTCAGTGCATCTGGAGTCACAGGAAGTCGAGCCCGCTGGTGGCCCCTCCTCACCTGCCAGCTTTGCTGCATCCACAGACTGCGTTTCCCCCTGAGCGAGAGCTGTGGACCACGCAGCAGCGGGGAAAGCACGTCAATCCAGGCCTATTAGAGCAGGCTTCTCCAGTCCATTACAAAGCTGACCATCAGTACAGTACCAATGTCCTTTTACCCCTGAGAGTATTTTCTAGTATATTGTTTCACTATGCTCTAATCTTTCTGTAAGCACTTTGCACACCTGCAAGTAAAGAAACTAAACAAACTATTGCCAAGTTGTTATTATTATCATTATTACAACCAGGGAACTTCCCACAGGTCAGACTGGGCTGTACATACCTGCAGGTTCCAGAGCCGGGAGCGGTCGGTGTGGGCCAGGCCCTCCTCCACTGCGCACCCAGAACTGCAGGTGCAGCAGGCTCTGTCGGATATCACACCTGTTCCAGCACAGCAGGGAGGAGACGTCCTGCACGTCCGTTCTGACGTTCTCCGCCAGGCACAGCAGCTGCAGGTAGCTCCCTACGTTCACCTGTGCACGTTAAGAGTGTGACTACCGAAGATGTGGCCCATGCATAAATGTTGGTCTTTTCAAACTTGGTTGATGTTTAACCCAAACCCTTCTACGCCAAGTTGACGGCTACTGATACCGCTTTTCAAACATGCTGGCAAGTGTTGACAGATCACAGATAAAAATCACCCACAAAGGCTTGTTCAACTTACCGCTGAAGGCATTTTAAAATGGATCTCCTCAAAATTACCGTCAAACATTTCACTAAATGTAGGATCTGCAGAAAAAGAATTAGATATTAAAATCATAGCATTGTAAAAACTGGTCACAAACTGACTGAATGGTTCTTGTCAGAGGAAATGCACTCACCATTAGTGGTCAGAATCACAGGCCTCTTGGTTGTGGTCATGAAGGTTTTGATTGCAGCCAGGAATCCAGAATCATCATCAAAAATCACATCAACCTGGAGAAAAAAGGCCCAGTTGGATGTCTGAGACTGTGGCTAGCCTGCTCTTCAATGGCCAACACTTACATTCAATTAATGTTTTATTATTAGAGAAGTTTTTTCTCCCAGTCTAAAACTATGAAATACAGCTGATTTGCTGTGACTATTTATAGTACCGTGTACAACCAGGCTGTCTCACAGCACGAGAATGCCTATGTATCTCAGACTTGGAGCACAAGACCTGTATTGTATTGGGTTTAAAATTCAGGCCTGATCAAAACTAACTCAAACAGGGCTCCTGAGTGACTATTGACTGGAATTCGCTCACCACACAAGCAGGCTGGACCGTAAGGCTTAGGCACGTTTGAGTCCAGGACGGGGTCGGACTTGGTTACCTCCTCAAAGAGAATGAGCGACGTGGCAGTCTTTTTGTTCTGCTCCTCTGTCGGGGGCTCTTTCTTGTCAGACGACAGTTTGATGGGCGGCTCCTTGGCCTTGGGGACACTCTCCTTCGTTTTGATGGGTTTTTGAGGGCCGGTTTCTGTGGGACAGAGATCCATAGTGAGCGAGTAAGAATGCAGCGAATAGCAGTTAACACACTGTACATTCCTCCCCCCAGGTTCAGCATGTCCGTGCTGACCCAAACTCTGACGAGCGTGCGTTTATTTACCATTTTGTGGCTGGCCGTTCTGAACGCTCGGGTTTTTGCCCTTGGGTTTGTTGCTCATTTTGAAGAAGTTGGCCAGTGAAGTGGGGGCCAGAGCTCCTCTCTTGGGCTGCCTACAAGGGGAATGGAGAGGCTTCCTGGGGGAGGACACAACCTTTCTGGGGGAATTCAGCTTCCCTGTGAATTAAAAATGAACAGGGAACAGGGACATTAACATACACCACGTCCCTCATGGCAAAATCTAAGGAAATTACAAGTTATTGTTCATTAGTATTTTATTTGGCACATACCCTTTACTAGTGTGACTTAAGAGCACAAGAACAAGAGTATGGGTAGAGAAGAGTAAGTAACACTTAGCAAAAGCATACAAGCACAGAATTATACATGTGTATATGTATGTGTGCAAGTACAGAATATTGCTGAGATTATAAATTAGTTATGCACTCTGTTTAGGGCTTCAGCACTGCAGTTGAGAAAGGCAGGGAGGTAACAGAAACAAAAGGCTCACTTGGGGAAAAGCCAGGCCTGGTGATGTTGGTGCTGGTGCTGTAGCTGTTGAAGTAGGAAGGCTTGTGAGCATTGATCCCCTGGATGTCCACCTGGTGGGACTGAGTGGCCTCCTTCAGCTGTGACAGGATCTGGCGCCCACTCCGCTGGGAGGATGCGTTCACCTCGAAAACCTGCCGGCAAATTGAGCTCCGGTCAGACGAGCGGTACCGGGAGACGGAGACATGCTTCAAGATTATCTCTCCACCTTCCACTCACTACACACACACACACACACACACACACACACACACACACACACACACACACACACACACACACACACACACACACACACACACACACACACACACACACACACACACACACACACACACACACACACACACACACACACACACACACACAGACAGACAGACAGACAGACAGACAGACAGACACACACACACAAACAGACACAGACACACACCTGAAATCACAGAACAGCTGTTCAGAACATACACTGTCATTCTGGCTGAATGACACAGTGAAGTTCATCTCACTTCTGATGAAACACGCACCGCACAGCTTTCATTGGAGAGAGAGTTCTAAACATTCTGGACATTACACCTTTCCCGGTTGGTAAAAACGTATGCGGTTTGTGGTGTAGACTGTACTTGGTCTGTGGAGCAGACCGTAGGAGGTTTCTGGCGCAGACCTTGAAGCCCAGCTCCTGAGCGCAGGCGTACACTGCAGCAGTCTTCCCCACTCCAGGAGGGCCTGTGATCAGCAAGGTGTTACACAGCTCTTCTCCGTCCTCCACACCGTCCTCACCCCGGAAATCACCGCAGTCCCAGGAGTCTGCATGACCATGTCCAACAAAAGCACCATTTCAATACATCCCACCTTCCGTCTCAAATTAAACTACAGTCCACGTAGTACACTGCGGAGGAACAATCTCTGAAAGCCAGGAGCAACTGTAGCTTCAGTTTAACATTTGGATTTGCATTTGGTTTTTGGGTAGAGAAGGAATTTTTGGGGTTTATGCCACCCATATCAAACCTGGCATACTTCAGTGTTATATTTGTTTATTTTTTTTACCATTGCTGTTGTCTTCTTGTTTCTTCTCCTTCCGATTCCTCCTCTCTTCACAGTCAGCTCTCCGCTTCCACTCCCTCAGCCAGCTATGCAACTTCTTCACTGCAGCAGAATTCCCGATGACCTCGTTGGAGTGCTGTGGCTGATACTTCTCCGTCCACAATACATCCTCCTTCACGCATTCTACATGGGGGGTAAAACCCAACAGAGTCAAAGCTGCTCATATGGGAAACTGTATGAACTGACACAGGATTAAGAATTCAGCCTGCAAGCCAGAAATAACAATGCGAATCAAAATTACTTTACAGAACCACACCAGTATTTTCAGGAGTGTAGTGGGGAGGTTCAGGGGTTTTAACCAGGGGCTTCATACTACAAAGCAGGATTACTAAATTAGCTGGATAACTGCTCTGAGTAGAACCTGGAAAACAGCTCTTTTTACTTCAGTCCATGTTCCAGATTTTGGAGGGTTCCAGGTTTTACTCAGTTATCCAGCCCAGTGCAGGCAGTTATCCAGCTAACTCAGTAATCCTGCTTCATAGTATAACCCCCTGGAAAACCAGTGTGTATAAACACAGCTGCTCAATGACTTAATTTGCCGTGCTCCTGAACAGGAGTATACTGAGAACTGCAGTACATATTACCTAAAGAAATAAGAGCTATCAGACACATTTTGAATGTGTGCCAAGGAAAGGGCAAGGCAGCCACTATGCCGAGCGCTGATAGGGGCTTGCGGGCTCACCTTTCTCAGTGTGCCCTGGTGGTGGAGTGTCCTCCAGCAGCACTATGGCGCCTTTCTGGACAGGCGTTCGTTCCGCAACATCGGCCTCCTGTTGCGGTTGCCTGCCCCTGCATGCTCGGCCGAGCCGGCCTTTCCCCGCCGGTTCCTGGACAGGAGGGTCCGACGGTCCTGCGGCGCGACCGCACGCGGCTGGGGGGTCGTCCACTATCACGATGGCCTCCTGCTCCCCCCGTGCAGATCTCCTTCGCTTGGGCACCTTACCGACCCCCTCCCCCTCCCGCCTGCGTTTCCGCTTCCCGCCGACCTCAGGGAGCTCTGGAAGGCTGGGGGCTTTGGGGCCTTTGTCTGCCTCTGAAAAACAGAGAGAGGAGATGCAACAGAAGTTAGAGAACAAGGCCTGTGAAATAAACATACAACATGATAATCTAATATATCTATTCATCAACAAACTGCCATAAATTCATTCAATCAGACACTTACACAGTGTAGTGTTTCTCAATAAACATAATCAGCCGTTTAACTAGCTAACTTAGTTAGCGGGCAAAACAGCTATTAAGCTAACCTGGTTGACAGATGTTTGATTTAGCTAAGCTGTTTTGCTAACAGGCAAATTATAGCCACCTGGCAAATGTTACTGCAAGTAAGTTGGCCTAGTTTAGATTAGTTTACACATTTTCAACAGAATGCAGAATGTATTAGGCAGCATTCCATCAAGTAGAATTTTTTAAGCTTTATGAGCTGGTTACAGGTGGGGCAGCACTTGTTAGGGATATTACCATACTGTCTGTCCAGCACACTTTCACTTTTTTTTTTTTTTCACTTTTCTGGAGGGTTTAACCCTTTAAGGTGTAAGATCACAAATATGTGATTAGAATGTCCTTCACTGAACATTCTAATGCTAACGTAACAATCACAACTAGTAATTGAAAGCAATGGAGTTCTAGAATTTTGAAAAAACTACTCCTCAAAGGGTTAAAACTCCCTTACTCTAGACTTGGCCTGTGTACACCTCTGGACTATGCCAGCCCCCCCCCCCCCCCTTCTCACCAACAGAAGCAGACTGCAGGAGATGTTCCTCGCGCTTCTTCAAGAACCAGGTGAGGAACCTTCGCACTGGGAACGGGGGGTTGGACACTCTGATCTCCTCCAGCAAGCGTTTGCGGATATCCTCTGAGAAATCCTGTCTCCAACCAGACCCCTGTGTCACCGGACCAGACAAGAGACCAGGTTACATACGTAAGTACACCACAACACGGTCAGCACATACACACAAGGGTAACATTAAAAAAAAGCCCCCAGCTCTCAATAACTCAAGTCCATAACCTGCTATTGACCCACAGCACTACTTCCTCCAGCTTTATAAATTTAACATTAGATTAATTGTACCTCAGGTGTGATTTTAAATGAAACCTCAACTCACCTTGTCTGTGTGGGCTCTCAGCACAGGCTCAGTCTTTATGCAATCAAGCACTCCTGGGGACAGAAATGATCTTGCGGGCTCCAGACAAGCTTCCTGCAGGCGTTTCAGCAGTGGAGATACAGGCCATGGTAGACTCCAAAGAGGACACGCTACAAAAATGAACAACAAATAAATGAACAAATATATTAATAAATGCAAACTAGAGAATGACCACTGTCTGCAACAGGGAAAACTCAAGTTTGGTCATTTATGAATCGGTCGACGTTCTCGCACCTGGAGGCCTCTGCAGCACGTGCACTACGAGCTGGAAAGAAGCATGGGCCAGGGAGTAGGCATGGCGGCAGGCTGTCGTCGTAGCGATCTGTTTCTTAAAGGACTCCGGCAGGCCGCTCTTCAGGAACTCCCTCCGGGCTTTGAACTGCTCGTCGTCCTGAGAGTTCTCAGAGCCCTCCTGACTGCAGGTAAGGGATGGGAACCCCCCGTCAGTATCATAACTCAAAGGCATGGGCCACAACAAGGCAGAATGCAAAATGTTCTACACGGGTGTTGCTGTTTGTTTGGGTTTTACAACACATACAGAGTAACCACTACACCTTTTGTGCACCAACAATATATAACAGTGTAAGACAAGATGTTTTTGAACAGCTCAACAGTTAAACTGCAACTTTATATTAATGTGGATTTTACTTGTCACTCATTAAAAAAGCAACAACAACAACAAAAAAAAAACCTTATGGGTTTGAGATACTGCTATTAATTTCAAATCAGAAAAAAAAAAAAAAATCTAATGCCAAACAAGCTCTGGTCTTGGAGACACTTTACCTGCTGTCGTCAAATATGGAGACGACAGCCGAAGGCTTCTGAGGTTTCTTCCCAAGAAACATGGCAGCCACTTTTGGGGCTACAAAAAGGATAGAAAAAAATTCCAAGTTGATAAACTCATCCACACGAGTAATCGGGAAACTGTGAGAATATGTGGAGCTGAATGCAGCACTGATCCAGTACCTGCAGAGCTCTTGGTGGCTTTGCTCTCGGACGCGTTCCTTCCCAAAACATCATTCAAACTGCGCAGTTGCTTCTGACCTTTGGCCCCTTTTTCAGCAGGAGCAGGGCTCTTCTGCACATCCGACAAGCACACAATGGAGTCCTGCAAACACAGACCACTTTCAGATCCACGCCTGTTCAATCTCACACATTAACAGTACCAGACCTGTTACAATTCACCTGAAAAAAATATTGATTTGGTCACTGTTGCTACGAGTTAAATACATTTTCTTGATCTGGTCCTAAGTAAATGATAACAAGTATGGACCAGTAACATTTGTGACAGACGTAATGGCATTCCAGCTCCCAGCTCAGTACCTCATCCTCACAGTAGCTCTTCGGGACGTCCCGATTTCGTAACGGCCGCTTTACAGGGGCCTTATCGTTGGCTGCATTAGCTGCCGCCTTCTTGTTCTGCTGGAGTACCCGGGCTTTCTGGACCAGCTTTTTGGCCCGATTCCTCTTCTTAGATACACTGGACTTCTGTAGTAAATAGCACAAAGAGTGTGTCAGAAGTAAGGAGTGTCAGAGGTAAATGCGGTATTAGGCATAAAAACGCAGATTGAGAAACTGAAACTAACCTGAACTGCTAAAGGACTCAGTATTTCGAAGTCATTTGCATCACCAAACTTGTGCTCAGAGTTCGGAAAGACACGGCACAATCTCATCCTGGAAACGGAACAGATCAGACATGACTGCACTGCAAGCAGACAGGTGGAGGGATGAAAATGTCAATGTTTAGAGCAAACTGTACAGTGCAACTCAAAAGAAGGAAGGGAACTACACTCAAGCGATCAGATTTTAACCTCACCTGATAGGGCTGCCCTTGTCGTCGGGGGGTGAGATCATCTCGGCCCTGTACACGCCGTGCTTGGGCTTGTGTGTTCTCGGTGTGGTTGCCTCCGTTGAACAGCCCTCAGTGCCTCCTTGACCTTTTGACCTTTCCTGACTCCTGGTTCTAGGGGGAGGCGTGGCCTCTTCCAGGGCAGGAGCGACACTGCAGGGACGGGCTCGGGCAGACCTCCTGACAGGTCCCCTCCCAGTTGGTGTGGAAGAGTGAGTGTCATTTGCGCCCTCACCATCGGCCTCTTTACCGACCTCAAGCGGCGCCGACTCCTCCACTGCTGCAGCCGGGACGGAGACTACAGCTTCCTCCTGGGGTCTCTTCCTGCCCCCTTTCCTAAGCTTGCTGCCTCCCTTCTGTCCAACCCTGGCTGGCTTTTCCTGTTCCATCTTTGGGCTGGGGGTAGTGGCCTGACCCTGCTCTTCCTGCGCGTCTTCCTCCTGCCTCTCCGCCTCCTCTGGTTGAGCTTCCCCCTCGGCCTCGTCCTGTTTGCCAGGGCCCTTCTTCACTTTGCCCCTGCCGGTGTCCAGGCTGGCCTGCTTGAACGCATTCATGAACTGCTTTCTCTCTGCCTGGCTGCACTTAGGGGCGGAGCTGGACTCGATGACGGACAGTTCCAGCTCGTCCTCCTGCAGGACCACGTTGGACCTCCGTGCGGGAGCGGGCGGCAGCCCGGGTTTCTCCTGGGGAGGGGGGGAGCCCGTCACTTTGCTCTCTCCGCCCTCGCCCCCTCGCCTGCGGGTGAAGATGGACGCCAGCCTCTTGTCTGAGGTCCCGAGCAGTTCGGGCGCTCGGGAGACGGGGTGCACCTCTGCCTGGACGGTAAGTGTTCGTGGAGACACTTCCTGGGAAGGTCCGGGCTTGCCTTCAGCAGAAGGGGGTGCACCCACCTCCTCTGCTTTCTTCTCGGGGGTCCCCACACAGGCGCTGCGCTCCTCCTGGTTCTGACTCTGCACAAAGTCCTCAAAGGAAATGATGACAGTGCTGTTGTTAAGCTGAGAGGTCTCCTCCAAGCTGGCGTCACACAGGGATCCTTCAGCCTCTTGGGCCTCTGATGAGCCCTGCTTCTGTAAACTGCCTTTCGTCTTTCTGGCAGCGACAGGTCTTCCCTTGTTCCTCCTGTCCCCTGGGGATGATTGATCCAACAGCTGTACGGAGGAACTTGGAACCTCCTCCTGATGTTGCTTTTCAGAGCTCCTTTTCTTGAGGTTCTCCCTGGTACACTTTTTGGGACGGGCGCTCGTCGTTTCAGAGCCCGTCCCGTTCTGGGACTCGTCCACGACGCAGTCATCGCGGCTGATCTGAGCCAAGAGAGCGGCTGTTTCGCTACCCAGGATCCCTGGGCCCGGCTTCCCTGCCGCCGCCACCGCCAGCCCGTCCCCGGAGCAGCTCGATTCGGAAACCTCTATCACCTGCGGGTGCGTCTCTGCGTGCCCATCCTCTGCTGACATACTAAGCCTGGAGGGTCTGCCTGGCCTCCTGCCCCGTCTCAGCTTCTGGGGTTTGTGGGGCTTCACAGGGGTTTCTGTGCTGCCAGGCGACTCCAAAACCTTGATCCTGTTCTCCTTGGTCTGCTCTGAAGTGCTTTTCTTCTCCCCTGCTGCCGAAGTCTTACTGAAGTAATCCAAGATATTAGATTTGGGGGGCGAGAAAGGCTTCGGCACAGGAGCGTAGTAGTTGGTGATTGTCTTTGCAGGAGGTGCATCCTTTCGTTGTCTTTTTCGAGGCTATAAAAATCCAGAAAACATAAATATTTCTATTAATTAAAAACAACAACTGGATGTGGTCACAACACCCTTTGTTATGTTACTAACGTACATTAAGGTTATTGTCACGGACGAATCATCAGTCACTGACAAGCATAAATCAGAAGACATGACAACGTACCTGAGTCTCAAAATCTTCAATAACAGAGGCCATAGCAACAGCCCCAGCCATAGCTTTTCCAAGCCAGAGACCTGTGACGATTGGAAGGACAGCTGTAAAACATTTCAGGGAGGAGACACATGCCAACTGCTTAAAACTTTACACGAATGTGACCACCGTTAAATATCAACATTACTCCAGCAGGCGAATATTATCAAACGTACATTATGTGCATAGTTATATTGCAAAGCTAACTATGGCAAATAGCACAGGTCAGAACCAGTCGTTAAAACCAACCGTTCATGTCTCCCAGGCAAGGTAACGATAACGTAGCCAACTGTTAATAATCTGTATCGTTAACTAAATAATGGGTAACGTAACGTTAGCGAACAGTTGACTAAAGACAACGTTAGTATGACAGGCAACCAACTTACTTGTGGTAACGTTTGCTTGTTAAGGAGACAGCTTAAATAAAACATGTAAGTTTATCGGTCAGGTAAATTTATGGATTTATCTAACGTTAGTTAAACGGCTGATTATGTTAACTGAGAAACACTACACTGTTGTAAGTATTTATGGAAAATTTACGACGGATAAAATTGTGTGTAAAGTTAACTGAGTTAGCTTTCATCGCATGTCAGCTAAGTTAACTCGACAACTAGCTAGTTCCCAAGAAAACGACAACACTGGGAGCATGCTGGTTAGCTAGCAACAAATAACAAAAATATAAAATTGCTATTAGTAAGGTTAAAGAAACTTACCACCGCGCTGAAGAATAGTATAGCTATGATAGTTACTTAGCCAGCTATATTGCAGTCATTTATGCTTCAGCCGGTAATTCCAAGTGCAAATGATCCTCGCGCGAGACAGTTTAGTTTGTTTGCTAGCCAGTTGGCTACCAAGCTAAAGGAATAGGTTGCTCAAAACAGCCATTTATCTTAAAAACCAACATTATTGATCATACGTAGTTACCTTCCTTGCTTCAACATTGGCAATATATCCTACGCTATACCTGTCGTTTTAAATATTAGGTAAATAACGTTAATACAGATAAGTAGACTCGATATTGTTTGAAAAGTGCGCCGAACTCTCTGTCTGCTGGAATAAATGGCGCCAAACGTCACTACTTTTGCGCAATAAATTCCACCAATCAGAGAGCCGAAACTGGAGGACGTCTGATGACGAGAGCGACTGGCAAGAAAGAGGTCCTCTGAAAGAAGACTGTCATCTTGCGTTCAGCTTTCCACCAGGTCAATTTTGTTTTTCCATAAAGCCAATGGGTGTCGAAATGTCAGGGGTGATAATTTGTAATTTGATAATTTATATCTGTCCACCACCTATGCACATGCACAGAATCACAGACTCCCGGGGCAAGACATTCGAACAGTATGATATAGAGTGACCAGATTCCCTGGACGACCTCCCAGCGAGTCACAAAAACATTGTGATAACCCTGTGAGACAACTTCAATAGTTAAACATTATGACAACATTGTCACGACGTTGTTGGAATGTGGAAAACGTTGTGACAATGTTATGTGTTTGCTGGGCTTGCACATAATGCAATGGGAACCTACACAAATGGCAAATGCAGTCAGAAAAAAACCCAGTGAAATATGGTACAACTGAAATAGCTACGGGACAAACCAAGATTTGTCGAGACACGTTAAAAGGGGCTGTTCCAGAAAAAAGGGACATCTGTTCACCCTATTTATATGTACCATTCCAAAAACAAAAATAGACAGATATGAACATTGCAGGTGATGGGTTATGCTATTTCATTCTCAACCAATTCTAGCACTGAAGAAACCCATGTGTGTGCCATTCAATGATTTCTGATGCTAAAAAAGCAGGTTGGCTGTCTCTTCTGTCCCTTGATAGCTCATTTTGTTGCACATAACATGAAATGGACAAAAAAAAATGGGCGAATGAAGTTTTGACCTACTCCTTTGCTACATCCCTTGCCTTCTCGCGCAGCTCATACATTTCCTGAGCCAGTTTCATTCAAAGGAGAATGCAGGGACCCCATCCTTCCACTGCAACACCAACAACCCATTATTTTCGGTTCCTAACTACCATAGTACTGTGTTATATCTCACATCTGTCCTGTAGCCTAGTTACAGAGGACACATATTTTGCCATGATAAAAACAATTTCAACAATTTAAGAAGTTACTTGTGGTGCAATTCATGGCATAATCTGGCTTACTTGCGGTTAATATAATATTTTAAATAAGTATGATTATATACTATTGCTTCTGAAGGGAAATGTATACTATAATCGACAATTCGACATCATTCGGAGATAAGTGAAAAGCGGTGAAAAGGGGAAAATGAACACACTAGAGTGGTTTGGTACGGATGCTGCGTCAGTTTCACACAGCGTTTCTTATTGGTTGGAAGCATTGCTTAATGGGACGGCCTTCGGGATAGGATTAATCTTGGTATGTGTGACATCTCCAGCTTCAGTTTTTAGGTTTGCGACAAATTTAAAGGCCATTTAAGTGAAAAATACAGTATGAACTGCATCTGAGTTGGAATCAGGTAATCGTATTTTCGCAGTAGGAAATGCTGTGATACGTAAGTAACAAATTAAATGTACAAATCAGTAAATACTTGGCTGACAGTATTTGGTTAAGTTTGTAAGTTAGCTAACTGCTAGCTATTACTGTTATGAAGTTGGCTATACTCGTATCCTATACATATTCCTGCCAGCAAGCAAGTTTATTGATTTGCATTTGGATACAGTTTTACGACAGTTGTAATATATCTGGTTATCTTGTAGCTGGACTTGCATGCTAGCTAGATTTAATAAGTTGAGGTAGGAAACGTGGAACTGATAAATAGATAAATGTCCTGAAGGCGATATAGCTATTATTGTGCGATAGTAGATCTGAAAATTACATTTGTAAATATGAAACACGCGTTCATGGTCGTTCATTTTTTACATGGAGACACACAGTTATTATGAAAATTCATAAGCATTGAACTGGCCAGGTTTGCCAGACAGATTTGGAAAATATCATAATTTGATTCCCGAAAACGTAGCAGCAGATAATGAAAATTGTCTCATCATGTGGTCGCATATCGCTGATGTGTCATTGATTCAACTTCACAATGCACTCTGTTTTCAGAGGTCTATTAAATATGCATGTGACTTTTTTCATATTCAGTTGCGAGTTCTGTGGTTGCAACATTCATTGTTCGTTCGTTGTTGTGTCATGCATTTCGTTTGACAGGCAGTACAATAATGGAGAAACAATGTTGCATTGTGCAGCACTTGAATTTTAAGGTCATTATAATTGGCCATAACATGTCAGACTCAGACTTATTGTCTATTTTGGGGTTTTGAAAGGCTCGTGAATCTTACGTATAAAGACGTAACTATTATTATTATTAATAATAATAATAATAATAATAATAATAACATAGTTAAATAGGAATTCAGCAACGTAATTAATGTAGCAGAGAGCGACCGAAGTTCATAATACAATAATAATAGTAACAGCAATACAATAAAATACAAGAGTAAATTATGCAAATAAACCTGGCTGATGTCAAAGAAGTCATTTTCCTTAGCCAGGTTTATTTCCAATGTATATGGTGATGCATTCAAAGTTTGTTAAAGACATGATTGATCTATTATTTATTTCTTACATAATGTTTGTTTAGCGGTATTTGCTATACTGTAGATTATGTGTATGAGAATGGATTTGGATAACTTGGATAACAGTTTTTTATTGTAGTAAACGGGTATTGGTTTGATGCTCTGAAATGCATTTTATTTTTTAATCTTTAGAGATCCATGTTAGTTCTTGTTGTGAGCATGTAGTTGCTACATTTGTCAGTGCAAAAACTGTGTTCTGGCAGGAGGCCCATTGCCCCTGAATGTGGGTCATCTTTGTGTGCCCCTAAGAAAATCTGCAGCTCTTTAGTTGGGTACACTAACATCCTGTATGGCTTGTAACTGCAATACAAAATGCAATAGATCTGTGGGCTTGTTATGCTCTGAGGCTGGCTACCATTACACTGCATAATAAAATGTAATTCAGTTGCTGACTGAGTGAGCAGCTCCCCTTAATGTAATACTGTAATTGACCTGCGTATCTCTGCACTAGGTTGAAAATTAAGACCTTCATTATGACAACAATGTTCTAATTATATTTGGTGAAAATAAAATGTAAACATTTTAAGAAAAGTAAAAATCATGATCACTTGTCTTATCACTGCTCTTGTTTTGAAAATTGAACTGAAAAGTGTAATATTATGCTTTGGTGGGAGTTAATTTATTAGTAATGCCTTTTTTGTGCAGAAAGTCTTCATTTCTGTATGGGGAACAGTTATCACTGAGAGAGACTATATATTTGATTCTGGCAGCTCTGGATAAATATTTGAGCTTGGTTCCCAATGGTAAAAAAAAAAGTCAGCTGTACTGCCAGTCCGCCCATGTGCATCATGGGGCTTTTTGGGGTGATTTAAAACCGATTGGCGAATAAGCTGCTTTCCAAGCTGTTACACAGACCAGCGTTGTACTCCAGCCTAAACATCATGCCACCTGTACTGGGAACAAAGCGTGTTAGCACTTAAACCTGCTTTCTGTGGAAGGACTGCAGAAGCTGTTAAACAGCCTCAAAGGCAAAGAGAGAGGAATCCTGAAAACTTGCCAGAGCGTGGCTTACTGGTGCCCCCCGTGTGTGTTAAGTGATGGTTTCTGTGGTGCTCACTGAGACATCCAGCATTTTGTGTCCAATCCCTGGCTTTTAATTATGTAATGTGCTGTAACGGGGCACATGCATGCGTTTCAGTCTTTAACAAATTTCGGATCAGTTACACATGGTCCTGACAGCCTCAATTTTCTGAGTGTAGAAACAGTGGTATTGTAGTGCTAGGTATATTAATCTCAGGCATGGCTACATAAACTGTTTTTTTGGTTAGCTATATTTTCTGTGGATGTACTGGAAATCTAGGTGTGGTAACCCTGTGGAGGAGACAACAAAGTTATGCTTTGGTAAAATTACAGTATCTGCTGGAAAAATAGTCCTGCTTTGAGAAGTAGACGACTGTGTACATTGTACAAGATATAACTCATTAATCACCAGAACTGGTTAAAAAGATTATCAGCCACTATTTACCTGAATAGACTTATTGAATTGTTACAGTGATTGGTTATCTGCATGAATCATTTATCTGTGTGATATGATACAAATGTGCATATTTTCTGACGTAATAGAATTGAATATGGAAGAAGTAATATGTTAGGCTTGTGTCTCCTTTCCCTTTTTATTGTTTTGTATATTTTTATTTATACAGTCATCTATAGGCACACAGAGTCATCAGGATCAGGTTTGAGAGATCTAGGCCATGATGACACCAAGTAACAGTAGTCATAGCTGTGCAAGTGGGGATATTACACATACTGAGATTAAACCTCTGCTGCAAGTGCTGTGTGAGACACTTGAGTGCTCTTATCTACTGTGAAGATCACAATGTGTATTGTATTGTAGAAGAAAATATTGAGTACCTTCTGTCTCCTTCATAAGTAGGTTTATTTAGCATCTACACTAAAATCTGCTGTTGATTGTGTGCAAAGTACTGAAAGGATGACGTGTGTAAAGTAAAACGAGACCCTATGCATGAGTGAGAGAGTGAGAGAGTGATATTGTGTATGTGTGGGTGAAATCTGACCTGTATACGTGTTTTTCTATAGAGGTAGAGGATGTCGATTGAGGCAGAAGTGTTGCTGCAGGAGGCAAAAGAGAACATCGAGGCGGCTCGGAACTACAGGAGTGAACTGCAACAGCGCCTTCATGGACTCAACCAGGCCCTCAACCAGGTACAACTGGTCCCCCGTCACTATTACCCACTCTGAGTCACTGCAGTTCAGGATTACACTCACTTAAACAGCCCACGCAGTCACGCCCCTCTGTGGTACGTTGTGATTCATAAAGAGAAAAAAATGTGTGAAACTCATAAAGGGTAGGGTGGCTGAAAAGACACTGTATGCAGTTAAGAATTAGTACAGTTAACTGAACAAGATGTCTGATGCTTTGTGGAACAATAAGGTCCATCTGCACTAGCTTGTGAGTTGGTTGTGACTGAACGGCTCGGGGGAGGTGGGGGAGGGGGCGGAGCGAGTGGGACGCATTTGGCATGGTGTAGTGTCTTCTCCGCAGGGACGTCTCACACGTCCTCCCAAACTTCCTCCCTCCCATCCCCACCCACTTGCTAGTTGTCAACAATGCAGTTCTTTCCGGCTCCCCTTGAGGAAAGAAAATGGGTTGTAGCTGTGATCCCTTGTTGCCCTTGTGAGGGATCAGTCAGGTTTTGAGCAGCTCACCGTCTGACTGGTGCCCAATGTCTGTTCTGTACTCGCATGGAAACAATGGGACCTGATGCTCTTGTGTTGAGGTAATGAGATTCCTTAAGTGCACTGGATCTCTCCCAATATGGCCACCGAATCAGCCAAGAAGTGGGGTCATCCTGGGCTATCTGGAGCTCCACATGCACATGCTCTGAAGCTTTCCCACACGGGGACTTATTCCCGCCTTGCTTTTTTCCTCCAATTTTTGAATAGCGAGTCATGATTATTAGCTTTTCCCGCCAGCACGGCAACATCCGCACTTTTTTGGAAGGGTCCACACTAGTAGCCAGTTGCCACTTCTTTTCACTCCCTGAGCAATGATATGGCCAATTATGAGAATATGTGGGACTGCAGGCCACAGTCAACACTGCCCTTTTCAGGATGTGGACTGTAAAGCCCATCACTGCACTAAGGACAAGTACCTCAGCTGGGCATGTCTCTCAGGAACCATAATATCATGTTTTTCTTCACTCACAATCTTGTGAAACTGACCTCATCAAGTATTTTCATTTTGGGTGTCCTGTGACAGCACAAGTTCCTGATGTTATACTCCCCATCACCCTGCTGCTCTTGACTCAGTATCTGTGAGTGCCCAGATGCACAGTGATCCCTCTGCATTCTCTGTAATCTGAGGTCAGAGGGGAAACTGTGAGCTTCACTTGCAGGTTGATGAGATCCAGTGTGTTCCACTGGGAGCGATGTGTAAACTGAACTCCCACAGTTCTTGGGAAGAGCTAGATAAAGGGTTAGCACTCTGGGGTCTAAACATGCTGCAGAGCCTCCCACAGCCAATTGTCGCACGTGCCAGTGTACGGGGAACATGGATTTTGTTATCCAGAAATGTTCATAGGTCTCTAATCGTGACATAAACACCCACTGCAAGACACAAACAGGTCTGAAATGACTTGTATCTAAGAATAACATTTCCTGGAGTCACTGCACAGGGCGTGGGGATGTGCACCAAGCCCGATACAATCTACTGCATTTCCTGTTTATTTTTAGTGCTCGCCAAATCATCTTCTCCTCCTACTGCTGTACATGTTCATTTGGATCCTGCCTCTGTGTCCCCCAACATCTACTATTTCTTCATTTTTTTAGACATTTCATTCAACTGTGATTTCCTTTTTTGGAAAGGGCGCTGAGGAGCTATAGATATATTTGATTGGTCATGGCTCATGTGGTTCCCCTCAGCCTGAAAGCCTAAGATGTAAGGAGGTGTAAGGAGATGAGGTGAATTCTGCTTATGACAAACACAGTCCCACTCCCCCTCGGTTTCTGTTGCACTGGGCTTCTTTTTGTCAGAGAAATGTTGCCTGGAAAATGTTAAAGTCCCGTGTACCCAGAACGAGAGCTACCACGCTGAAAACCACTTCCCCTCAGAGTCTGTAGTAATCTCATTGTCTCGTATGGTACCACAACCACACCAGCATGGAAATTACACCAGGCATAATTTTCCAACAAGACAAAGTATACCTTCATCAGTGAAATAGCTATTTTCTTTATGAATCTCTCATTGTTGTCCAATTCACATGTATAGGCCTTTCTGAATGGAAAAAACTGCACTCATCATTCGATTTTCAGATAAAACCATATCCTGGCTTTTATCAGTCATGAAAGTCGGATATGGTAATGATATTTTTCATTTTATACTGATCAACGTTTACAATTGTTGCACTCTCCATCATGAACAGTGAAGAAATCATTGCACTTGTTTACATTTTGAACAGAAAATAAGAAACTTAAAAAGTTGGAAGAAACTTCAATACAAATATGGCAATATTGTCCAGTGTTCCACAAAGGATTTTGATTTCCAGATTGCTGATCCAAGTGATCACATTAGAAAATCACATTAGAAAATCTGATAACTGCTGGTAATGTTAGGCCATGCTGAAATTTACAAATCAAATTTTACAGGAATCTTCTTTAGGAGGGCTCTCTGACACTAGTGTATGTGTGTGTGCCTGTATGTGTGTGTGTGTGTGTGTTACAGGTGAGGGGTAGTGCAAGCCAAACGCGGGAGGTCCTGCGGTGTCATTTTGAGACGCTGCAGGCTCAGGTGGCCCTCCTGCTGAGCGAGCGTCTCAGTGTCCTGCTGCAGGAGGTGGATGCCGTCGAGCAGGACAGCGTGCGGCCTCTGGACGACTGCCAGAAGCTCATCGAGCAGGGCGTCGGCACCGCCGACGAGCTGCTGAGAGAAGGTGAGCACCTGGGAATGCAAGCCCCCCCCCACACACACACACACACACACACACAGCAGCCTTCCCACAATGCCCTGCAACACTCAGCGTACCACCACCCTGCCTGTTACTACACTGGCACAGCCCAGCAGGAATGTGCTGCCATTGAAAAGATTAAACGCTTCGCCATTTTGGAACAATGGATTCACATTGATTAGATCAATGAAACAGTTAAAGGTTAAATGAAAGGGTGTTTATTTTACCTTCCATAGGCCAAATTTCAGGGTCTTGTTTTTTCCTACAACTCCCAGTTGACATTTTTCTGTCCCGACTCTTGAGATTGGATGAGATAATCAATAAATATTTGCAATGCAGGGCTGTGCTTGATTTGATGACTGTGGCTCTGAATATTATTAACTTGTCTTAAATAATTTCAGATTTAGCCATTTTTCTACTCTTATAAATGGGGAACAATGATGTAATTTGTCTTCTAGCAAACAGCCCTTTTGACACAACATGGACGTATTTGGTCAGTTAACTTTTTAGTCATTTCTGTTTCTTATCACCTGAATGTTTCAACTGAGAATATGCCAGAACAACAAAGAAATATGTGCTGGCACACATATTTTCCCTCAGTCAAGTTGCCTGTCGCACCATTCTGTGACATTGCTTTGTCCCTCACACTGACAGGCGAGGCTGCGATCCGTTGTATTGGGGAGAACGACGACAAGCTGGGAAGCTTTACAAAGAAGGCGCTTCAGATTCAGCTGGACAGGTGAGAGAATACGACAATATGCACCTTCCAAGCTGATCAATACATAAAATCAAAGGCCTCGACTGAATATGATAGCCATACACCATCATTTGTTGACCTCTGTTGCTCAATGCACGTTTCAGACAGTGCAGAATTCACAGCGGGGATTTGCATTCGCTCCTGATTCAGGCTGGCTCACTCTGTAACTCTGAATTCAGCTCTCGGCTCCTTAG
Source organism: Synaphobranchus kaupii (assembly GCA_029718625.1). NCBI lineage: Eukaryota > Metazoa > Chordata > Actinopteri > Anguilliformes > Synaphobranchidae > Synaphobranchus > Synaphobranchus kaupii. Next base: position 20,727,850 of record CM056379.1, read on the forward strand.
AAACGGCTTAGTGTCAGCGTTACTTATGTGTGTCCGCTGCCACTTCTTGGTAGAGAGTGCAGGAAGAAAGGAAAGGAAGAGTCCGGAAGAAAGACTTTGGAATTTTCTGCAGGAGTGGTACTTGTATACAGATGTGGGCCTATGGTGGGAGGAGTCAGTCACACTACTGAATGGATTTGCAGTGACACAGCTCTGGTGGTCATCTGTTGAGCAGCAGACCCTGTGAGCCGTTTCAGCACTAAAGGATTATGTCACATTGTAGTACTCTGGCTGACAGGCTGGCATGCATGCTTTATGTCAACAGTGTCTTTTATCTTTTACTTTTTATGTGGCATAAGCGTTACCAGTTGACGGCATCAGCAGTGGGTTAAAAGCTGTTATGTCACTGGTCGAAAAGGACCAAATAAAACGGGAACATTCTACCTTGGGCTGCTGTTCATTTAATTCTGGCCCTAAGGGTCTGGAATACCTTCTGGGATTATTGCTGTCCCAACTGTTATTTTTGGTATTTGTTCAGTTATTGGCTTGTAATCAATCACAGAATAGGGTCTGTTCATGGGCATTACTCACTGTGTGTGTGTGTGTGTGTGTGTGTGTGTGTGTGCATGCATGTGCGTGTATGTTTGTGTATCTGAATGTGTGTGTGTGTGTGTGTGTGTGTATCTGAATGTGTGTGTGTGTGTGTGTGTGTGTATCTGAATGTGTGTGTGTGTGTGCATGCATGTGCATGTATGTTTGTGTATCTGAATGTGTGTGTGTGTGTGTGTGCATGCATGTGCATGTATGTTTGTGTATCTGAATGTGTGTGTGTGTGTGTGTGTGTGTGTGTGTGCATGCATGTGCATGTATGTTTGTGTATCTGAATGTGTGTGTGTGTGTGTGTGTGTGTGTATTTGTGTGTGTGTGTGTGTGTGTGTGTGTGTGTGTGCATGCATGTGCATGTATGTTTGTGTATCTGAATGTGTGTGTGTGTGTGTGTGTGCATGCATGTGCATGTATGTTTGTGTATCTGAATGTGTGTGTGTGTGTGTGTGTGTATTTGTGTGTGTGTGTGTGTGTGTGTGTGTGTGTGTGTGTGTGTGTGTGTGTGTGTGCATGCATGTGCATGTATGTTTGTGTATCTGAATGTGTGTGTGTGTGTGTGTGTGTGTGTGTGTGTGTGTGTATTTGTGTGCACTCTTCAGTCTGCCTGAGGTGCCTGTGCTGGTGGATGTTCCCCGCCTGTCGGCCCAGCTGGATGGCTCCCTGCTCCCTGCTCTTCAGGAGCGCATCGCGTGTCACGGCAGTGTGGCCTCACGCCCCCCTGTGCTCATAGAGGAGCTTGTGGAGCGGCCAGGGGGTGTGCTGGTGCGCTGGTGCAAGGTGAGCCCCAACAACTCACTTCAAGTTTTAAAGAAAAAACATAGTGTAGTATGGCTGGTATGATGGAGCGTCAAGCTTTGTGTCTGAGCTGTTGCCCTGTCTACCTGCTGTCTGAGCTTTGGACCGTAACTCTGTGTAGGTCTGGACTCTGGGCCTAGCGGTGTGTTTTTGACTGTGCCTCTATGGGCCTGTGTCACTGTCTGTGAGTTTGAGGTGTGGACCTGTGTGTGTGTCTCTGGACTGTGTTATCTGTGTGTTTGAGATGAAGCCCTGTGTGTGTGTGTGTGTGTGTGTGTGTGCGTGTGCAGGTGGACGATGACTTCACTGCACAGGACTACAGACTGCAGTACCGCCGCAGCACTGCCTCCCAGTATGAGGACGCGTACATCGGCAAGGACTTGGAGTTCCTGGTGCTGCACCTGGATCCACACACTGACCACCTGTTCCGCGTCTGCGCCAGGGGGGAGGGGCGCACTGAGTGGAGCCCCTGGAGCGTTCCCCAAACTGGCTACACCACGCTAGTGCCTCACGGTAGGCTGATTCACGCTTACTCACTCTTTATCCACATCACTGCTGGCTAACACTGCTCTTACTGAATGTAGTGTGAGCTGTGAGTGCATGTGTGTGTGTCCATGTACATGCGTTTGCTTTGTGTGTGTGTGTGTGTACGTGCATTTGCTGTGTGTGAGTGTGTGTGTGCGTGCATTTGCTTTATGTGTGTGTACATGTATTTGCTTTGTGTGTGTGCGTGTGTGTGTGTGTGTGTGTGTACACGTGCATTTGCTGTGTGTGTGTGTACGTGCATTTGCTGTGTGTGAGTGTGTGTGTACATGTATTTGCTTTGTGTGTGTGCGTGTGTGTGTACGTGTGTACATGCATCTGATGTGTGTGTGTGTTTCCAGAGTGGCACCCAGGCAGCGAGGGCTACATCCTGAGCAGCCGGAGAAACATCGCCCTGCGCAGCGACTCCCTGTCCCCCGCTGGTGTCCTCTACTCCAGCGCCCCCACATGCTTCTGTGGGCAAACGCTCACCTTCAAGTAAGACTGAGACTCCACCTGTCTTACATTGGCCTGCCCTTGCCTCTAATGAGACTCAGTCACCTCTCTGTTCAGCTCTGGATCCTACTTGCAGCTTCCACAAAAATACTTATGTACAGGCTACTCTGTGCCAACCGTATCCCCTTGCAGAGTTGTACATTTTCAGACGGGCTGACATAAACGCTGAGCTGTAAAGGTGAAATAGTACCCATGATTTCTTTGGAGTCAGTGTGTGTATGTATGTTTGTACGCCGTTCAGGATCATGGCTGCCGGCCAGCCAGACAAGCGGGACAGCCTGGGGGTGTGTGTGGAGCGCAAGACTGGCGCTGAGTCCCTGCAGAGACAAAGAGCTGTGTGCATCTCTACCAAAGGTTAGCGAGCACCACACTCTTCCTCATACCTCTGCTGCGCTGTCACTGTAACCCCGCTTTCATCTCCAGCCTATCACTGTAACTCTGCTTTCATCTCCAGCCTATCACTGTAACTCTGCTTTCATCTCCAGCCTATCACTGTAACCCCGCTTTCATCTCCAGCCTATCACTGTAACTCCGCTTTCATCTCCAGCCTATCACTGTAACTCTGCTTTCATCTCCAGCCTATCACTGTAACTCTGCTTTCATCTCCAGCCTATCACTGTAACTCTGCTTTCATCTCCAGCCTATCACTGTAACTCTGCTTTCATCTCCAGCCTATCACTGTAACTCTGCTTTCATCTCCAGCCTATCACTGTAACTCTGCTTTCATCTCCAGCCTATCACTGTAACTCCGCTTTCATCTCCAGCCTATCACTGTAACTCTGCTTTAATCTTCAGCCTATCACTGTAACTCTGCTTTCATCTCCAGCCTATCACTGTAACTCCGCTTTCATCTATAGAGAGGAACGACCCCTTTAAAGGTGCTGTAGCTAACACTGATGTGTAAAGACGCAACCTTGCTGTTATAGTTTTCTGTCAGTATATAGAAACAGCCTCTCAGTTCTTTCTCTTTGTCTTGGCTAGGAAACTGAGCCACAAACATCCTGCCTACTACCAAGAGTCACTATGGACCTTTAAACAGGGAGAAAAATAACAACGAAATGCAAACTGTAGGCTGTATGCCCTGGTTGTGTTGAATAACTTTTCATTCTCTATTTTGACTGCTCCAGGTGCTGTGTTTGTGAATGGAAAAGAGATGACCAACCAACTGCCAGCCATCACCACTGGCTCAGCTGTGACCTTTGACATGGAAATTGTCAGCCTGCTTCCTGTCACCAACAATAACATCAATGACAAGGGAAGCCTAAAGTTGAGGGTGACGATTGGCTCAGGGAGTAGAGAGGTGGTATTTGATTGGCTCCTGGATCAGGGAGTGGACCAACTTTTCTTTGGCTGCTCTTTCACACACCCTGGATGGAAGGTTCTTGTCTTCTGATGGTACTGACCATGCCACAAGCATCACCATGTTCAATGGGACAAACAGGGAAGAAGTTAAATATTTTGGACAGTGCAGTCAGCTGGATTGCAGTACCCGCAATCCAGTTCTTCAGCAATACAAACATGCTCTTATGCTCATCTGCATTGGAGCAGAATTTGAGCCATGAGCTGTGGTGGTTTAGAGTTTGTAACTCCCCGGACTTAATCTCAAACTGTTTAATTTCGACGAGTGTAAAAACAGTTTTTGTATAATTGATTGATGGTTATTCATGTTTTCTTATAGAAAAAACTCCCACCTCATACCTTTCTTAGAAGGTTTGGTCCTGTGTTTAACCTTTAACTCCAAGCTGCTAGTCAGTCGAGTGTCTGAATGTTGCCCATATTTCAGTCCCCCAACATTCCAGTGGCATCTTTGCAAAAGAAAAGTTGACACAATGTTTTTCAAAGCTATTTGGCAGGTCAGCAGAGAATCTAGACACATTCTTGTGTTAGCCAATCGGAAGTGTGAAAACTGTTACGAAAGTGACCCATCGGGAATCACATTGAGCCATCTTTCAGAGAACAGGGTCGGCCCCAATCTCTCTCAGCAGGTGACAGTGAAGGAATTGTACAAGATGACAGATCTTGCATATTTTAAATATTTTGCTGATAGTCTTAAGCAGTATTTTCAAAACTTGCCCAGATCAGTTGCTGGAACAAGAGGGAACACTAAAAAAGTGCCTTTTAGTATTCTCACGATTTCAGTAATCCCACCCGTATACTGTACAATGCAACTGATGTGAATTTCTAAATGTGACCATTTTAGTTGAAAAATGTATTTTGTACACAAAATAGGCAGTTTTAAATACTCTGAAAAGCTAAAAATTGTAGACTAGTAATGAAATACTTGTTTTAATGTGTAGCTTTAGATAAAAAAACTACTTGTAAATGTATTCTAACATTTTCACGCCTTGTGGTGTTGCCGATAACATTCCAGCTTAATTTTGAGGAAAACGGTTGATCCAAAATGAACCATTTGAATGCACAAAGAACTAGTAAGAGCATATAGCTGACAGATTCCATTGCTCATCTTCTGTTACTCAAAGCAATGCAGAAAGCGAAAGTGATGAATGAAACCGACTCAAGATGTATTGAGAACGACAGCATTAAATGCATATTTGCTTTGAAGTGGGATTTGAGATATGAGCACTGAAGTGCTGTGTGCACCTGCAAGAAACTATGCTGCCGGCTGAACAGGGTGTTTCTAAACGAAAAAGGATAAACATGTATAAAATCTTTCATTTGCCTCGATAGATGGTCAGATGTAAATATTTTACAGGGTTAAAGAAAAAACAAACGACTGGTACAGAAGTCAAACTACTTAGAGAGCAGTGGTTTGTCAGTGATGTATGAAAATGTTAGCCTTTAAGCATTGCAACTACAAGGTAAGCTGAATGCATCTTTTTGCCATTACACCCAACACATGTGAACCACATCTTGAGCTGCACTGGTTGTCTTGTCCATTTTCCTTTGTTTACACCCCTAGTATTGAACTTGGTATGTCATTTCTTAAATATATCATTTAATGTAGACATTTGAAAATGTTTTTACCTTGACTTTTTTTCTTAAGCTTAAGCTTCCAATAGACTGAGACACAAATCAAAGGACTATTGTTCTGTACTTTAGTATTTTCACCACACTTCCCATTGACCCTCACCTCTGTGAACAAGGTGATGTATTGCTTGTGCAGGAAGATGTGTACAATTCCATTTCGAACTACAAATTTATAAAAATTCCAAAACCTGTATTTTTTTCTAAGCACATATTACACAAATGCAACCGATACAAGTTTTTCATAGTTTGAGGATTTAAATAGGATTAATCATTTAATAAGATTTGTCTTATCTCTGGATTGCTTCACTGGCTTTATTTCTACCCCCCCATCATGCATTCAATGGATTATTTGGTGCTCTTTTCTACCATATAAAAGAAAATAAAACAACTGGTACAAAATACTTTTATTTTAAATAGAAAACAGGATTTTCTGTAATCCCTTTATTACAAAATTCACAACTTGAACAAATTTAACAACGTTGTTTCTTGATTTTTTTTTCTCTTCTGGGCCAGCAACAAAAAATGTGTGCAAATAATGCCTTCTGAAGCTGTAAAGCGTAGTTCCCTATGTCGGTGTCAGAAATACCGGTCTTCCCAAAACCACTATTATTCTACATGTGCACAGCTTTAGCAAATTAAAGCAACTGTTGAGAAAATAGCAAGTATATAGCGTGAAGTATTTCACAGAAAATAGCACCAAAATCCCCCTTTGGCTTGTAACCCCAAAATGAACTGAGTGTAGACCCAGCATACACAATTCTCAACCTGGCATACCAAGTTTGCCCTGAAGTACAAACGGTTTCTGTGATTAGGTAAGCTTCCCGAGAGCAGGGCACATAACTGCTCATTACTACTCTATACACACACGACTTTTCAAAGGAGTAAACTGTTCTATGTAATGACGGTAGAGATGTTTCGTGAACCTCATAATGGGCGGAACTACAATGAACTGTCGATCATTGACATTTGAACCAATCAAAACGTTGTTCTCCACAGCAGAACAAAGTAATTGGTTAAGATCTGACCCATTGATATTACATGGTAACTGCCCGTATTTGGTTTAATGACGTGTCATTCTCCCATCCGTAGTTCTGTGAAAATGCTTCACCGGGGAGGCGAGGAGCAACAGCGGGCAACAGTTTCAGTGTTTCTGAACATGAAGCATGTGATGAGTGATTGTACAGATAACATGACTCCAGTCGCATCATGATGAAGGATCTCCCAGACCCCATGTAGTAGTAAACAAACAACGACGACAAAAAAAAAGGGGAAAAAAAAGTCTGCATTTCCACTGGAAAATCTGTAAACATTTTCATGAGTGATCGATGTTCCCGCATGGGTCTTGTGTTAAGTTTTGCAGTAAATACCCTGTGTCATGGCTGACAGACCGCTTCCTTGCCTAATGGTGGTAGTGCACTGCCTTTGTCTGCAGCGAGCAGCAAATCCAGGCATTGGGAAGGGCTGCTTTAAGTGACCCAACACTACTCAAAACCTCAGCGCTGCAATTGTCAGAGGTTAACCTTTCACAGAAAAAGAAAAAATGTAAAAGGTAAAAAACAAACAAAAAGCTCAGTTTAAAACTTCAGAATGCATCAGGCAACCAATGCATTAAACAAGATTCTATTCAAACACATTAACCTCCCCAAACAGGCACCTAGAACAATACAAGTGCTAATATACATTACAAATAAACCATATGGCCATTGTTAACATGAGGATAGACAGGTCATAGTCATGATCATTTATCATAATCAGGCACACATGCAGTATCTTCATGACAATGTTTAACAGCTATCGATAAGAGGACAAGTATTCCAACTGAGACTGTGGTATAGGTGAATGAAATGACACAAATGGAAATGACGACAAGGATGCTCTACAATGGCTCATTCAGTGATCAACAGCTCCGTGGCACCAAAACCGACTTGCCACACGCGTTACCCAGTGCCTGTTTGGAATGCATTCATCTGCCTTGAGTCCACTACTGGCCTGTCATCTGCCATAGTTTGTTCTGGTCCTGGAACCTTCAATGCCCTTCTGAAGAAGGGACTTCAGAGTTTCAGGTGATTGCTGTGTTTGGGATCTCCGGAAGCTTCCTCGGCGTCATCGTCATCATCCCCCAGGCAGCTCCCGTCGGGGCCGGGCGCTTCGCTGCCGTTCTCGGGCGGGTCCTGCATCTCCCTCAGGCGGGCCATGGCCTTGTCTATCGTTCCGGTGCTGACCAAGTTGAAGTCGTGCATGCTAACCAGGTGTAGGAGGAAGTTCCTACACAGGTTCTTCTCCGTGATGTAGGGCCCACACTTCTCCACAAACACCATGCAGGCTTGATTCATCTGATTGTCTGCTATGAATCTGGAAAAGAGGACAGCAGAGTTACCTGGACTAAAGCAGACAAAGGGCCCATTAAAACCATAGTTGTAATGATCAAGGTGGATATAAAATGCCAATGTAATGTTTTTCATCATACACAGGACAGAACATTCAGTCACTCACTCAATTCAGCCATATCACCATTTCCCTTGCAAGAAACAGCAGACTTATGTCAAGATTGAAGTCTGGCAAGTTGGCAACATGGGACAGAAATTTTTGCCAACTTTTACTCCCTTATTAATCTGTATTTAACACTACACATATCTCAGGCTAGGAGCCCTCATATAAAATCAAAACAGCCTCTCCCCTTTCAAACTAGGTTTTAAAGGGTTTCCTCTGATTTGGAGGGGTTAGACTAATAGACAAGATAATACCTACCCATACTTCATCACATGTAGATTCCAGAGCTTCATAACCTCCTTCTCGCCCTCATTGACATCGGTGAACTCTTCAATTTGCTGTGAGGGGAACAGTCATACATATGAGGCAAGGCAAGAGGGGGCCATCAACCAAACGCAAACCAGATTGTGGAATTCCCAGTTCCGACTGATGGAAACCACGGGTACAGCTTTTGTCGTACAGAAGCACTCAGTGAGCCAGACGCATGGACAAGTAAAGTAATGAAGAGACGGTCAAACCGAGTCAATTACGGCCACCCAACTAGCTCAGAAGGCTACTACAGACGTTTTTGGTGATTGTTTTTTGTGCTGTAAGCTAGGCGGGGGTAAGTACGAGTGTCTCACCGTGATGGTCTTCTCTCTCAGCCAGTCGGGGTCCCTCTCGTCCTCACTGTCCACCTCCATCTCCTGGGCCCGCAGGGGCATGCAGCTGTCGCTGTGGAAGTACAGGCGGTTGTGGCCGCTGATGTAGGTGCGCTGCAGCTCCAGCTCTCCATCCTCAGACTCCAGAAACTCAGAGAGGCTGGGCTTTGTGCGCTTGGGCCTGCAGGAAATCAAAGGAGCCTGAGGGGGGTGTGGCCTTATCCCTAACATGCACAGCTTCCAGGCTACAGTGCATAGGGTTCACCTAACCCAATGGCAGGGCTGCACAAACTATACTGGCTTAGTCAACTGCATGCATGCAGCTCATTTCCTTTCTATTTTTAAAAGGAAAGAAGGGACGAAAGAAGGGTGGGCATACTCCTATACAGCTTGACTCACTCGCCCTACAGACTGCACAACACATCTCATCGCAAATCATTTTCAAAATGTAGCTAGCGTCTACCCAACCAATAACAATAACCTAGCACCCTTCATCACAGTTCCATCATACCCTCTCTCCAGAGACTAACTGACAGTAATCACTTCACGTGTGACCGCTGCACAAATGCTTTCTGAGCTGTCCTCTCCACGCATTTCAGGATTAAACTCCCTGCAGAGGAGCCAGTGTCGGGCCGGAGCAGGCTCACCTGCAGACGAGGACGTGTGTGACGGCAGTCCTCTTGACGGGGCCGTTGCGGCTGAAGGCGAAGCCGGGCTGGCTGTGGATGTCCTGAGGGTTCCCCACGTACGAGCCGTCGTAGCACTCGTTGATGGACACATCTACCCTGGCTCCTTTGGGGTGAGGCTGGAGAGGACCAGGAGAGCCCGTCACTCTTCATTACATCATTACACCTTCAGCAACTGCCCCAGCAGCGCAGCTTCACCGACACGTTTTCTACCACTACCTGAAGAGCGGGTCTCTCAAAGTCAAACACTCATCCCACAACACTCATCCCACGACAGGAGCAGCATCCTCCGTGTAAGACAGTGGTCCCTAACCCTGTTCCTGGAGATCTAGGTTTTCATTTCAACCATAATTTGGCACACCTGATTCTAGTAATTAGCAGCTCAACGCGATCGTACAGGACGGTAGATCTCCAGGAACAGGGTTGGGGACCGTTGGTGCACGACATCTATCGTTTTCCCCAACAAACCAGATCCAAGTTACACAGCGGCACAGCGACGGAGAGAAGGTTCCGGGCTCTCACCACGTAGTTGAAGATGAAGCGGCTGTGGGAGAGCTTGAGGTGCTTGAGGAGGCTGTAGAGCTGGCGGCAGTTGAGAGTGCACCAGGGGCAGTGCAGGTCGTCCCTGGCCTCCGTCTGCTGCCTGGTGTTGTTGTTGTACAGGAACTGGGGAAGGGCAGATCAACACACGGCTCAAGAGGTGCCAAATTCACGTTTAAAACCGGAGCCTGCCAAAGGGTAGCGGGAAGTCTAAAGCATCAGGGTCATGGTCAAGGGTTCGAGCTGCCCCCACCACCTTCCACCACTCACCTGATAAAATATACGCAGTTTCTGCCGAGGTTCAACAAGGATTTGTTCTCTTCTCGTCTGAATATCAGTGGCAATCGACTCTTTCACAGCTATAAACAAGAGGTGGTGGAAGATGGGTGTCAGAACAGGTAAAAATAGGTACATGGAACAAGAAAGTGGCTGAAGGCCAGCTTTAGTGAATCTTTTCTATGTGGATGAACTGGAGACATTTTCGTACCTACTGGTGCAGGCCTGAGCATGCTGGGTCTGCTCTCCACTGTGCTGGTGTCAGAGTTGCGTGTGGCCAGCGGTTTGGCCACTGGGGCGGTGGACCTGTCATCGGCGTCGCCGGTCCAGCGAAGGGTGAACTGCAGCGTAGGTCCCTGAGAGAAGGTCTCAAATGGAGGCAGCCTCTGCGGTAGCCAAAAATGAAAAAGTTCTCTTGCTGTGCTGGCTATGAGAAAGATCCCTCAAACCTTCTCTAAATGATTACAAGCGGATTTGTTACTAGTTTACTCTAGTACTCTAGTGCCTAAAGGACGTCTCACAGCAGCAGACCAGCCTAAATGTATCAGAGATTATTTTCTCCGGCGTGCCCACACAAAAACACTCTTTGATAAGATAAAAGCTTGTTTTGAACTGCTACTAAGCATGGCTCTAACCTTTCTGCCGCCCTAGGTGAGATTGTGGACCGAGAGGGGTAAGTGCAATTATTTTTGAAAGATGCTAAAGTTTAAAAAATAAATAAATAAATAAAAAAATAAAGCAGATTACATCATCTTAAACGTTAAAGAATATGCTGGCGAGTACTCAGAGTAAACAGTCGCACCAATAGTCCCACACCTGTGCTCTTCTACTTCTTCCACATGTGGCAACTTGGTTTCAGATTGCATTAGTGCTATAATGGCAAACAGGGAGGCATCAGCCAATGTGGCCAGTCAAATATCAATTATTGACACTGGCCCCAGAATTTGCACCCTTAGCCAGAACACACCTTCCCATCCAGAATGGTTTCCCATGTGGCTCTTTTCTTGCCCACTGGACATTCCACCATCTCCTGCATGGACACTTCATATTCCCCATCCAACAGTTGTAAGCGCCTGAAAAAAGCAAATGCAGTCAGTCTAGCAAAAGTAGACCCAGAGTTAACTGTGGGCATGCACATTTACTGAGAAACTGGAAGACGTCATAGCAGGTGGCTAGCTGCATTTATTCAGAAACCTTTTTTTTTTTTTTACCCTTAAATGGAGATTAATACAACGCAAATGCACTTATACAATTTAGACTAAAAACTGGACACACAAACCAGCAAATCCTACCAATAGCTAGTGGAGTTTTACCTCAGGTTTCACTTTGTAACTGATATTTTGCTATTCATTATGTCTACGTTACATGAAGACAGACTAATTTCAGAGACAACATCTGCCTCACACTACTCAATACTTATGTGTACCTAAAATTGTACTGAAGAGATGGGGGGAATAAAAAAAAGAAAAGAAAAACAGGACAAACAGACTAAAAAGGAACTACAGTATTCCATTTCCACTCAGCCACCCGGTTGGGTATTTCTTTGCATTTATCCTGTCCTGTTCTTCGTTGTAACTGGGCCAGCATGGATCAGATAAACATTTGTGTTCTCCTCACAGATCAACATCTTCTCATCTTCCACTTCAGTAAAACAAGTTTCTGTTTCTGACCTGGTGCTCATGTAGGGCCTCCTCTTGCCCCCGTCTACCCTCTCTCTCTCACTCGCAACAAGTAGGTCTTACCAATGACTACGATACAAGCTAAACCTCACAATGTGCCCTCCAAGCTTTACTGTAAATGGTTAAAATGCGTTTGCCTAAAGACAAACGGACATCACATCACTTCCATAAAGTGAAGGCTGTTGACAAACAGAAGCATCCTCTTCATTAAAGGTCCAAGTGGCAGAGACAGAGTGGGAAAAAGGCACTGCTATTCTTCAGTCTTCAAGATTATAAATTAAAAGCATAATAACTCACACAAGCAGACGTACCACAAACAGCTCTGAGATGCGCCAGAAGTAGAAGGCAGAAACAAACTGGGAGTTAGATCACCTGTTCTTGTCGAAGACCGTCATCTGTGCGACAAAGCTGCTTTCTTCATCTTCCCTGTGGGAGGAGTTCCTCTTCTTTCTGCTTGGAAGCTCTTCTGCAACATCTGGGAACAGAAATCACAGGACCAAGTTAACTGACGTCGACAGGCCAACGGATCCGACCTTAACCCTGTGGAAGCTGATCATAGGCAGGTGCACACATATCCTAGACACATTTAGATTCATTCATTCTAAATAGGAAAAGGCACTTAGCTCTCTTCCCCCAACTCATACAGAGAGACAGACAAACGGTGCAACTGGGAACATGCGAGACTGCTCAGAGCGTGGTGAAGCACTTGCCTATGTTTTCATTGGTCTCTCCGTTAGAAAGGCCGTTCGGAAGGCTCCTCCCTGGCTGGGACACTCTGAACAGTAGGGAGTAGGACTTGACCATGTGACTGTTGCTGGGCTCAAACTCACTGCTGGACACAAGCAGGGAGGGGAAGCTGCTGGGCTTGGCCTGGCTGTAGTCAGGGTTCAAAGGCACCTGCTTTTTACCTGTAGGCACTTGTTTAACCGGGCAGCTGACATCCTACGAAACACAACAACAAAGTCCACAAATGGACACCATTACACATGATAACAGCGACAATGAACTGCTACTCAATCAACAGCAACACAAGCGCAGTATCCACTGTGGCTGCGCAACGTCGGCAAAACCACTGCTTGTTGAGGTATGGACCCTTTCCACTCAAGCACACACAGACGTACAACTGGCTCGACTGTTATAGGCAGATGGTTTTTGTATAGATGCCTGCTGAAGAAGGGATCGCCTTAAAATAAACCAATTTCTAGGTGAGAAATCCTTTAAACACAAACAAATTTTTTGGTGAAGCATTGCTTTAATGAATGAGGCTGAGCCTCCTACCTTGCGTGGCGTTTCTCCGAAAGGGCAAAACACCCATGCTAGCGCCACGTTTCCGCCTCTCTCAAAGCAGAGCTCAGCACCCTACACCAAACGCCTACACCAGCCTGACTAGAGTACAGACTGCAATGACGGCTGGGAGGATAAGAGACTCTACGTAAGGGCCGTGGGCCGGTCATGTTGGGAGAGAGAAACGCAGCTCATGCACAAGCGCCCACTCATCACCACAGCCATCCAATTCATGAGTAATGCAGCCAATACTTTAGCATGCGTGCTCTCTCCACATGACAATGGATCTGTCCATTACATGTGAGATTTAAACTGAGCAGTTATTTTTCACAATTCCAACCCTTACTCAAAACTCATTCAACATTATCATAAAGGAGCCATAACAGTGAGATACAAGTGTAGATAATGTCCTTGACTCTTAGTGGCACTATAGCTTGAAATGTTCCAAGACGCTTACCTTCCGTTTTTTATGGCAGACTTTAACAAGTAGCACCTCTAAAGATACAGAGTTTTGTTCATTCTCTGAGTTTTGTGAAGGCTTTTCTGTAAAAGGTAAAAAAAAAAAATAATTATAATAATTTAGTTGTAGTATTAGATTTATTGGTATTCGCTTACAATCTCTGGAAATCACAATAAGACGGCAAACTATAATCCAATATAGATTTTTCATAAATACCTAAAGCTAATTTCTGAATATAGCCTTATAGCCACAACTCATCACAGACAGGAGGAAATGCACATACCAATCTTATGGAAGAATCCAGTAAATGTAAGTTGCAGGTGGGATGACAAACTGTGGAGACAGAAATCAAGATGGTAAACCAAATCTGAGCCCTTATGAACACTGCCATCTGAAACACGGGGCTCTAGTGATGATCTCATTGTGTAAGGAATCAGTTACCTGTGCGCTTCCTGATCTCCCTTCATCTTTTCTACCTTCAGCAGCATATCATCCACTTTAAAAGACTTTCTGTAAACACAGAAAATTGGGTTAAATGGCACAGCAGAAACCACATAAGTCTTCAAAGGCTCAAAATACAACGAGGCTGAGAGGCAGAAACAGACAGAGACTGAACATATATTATTTTAAATAATTCTTAATTGTTAAATACTTGCAAACAAAATGGAACCATGCACAGTAAAAGCAGTTTCAAAGACATCATTCCTTGGCGAAAGATTCAAAAACCTATGCTACATGGTCTATAACAAACGGCACTTTTCTAATTACATTACAGCTTCAATTATCATTTACCACCTGAGGTTTCTTCATGAAAAACCCTGCCAACACACAAGAACGCTCACTATGAACTGCAAAAAAACAAAGACCATGGCATCAGCTAAATGCTGTACATACTTTACTTTATATGGTGACAGCTCTTTTTTTTTAAAAATCTCTAAATTAATCAGTTATACTTTTAGAGCAATGCAATGCATCATGCCAAAACCATAAAGACTTCCATAATCCTATTTTGGAAACCAACTGAAATATTTTAAACTGTAATTTCTTATGCAAAACAGCAATAAAGACATCCACTTGAATTTTCATGAGGTTAAACTGACAAGATTCTCAAGAAAAACTAAACCACCTCATTTAAATGGGACAAACTGGGAATGACAGACATCACAAAGTGAGAACTCTTTCATTGAGTGAAGGGGACAACAAGTACAGTACAGAACCTGGTTCTTTTCACTACCACATTTTACAGCCTTCATTAAATTAACTATCGTCATTTTGGGATTGAAGCTCCTGCTATTGAGAAGTGACCAGACATTTCTCACTCCAGGTCCCCGTTATGTATTGTATTTAAGGTCCATCCACAATTCACTGCGCATCTGGTTACGAAACACAAGACTTGATGCCAACTAAACAGAGGGATCCTAACATGACACCCTCTTTTTTAGCATGAGGATATGGTGTCTGTAAGAGCAACTCTCATCGCAGATAAGGCTGCGAGACATGACAATACTCATCCTGAGCCACCAGGTACATAACCAGTGTCTTCTTTCATCTTCACTGCACAGATGGGGCTTTTGAAAACACCCAATGCATATGGAAGGAATAATGCCTGTACAGTGGTGTGAATTCCAAAGATTGACATCACGTACCCTATTCATGAATTCTACTCAGTATTACAGTGGCACAGATGAGAAGTGAAGACCTACAAACTAAAATTACACATTGTTTATACAGTGGTGCTCGAAAGTATACATACCCCTTCACGTTTTGCACTTTACTGTGCTGTAATTTAATTTTAAATGGATAAAATTGCCATTCTAGAGAGATTTCAGTTTTTGATTTTTAATACATTTGAAAAAATTTCTAAAAACAAATTTCTTTTCACTTTGTCATTATGGGTTATTGAGTGTAGATTGACAGGCAAAAATGGCAATTTTATCCATTTAAATATACAACACAAAGTGTGCCAAAAGTGAAGGGGTATGTATACTTTCGAGCACCACTGTAAATAAGGAAGACCATCAATGGCCAAGAACAGGAATTCCATCTTAAGAGAAAAGTGGTTTCACTTAGTTCTGTATTAAAAGGAGCTTTGGCAGAATACCAGCAACCATTATACAGTTTACTGAAAAGGCCAACTCAATTTGCTTTTGTTAAAAGATAAGCCACTGTTACTGGTGCATTGTGCATTTAAGAAACTAGAAAGATTTTTCATAACAGACCTGTATCTTAGGTTGACACAACAATGGCACTAAACATTTACCAGTAAATAGTACATCCTTTTATTTTAAAAAAAAACTTGAAAATGCTGCAGCTTTTGTATTTCATAATTTGTGTTTGAATTACACACCTATTACTGTTTTGTTTTTTGTTTTTTAAAGAGGGAATTTCCATCCACACAAAACCATGACCAGACTGTACAAGCAAATGCAGGCAAATTTGTGTCTTTAAAATTTTACATAACTGCCGACAAGGATCAATGCAACATGGTGCTTCTGCATCTACACAGAATTCACAAGACATGAAATCAACTATTTACCTTTTGGCATGTGTTCTTGAGTTTCTATGGGACATGTATGTGAGGGTTCTGTGCAAAAATATAGGCTGAGAGAGGGAGGAAAGAAATCACCAAATTAATTAATACATCGTTGAAATTATTGTTTAAGAAAGTTTGAATCAAGTGAAATCACATTATAATTCTGATTACTGCATGTGAAGCCTACCATAATAATTTTCCCAAGCTTACTTACCGCAATCAGGTTCCTTGTGCGAAGGAATCTATAGATTTGAGTAGGTTCTGCAATTTAAAACAAGATGTTACCAATAGTGCATGGTTTGGGTCGGGTCATTGGTCTTCTAGTACAGCGTAAAATGTATAATTTGTTACCACCCAACGGTCTCCACATTTGGCACTATTCAATTCTTATTAGTGATAGAGTACAGCACGAGCATGTTATATTTCAAAGACCAATTTTAGCAGGTTTTAGTCCACATATTTTTGTTATGCAGCGTTAAAGGAAAACGAACAGAGGGTCGGTCAATAACCTAGATGCAGGCTGGTGTGGTGACCAAATATTTGCCTATAGTGAACGAATTTCTCGCATGTTCAAGTTAACTATTGCTACCTGTATGGCACTGTGGCATCTAAAAAATCTTAATACATCCATTTAACTGATCACCTTATCATCTTCGCGACATCACAGGCTAAAAAGTCAGACACGAGCCATCTGTTTTACTTTCAACTGAAACTGAAGGGGAATAATATCAGACAAGAAACAGATGGATCATAAGAATGGACCGGTCACGATTGACAGATTTGTTAGTAAAATGGCGTTCTGGGGAATACAGGAAGGATGAACAGTAACGTGTCTAAACCTAAACTCAAGGATGGAGTTTGGCTAATGTCCTAAAGTCAATTTCCACGCATATGTGCCTTGTAACTTTTGTGTTCCCTTGAAGATGACATTTTGTCTACGGTTAGTGAATCTTTCATCGGGGATACAAATTAAAAGTAATCGGTTAGATAACATCATGTTGCAATAAGCCATTTGTTCTACTTTCACATCCAGCTGATCTGAATCGCTGAAACCAACGATTCATATTTTAGCCAACTAACGTTAGTACAATTAGCTAGCTAACTGTTATTAGTCATATTTTATTCAACATGACGACCATTCCATGTTTAAGAATTGCTTGTTGCGCCGAAGACGAGAAAGTTGTTCACCCCGACATTGTTGGCGATTTTCCTACCCAGAAAGCAATGTCAGTGGATATTGAACAACTTTAAAAAGCTGTTGTCTTGATGACACTGGTCTGCACCAAATCTAGCTAGCTAACGTTATTTGTCAATTATTACAGATTGGTACAGTTAGCTATGTTGTCACAATAAGCCATATAACGTTAACAAGCTATGAACTCGAAAAACCTTGAACAATACATTTTTTTACAATGTGTCAAATGGCTAACAGTGGCCTAGGCTATGCAAATATTTAATTTAGCTAGCACAAGCTCCAAAGTAGCTAACAACCCAGCACTGTGTGTTATCAAGTTATCTATAGCTATAAAATACACGATGATCACCCCCACAAAAACACAATAACTTGACCATCGTGATAGTATATGTTAGTTAACTTTTCCCCCTCGTTTTTTTGTTAGCAACTAACTAGCTGTAGCTACTTACTTTCGAAGGCCTGCAAGAACAGTTCATGGTCGGCTTGAATCTGTTCCATCTTCGGCTTCTTCACCGAGGCCATCATCACAGCTGAAGACGGGTAGACAACACCGTTGGTTCTACAACCGGTACCGGTGCCCATAACGTGGCCTGCACCTGAACTACCAACCCCCGTGCTAACGTTAGATTTCTGAGGAGCCATCCAACAAATCACGTAGGCTCGTACAGTACCAGATAAAGTCCCTTTTCAAAACAAAGGAAACGAAAACCCAGCTAATAAGCTAATCGCTAATGACGCTTTACTTTTTAACAAAAACTTGCTAATGTTACTTAGCCAGCGTTAGTTCAAAAAACGACAGCAACGTGAAGCTAACCAACTGGCTGCACGCTATCGAGTTAGCTAGCTACCTAAACAAAGTCTTTTCAGTCAAATTAGCTAGATAATATTAGCTAGCTAGTTAAGCGTGTAAATAGCTAATTTAACTATTTTACTAGCTATGCATCAGTAGATTTGTGTTAGAAACCAGGAAACAAAATGGCTTGTTTTCTATCTAGCTATGCTAACGTTATGTCCCTTTCCGAACAACTACTAAAGCTAGCTAACGTTAACTTTGGCTAGATAGCTAGACTGCTGTTATTGCAGTGTGGCTCCGGTGAAGCCATTTAGAATTATTGGAGGCAAGTTTAGTTAGCTAGCCAATGTAACTAACTAGTCATCTAAATGTAAAGTTAACATGCCGAACTCTATTTGTAGATACAATTTATAGCAGATATAATTTTTTGACCTTTTAATAAATATAAAATTACAACTGTATAGTATTAAAATAAATACGTGACTACAGTCTCGCGACTACTACTGAAAGTCCTGTTTAACTCTCTCGCGTTATGACCAAAAACCGAAATTCTATCCGCTCCACTCCGCCCCGCCCCCAAGAGGGACTTTGAACTCTGGACATTGTGATTGGTCTAATATGAGTTCAAGGGCGTAAAAGACAAGTTCGGTGGAGAAAACAAAAATTTTACAGTGGATGTCCCCTTATGGTAAAGGGGAGGTCAAGTCTAAGGCTAAACATATGATCGGAAAGATTTGGCAACAGAGGTGGGATGAAGAAAGTAGGGGGCGTCACCTGTATGCCGTCCGGCCAGGGGTCTCTGGGAGGCCTCTTCTTTGCGGGAGTAGGAGGGAGGAAACTATACTAACTAGGCTTAGGTTGGGTCATTCTGCATTGAATGACAGTTTATTTAGGATAGGGAAGCACAATACCGGCAACTGTCCCTCAATGCAATAATAAAGAAACAGTTAGGCACATTCTGCTAGAATGTCAGGCATATGTTAGGGAGAGGGAGAAACTTAGGAAACTGATTGGGGATAAGGGTGGGCAGTTTACATTGGCTGGGCTCCTGGGTGGGTCAGTGGGATATGAGGTTCGCAGAGCTGTACTTAAATTTATTTATTCGATTGGGGTAGGTGGGAGGGTCTGAATCCCTGCTATCGCTTGTCCACACTCCGTAACAGTAGGTGGCGGTATGCACCTGACAGTTGGTAGCAACCCGCCATAGAAACCCAAAGAAGAAGAAGAAGAAGAAAACAAAATTGCCGCTCGCGCTCCTTTCCCCTTTGAAACGATTTTGCGGGAAATCGTAGTGCACCCGTGGTGCATCAAGGGAGCTGCGAATTTACAGGAACACCTTGGTTTTGAGTTTACAGTGAATGGATAACTGTAGAGTTTTTAATTCCGCCGGATTTGGAGCCAGTAGATTGTGTTTATGTGATCCAGGACAGACTTGAATTTGTCAGGATACTAAATACAATTTAGGCAGGTGGAATATCGTTGTCCTGTGCAAACGAAAATAATATGCCAGTGAATTTGTTTACATGAAGAGAAGATGGAAGTCAGTGTGTGGACAAACGAGCATTTTGCTCTGACCTGCAGTTAGGAGTATAGTTTCAGTACTTCTCAGTTAACAAATGTAAGCCCTTGAGCTTTGTGTTGCTATGGTATTGTTCAGCCTCCAACCACAACAGTAGGACCATTATGCCAGACGCAAGTCAACAACTAACTGCCTTAATGTTTACATAATGGTGTAATAGTCGACTCTCCGGTATCATGACATGCATATTAGTGTCATTAGCCAAGTATTATTCTAAGAGGATAATGGAACTATACATATTGCGCTGTCCATCAGCTCCATTATTTATCATATTTGGTTATGTCGGTGAGGTTTGTTGCTTATGCTTATGTCTAGCATCCACGGGAAATTTCCAATACATTTCAGTCTCCGGACTTGGAGTGTGACATCTCATCTGTGTCCAGTCATCTAACCGTGGCTCCTATCGGTGGACCATGTTCATACCCCAAAACCAGTGCCTCCAGAGGCCCGGCCTTTATTAGCCTAACAATATTTTTCAAATGAGCACTAATAGACAGGATTACATTACCTGTTTCTATCGGGCTAAACCAGGTAATCTAATCCTGTTTATTTCTTAAACTGTAAATACATATTTTAAATGTCTATTATATTAATATATGTAAGCACAATATACATGAATTATCAACATTTGTAGAATTAACGAAATCTAAACGATAATACCAAATTCTACACTGGATGTGTGAGAGCCATTGTTTCCTCACGGAACCATTCAGCAGCAGAACCGGAAATTAAGCTGCTGACAACTTCCACACGTGTGTACCATGTACTTTTAAGAATTCAGTGGAATTAGGATGCAACATTTGTAACTATATTTTGCGAGATCACCCAGAAGCTCAGAAAGGTGTAAGTTATTCACATTTGAAGCAAGTAAAATATGGCGGAAATAATACAACAACGAATCGAGGACAGAATTCCAGAATTGGAACAGCTGGAGAGAGTGGGACTATTCACCAAAAATGAAGTAAAGTAAGTTAGCTTGTTAGCTGATTTAAGTTACCTGACTAACTGAGTCACCAGTGTTGTCGGAGGCAACAGAAACATTAACTTACGACCCGTTGAGATATATTTTCCTTGAACTCTGCTTATTTTGCTAATAAGAGATAGTTACCTACATTGCAGGCGGTTTGATATCGGTCTAGGTAACTAATATTGTAGCTACAGTAACTTACTGTTATGTCTCACACGTACCGCCGAACACTGATACAACCAAATGAATGTATGTATTTCAGGGCTATGATTAAAAAAGCAACAGCTCTGGAATACAAGTTGCACAGAGTGACAATAAGCAAAGAAGACTTCATCACATACATTCAGGTGAGTGGTTTTGGAGGATTAACAGTCACAGGTTCCACATAATTGCATGAATGTAAATTCGTAATTACTCTGGAAACCTTAGTTTACGTAAAAAACATTTCTTTCTGCAGTAATGCAGATTTCCTAAGTAAGTCGTCACCTTTAGCATTGGTTTACGATATGAAAAATCGTGCTTTTTATAATAGACAGTGTTAATTAATTTCAGTAATTTCTTTCTTCCAGTATGAGATTAACGTCTTGGAGCTGATAAAGAAGAGAAGATTGGTAAAATAAAGTTTTTATTTTTATTTAATGAGTTTATTATTGTACCATGTAATCCAAAAATGGCTTGTCAGAAAAATGGTGGCATGGGAACTGAGCAGTGAAACATTCATTAATTTGATTAGGTCTCAAAGCAAACACTGCTTTTGTTTTCAAAAAGAAAATACTGTATTGCATTCCATTTTTATTTATTTTTTAAAATAATGTTTTCGAGATGGTGGTTATTTTTATTCACTGTTCTTATACTATTTTATGTCTTTGATTTTCAGCGCATTGGTTACCAGTTTAAGAGGGAAGAGATTGAATTGTCCATCATGCAGAGAATAAACAACGTTTTCAGACGAGCAACTGGAAAGTGGAAGGTACAGGGCTTCTTCAGGCAAAACAGATCTGTGCACTGAAAATTGAAAGAGAATACAGTGATGCTGTGGCTGTGTTTAGGAATGAATTGTCTTTCCATTCTCTTGTAGGATGACGTGCAGCTGTGGTTATCTCATGTTGCCTTCTGTAAGAAATGGGTATGTAAAAGCAAGTAATTTCCTCATTACCTTATTTGATAAATCGGCATTAGTTAACCTCTGTTGTTGTGCTGTTTTTCCATAACCAGAACACAAAGTCTCGACTCAGCAAGGTTTTTCTCCTCTATGCTGGCCATCCACCCCTGACAAACCAGGTACAGGCTTACACAGAACTGTTCAGGTTAACAATTATTTAGGATGCATTTTCTGTAATCGGCCACACCCTCTTATTCAACACTGTGAGCCTAATGGATGCCACACATAACCCACCTGGACCTGACTCCACTCAACTGATTTGATAAGTCAGCCTCAGTTTAAGCAATGTACTCACGAGTCCTCATCAACAGTAAACATGTTGAATCTTTATCAGTTGGGATTTGGATCAGATGTCTGTCTGTGTCTGGTCTGAAATCTAAGGTGGCAACCACTGGCTGGGGAGGTCTTAGTCATTTGGATTCTGTGTGTGATTGTATTCATCAGAAGTGATCACATTGGGCAGTGGTATAAAAATATGGCAAGCCTGACTGAGTGAAATATTTGCAGTTGTGCTCAGTTATGTCACAAACTGTGGAGGCAATACATTACATTACAATCACTATGCAAATGCTCCTTTCAAGAGTAACTTACAATAGTGGAGACCACTCTACTATGTGGAACACCCAGTCGGGAAAAGTATTTTTTAGACTGAAAAGAATCAAGCGCATGTGGTTATGAATTTGAGATGAGGCGAGTTGTGGGTTTGAATACCAGGTAGGAAACCAGCTACTGTTCCTTGCCTGTGCAGTAAAAGCTTGGCTGTCTAAATTATGTGCTTTGCTTGCCAGCCACATACTCATATTAACTTAGCTTTAGAGATTTAT
Source organism: Synaphobranchus kaupii (assembly GCA_029718625.1). Taxonomy (NCBI): domain Eukaryota; kingdom Metazoa; phylum Chordata; class Actinopteri; order Anguilliformes; family Synaphobranchidae; genus Synaphobranchus; species Synaphobranchus kaupii. Next base: position 20,750,365 of record CM056379.1, read on the forward strand.
TTATTTATTTATTTATTTTTTGAGTAGGTGTTTTTTTTATTTTTTTTATTACTACTGTATGGCCTCTTGATAGTGTATGTGTAGGTCCTGTAAATAAAAATTGTGAAATTAGTTAAAGTTTCACTTTAAATAACTTTTTGCAAGGCTAATATAATTTGAAAATGTATTGGTTGAGAACATATATAAAATAAATGGAAACATTAGTAAGAGTATATGAGGCAGTTCTAGTGAAGGACAGACCGAATTGACTGCCCCCCCCCCCCCCCCCCCCCCCCCCCCCCTCAGCTCTGTGGATCATGGCTGCCAAGTTTGAGATGGAGGATCGGAATTCGTCTGAAAGTGCCAGACACCTTTTCCTGCGGGCCCTGCGCTTTCACCCCAAGAGCAAGAAAATCTACCAAGAGGTAAGGAGAGGGGTTTGTCCGAGCCCTGGGGGGTATTTCACAAAGCGGGATTAAGGAGTTAGCCGGCTAACTTTTGTAAATATTTTGAAGTAACCTAGGCTGTCATCCAATCGGATGCCATCAAATTCAAAATATTTACAAAAGTTAACCGGCTAACTCCTTAATCCCGCTTTGTGAAATGCGGCCCTGGTCATTCTCCAGGTCACACACTTATGGTGTCTTTGCGTGCGTGCGTGTGTGCGTGCGTGCGTGCGTCTGTGTGGGGTGAGGGCTAGTGTGCTGTGACATTATCTGACTCTGGTCTCCCTGGTCTCTGTGAACAGTACTTCCGCATGGAGCTGATGCATGCAGAGAAGCTGAGGAAGCAGCAGAAGGAGCTGGAGCAGGCCAAGATGGACCTGGTGGGTTCAGCCATAGCTTCTTAACATCAGACCAGATGGTCAGCTCCTGTATTCCTTCTGCGCTGTGTACTTAGTAACTTCATAAGTTTCAGGTGCTATGTTATAACTTGGCGGCACAGTGGTGCAGTGGAGAGCACTGTCGCCTCACAGCAACAAGAAGGTCCTGGGTTTAGATCCAGGCCAGGGGCCTTTATGTGTGGAGATTGCATCTTCTCCTTTTGTCCGTGTGGGTTTCCTCCGGGTACTCCGGTTTCCTCCCACAGTCCAAAGACATTACGCTAACAGATTAGGCTAATTGGAGACTTTAAAATTGCCCGTAGGTATCAGTGAGTGAGTCAGTGGTGTATGTGCCCTGTGATGCATTGGCGACCTGTCCAGGGGGTATTCCTGCCTCTCAAACCAGGAATAAGCGGGTTAGATAATGGATGGATGGATGGATGCATATTATAATTTATGAATATTCATAATGAGGCATCTGATTAGATCTTTTAAGATTCAGTGTTAAGAATACGGAGCCAGCCATCATTTGTCTATAGAATATGTGGATCATTTCCTCCCTACAGGTCCTATCTCCGAGGGACTTAGTTTTCCTTTGACTGGTTCCTAATATGAGCCTCTTGTCTTCCACAGGGAGAGTATGAGTTCTCCTCAGAGATCCTGGATGCTAAGCTGGCTGAGCTTGTATATAGAGATGCATCTGCCAAACTTAAAGGTACAGTTTAAATGTGTACCATGCAACCCTCTGTATGACACCTGTGTTGTTTGAGCAGTCTAATGCAGACGCATATTACCTGTGTGCTCCTCTCAGGTGCTGAATTTGTGCTGTCCCTCTTGAAAATTGCTGAGATTTTCGACTTCACAAAGACACTGCAGGACATGATCATTCAGGAGTGAGACTGGATTTTGTTTTCTTATCTTATCAGTAGTGCAGTCAGTGAACCACAGAATGGTATAATGTAGGTTTTCACTGTGTCCTTGTGTGCGTGTGCGTGTGCGTGTGCGTGTGTGTGTTCAGCCTGCAGAGCAGACACGCTGACGACCCCCTGACCTGGGGACTACATGGCCAAACGGGAGTTGGAAGCAGGGTTGGGGGCGGAGATGGGGGCGGAGCTACCGACAGCGAAGGGCCGTGCGACGGACATCGCCAGGAGAGAGGAGCGGTGTTGCCTGGTGTACGAGGAGGGCCTGAAGAGTCCTCAATTCAGGTACACTTACTGACTGACAGGCTCAAACATTCACACATGAACACTTTGCACATTACAGAATGACACATTGTGTATGTAGGTTTTGGACAGTGTATACACACAGCCAACTGGCAGCGATCATTGCTTCCACTGCAGAAAAACAACATGCTTTCCTGTACTTCTGGTTTTGTTGTGTATGCTGGTTTTGTCCATGTGTACTTTTCATCCTTATGACTTTCCCCTGTTGCAACAGAGGCCATGTGGTCCTGCTATATCGCCTTCTGCTTGGACAGATTCAAGAGGAAGACCAATGTCCAGGAGCTCAAGGACAAGGTAACCAAAGGGCATTGTCACAAAGGAACTTTACAGATATCCGGCCCTGAAACCCCCAAAGAGTACCTTGTAACCATGAGCACTTACGCTGCATTAAGTGAAGTGAAGTGAAAGGTGTTCAGCGGTGGTTTCCTGCGTTTGACCTGGGCATGACCGTGTCTTTCAGAGGCAGGAGAGGCTGCTGGCAGTGCTTCAGAGAGCGGATGACACCGCACTGCTGCAGGAGCCTCTCTACCAGAAATGGGTAAGAGGACCGTGCTTTATGTAAACCCGCCTAACCCCTCCCCTTCAGCACTTCAAAAACTACTAAACCGCTCCTGACATTCCTCACGTCATGTCTGAGGAGTGCAGGGCAGAGCTTATATATTAGAAGTATCTGTGTGCACCCAAACCCGTAATATCTTTTCTCTGGGTAAAACTGATTTTTATAAAGATTTGTGGGTGTAGAATTTAGGGGTGCCAAGGTGCTCTGCCCCCTTACTCCAGTGCTTCAGCAAAACGAATTCCAAGATGTGAACTTGTATTATTAAGTAAGTGGACTTGGATGAATATTTTTGATAAATGCATCCTGTAATGTAAAGGCTAGATCCAAGGATGTGATTCCTCTATGACACTGGCAGAGCTCCTAAGTAGCACCTAGATGAGGGTTCTGGAAAAACTGTGTTATTAGAAGGAGTGTTATTAGAATGTGGGTCAGGCAATGTGGGTTGAGGTGCAGTTGGTGCACACGGTAGTCATCCATATTTTTTCCATGTATACTTCTTGTTTTACAGTTTTTTTGGAAAGTTATTTGAATGCAGTGTATGTAAAATGCTGCGTAATAAAATGTATTAAATAATGTAAACTGCTGTGTCGGTGTCCAGCTGCAGGTCTTGGTTGCGGCGGGAGATACTGAGAGTGCTGCTCGAGTCGCCATGGCAGCCACCGAGCGCTTCAGCCAATCAGCGCAGACCTGGAGCTGTAGCCTGCAGTTGCTGGTGCAGCTGGGGAGCGTTCATGTCGGCAGGCTATTCCTGGAAGCATTGAAACGCGTGAATCCCAAGGTAGCACGCCGCAGCAATGCTATACAGTATATGGGGCAGTTCTGGCGTGCCCTGGTTCCTGTTAACTTCTCATAATGAAGAGCGCTAAATTCATCTCATCTTGTCCCTTGCTAACTTCCTCAGACTGAAGCAGGGTAAAAAGCTCTTCCTGTGACCATACACAGCCTAGTAGTAAGAAAAAGAATGTAATCCTGAGTACTCATTGTTTTGGCTGGTGTGACCTGACATGAAATAAGTGGCAGTATATGTGGGACTACATCGATCATTGTACAACACCTCACTACTACCCTTGAAACATGGGGACTGCACATTTATAAGCAGCCTTTTACAGCCCTGTCACGCAGCACCCCACATTCTCATTCCAGTGTGTGCACATAGATCATTTCATAGTGAGTTTGAAGTACAGCTACAGCACATTTAAACTGTTTGGTCCTACTTGGCCCTACTTGGCCCACCTGTCCTGTGATTGGTGGAAATCTTTGTGCTAAAAGTTTCATTAGAACGTGGGGCTTGTTTGGTTTTCCCAGGAGAGTCTTCCACTGTGGCTGCTGCAGGTGGAGTGGAGTGCCAATTCTCAGAGCCCCGAGGACACGGAGACCCTATTCCAGGTGCCCTATACCAGCTCCCCCTTCATATCTCATTCAGTTTGTTAATATAAAACACCAGGCCTCTGGCATGCTTGGTTATGAATGTTGTCAAATACAAAGACAAGCTCTACCAACTGATTGTGCCGATAAGTCTAATGCCAGGTTCACATTTAAAATGAGTCCCCCTTCACAGATCACTGTATTGTACTTTTCTGTGAGGCTACATATTAAAATAATGTTTTACATTCTGTTGGTTTTTACTCATTTAATTAATTTGCCAAACACCCATGCAAACAACTTAGTGTTCAGGTAAGGTCAATTATGAAGCAAGCTTAGTGAGGATGAAACTATGCCATTTAGTCCAGAGAAACCTGTAGAAAATCTGCTTTTGCCATTTTCAGAGGGGACTGATCTCCCCAGTACCTGCTGTGTCCATGGAGATGAAGGAGAAATACCTGGACTGGTCCTACAGAACCGGCGGGTACAAGAAGGCCAGAAAGACTTTCACTAGGTACAGGCCTGATGAGGAATACATACAGCCTACTCAATTAATCAACTGTCACTGACTGACACAGTCAAACCTGTTGTGACTAATTACTGACAAACTAGATGCTTCAAAAAGTGAAGTGGTAATGCAGTATAAAGGGATCTAAAGGTGAAAGGTCATTTATCTGAAAAAGTGTAAAAGGTAAAGGTAATAGCAACCTGCAGGGTGTATAGAGGTATAATATGAGGTATAAGTGGTGTTGATGGTGTGAATGGTGTAGGATATGTTCTCAAAAAGTGACAGAATAATAAGTATGGTGAATAACAATAGGTGTGGTTTCACAACCACACCTAAATATGCCACAGAAATTCACTAATCATCCATGTACTTTCAGTTTACATGAGAGCCGCCCCTTCTCCAAGGCATTTTTTACGAGAATGATCCAGATCGAGAAAGAGCAGGTAAGGCCAAATGGATGATATTACAATTGCCAGTGTCCTTGTCTCCTGAACTATGAGTATGTCTCGTGGATTAAATATTTACGCGAGAAGATTGGCAAATCTCTGCAAAATATACATCAGCCATGATAATGTTTGTGTGTGTGTAGTCCTCTGAAGTTCCTGTAGTATGTCAGATTTGACAGTATCGTTGTCAGTGATGAGCCGTGGGAATTGTTGCCACATTTTTAACCACACATAAGTGCCTGCATGGTGCAGTTACAAAGGATTAAACTGCGATTACTAAGGATTAAACTATGCCAGGACATTGGGACCTGCATGACAGGTTTTCACACAGTGCCTGGACTTTTATGCCTGCTGCGTTTCCAAGGCATTACAATCTTGTTTTCACAGGAATTACCCAAGATCAACAATTTGAGGGACTACCATGAGCGGGCACTCAGAGAATTTGGCTCAACAGATGGCGGTAAGGGTTCTTTTATAGATTGCGGAACTCTCAAAAGGACATTGGGACCTGCATAACAGGTTTTCCCACAGTGCCTTGACTTATATGCGTGCTGCGATTCCAAGGCATTAGGTGTGGTAGCTCAGATAGCTTTGTTTCACAAAGCCAAAAATCAAACGCAGTAGAACCAAAATGGAATACACAAATGCACCATGGTAATACATGGGCCGGGTCGCTGCATTGTTTCTGAAAGTGAGTTTCACAATGTTTTGCAGAGCTGTGGCTGGATTACATCAGGATGGAGCTGAGCCCTTGGGGGAACCCAGAGAACTGTGGGAAGATTCACTGGCGAGCCATGAAGAACCTGGAGGGCCAGTGTGTGGAGCGTTTTGTTTCCCACTACACCCTGCTGCAGACAGGCCACATCTAGAGCACAGACTCTAGATAGGGGCTTGCGATCACTGTGACACTCTTCTTTCACCGTTCGTTCAGAGAGGCATCTTTATGAAGGTCACAAGCAGCTGTGTCATGCTTGCCAGACACCACTTTTGACTCTGAGGTTGAACTTTGCTTATTTCTTAAGATCAGGATTTTGGATGACTGGCCCAGAGTTTGGTCGTGTGTGTTTCCCACCTGCAAATACACACTACAAGCCGAGTGTGTACAAAACAAATACATTTTGGATTTTGGAGAGAACTACAAATCGGAATGACCTATTCTCACACAACTTCTCAGAATTAAACATTTATTAGAATTTACAACATTGTTGCAATATTTAACTTGAAATAAATCATTTCCTACAAAATGGTTTTATTGGGATGTTTCTATGCGAGTCCCTCTCCCCATATATTTTGTACACTTTTAAACAGAAAAGCAGGGTTGCTCTGGTTTGGCTACACGTGCAATAACTCATTCATCTTGGTTTGACACTTGACCTCCAGGACCACCCGTAGGCCCTGGCACACCGTTTCATACAAAAATACAAACTGGACATGATATCAGATAAATGAAACGGATAAGTGAAACCTACTTAAACATGAAAGCCACAATTTAAACTAGAACATCTGTGTACGTGTGTGGTGACCATTGGTTAAATTCACAGCTGTAATATTGCATTCTGTTTGTTTGCGGGAATCAGTTCAGAAATACATTCCCATAATCTGGATAGGGATATGGTGGACACCAATGATTTTATAAATATCAACATATGAGTAATATATACTGCACACTTAATCTGTGCAGTATTTACTATGAATAGTTTGTGAACAATCAAACTGACCCTTGTAGATTTTAAGGTGTTCATGCCATCTCACTGAACTGCAGCACACTTGTGGATTCTTTAGACAACACGTCACAAATGCAGTTCACCTCGGCAAACTATCACATTTTGAGGTCAGGTTAGGATTAAAAATGCTTCCCTTTCAACTGCCTATGTGGCGAGTGACATTAGCCTCTGGCAGCCTGTGTGTTTTTGGAAGAAATTAATTTTCTTCAGTTTCCTACTTCATTGGATGTGACTGAACTGAAGCCTGAGGAGTCAGTCAGGGTTAGGTCCTATTATATATACATTCCTAATGTATTTGTGTTGGAACGCATGGACCTAAATAAAATTTTAGCTCTGAAACCGGGCAGATTTTCCAGTGTCTAGGCCTACATACTACATTCAGAACAAACCTATACTTTAAGCCCTTTCTTCGTAAAAGTACAATAATATTGCCCCTAAGGACCGTTACTAGGAATGCACAGTAATATTGGGTCATACCGATATCAGCCGATATCTTAAAATGAATTTGCCAGTATTTGCTGATAAACTAAGATTATGTGCTGCTGATGCAGTAAATTAACTTTTAATTTGTCATGCTCAAAAAGTAGCCTGATCGTAGTCATCTGAACCTCTCGTTTATCACTTTACCCGCCAAACTCGCAAGCAAAGCTATACAGTCAGACTTGGTAGTTCTCTAGACTCAAGCTCTCATTAATGTATTTTGTTATACAAGTAAAATTATAATATCTTTCCTTCATTAGTTGACATCTATGCTGTGCACAGCTACTTCCGGGAATGTTGGGAAGTTGGTTGCAGCTTGCAATTGTGCTATAATTCAAAGCAGGGAGGTATCGGCATCGGCTAATATGACCAAATTTACCTTGTTCACATCAGCCTCAGAATGAACATATTGTGCATCCCTAGATATTACAATTTCTTTCATGATCACAGTATAAAAAAGTGTTATGACAGGTGGTATCAATGCCCCCTTGTTAAATCTTATACAAGTAACAAAAGTAGCAAAATGTAAAAATCTACAAAGTGCCCGATCTACATGGATGAGATTGGCAGATTTGGCACAGCATACAGACACTGTAACCTCGAACGTCAAATGATGTGCCAAATATCTATAGAGACTAAGGACACTTTAAATACTCTCCAGTTAAACCTTTGAAAATCTTAAACGTACAGTGGTTTCAGAGAGCTCCTATACAGTCAACAACCTCTGCTCTGAGTAATGCTTAAGTGCCTTCACAAAGCATTTTTAAAAACCTTAATACAGTATCTAAAAGCAACCCAATTAAAACAAAAATGTTATGTTAATCAGTCACACATTGCACATTAAGAGAAAGACTAGATTCTTTGGAAAGTACACCTATATTCCCTGGGAAAGTTACTGAGCTTTGGCCTTGTCCTGCCCATATATTTCAGGATTTGCAAATGGATCCCCGTCCTTCTTTCAGAAGGAAACCCCAGTGAATCTATGAGCCTCAAGCCTGTCTGTGAGATGGTAGCTTCAAATTAATTTGACCGTTTCAACAGATTCTAGTGAGCTGTTCCATTCTCGACAGGAGTGGACCCATCCTGACCAGATTCTGTTTCCGACACTTCTGTGACTGGCCAGTGACTGGGGTCGATGTCCTCTGTCCTCTGACTTCTGCCTGGGCCACTACTGGGACTGGCAAACAGCATTCTATCAATCAGATTATACACACACTGAATTTAACTTTATCCAAGTAGAAAGACAAATGAAGTACTGGACAGAAGGCAGCCTCCCAAGTATGGCCACTACTGATGGGAAATTAGTGGAAACATGAAAGATTTTTCAGTAGTAAATGTTATGTGGTATTATTGTCTCATCTTTGTATTTTAAGGCAGTTTTAAAAACAGGCAGTTTATGTCCCTTTTTGTGAGTGTAACAAGGCTGGATTCCTGTGCACGCAGGTGACGCACCTTGGTGCCCGCATGCTGGCATCACCCATGCCCTCAGTGCTTCCTCAACAGGATGTAGGTGAACAGTATGACCAGGCCTGCAGACAGCGCTCCGATGACACACTGGTGGATAGTTATGACATTCTCTAGTGCATGGATGCGCTCCTCCATGTCGCTTGGGTGCAGGAAGTCGTGGATTTTGGCGATCATGTTCCACACTGACAAAAGAGTAACGACTATATCCTTCATGGTGGGAGATGCCATTGAGCGGGGCCCACCCCTGGACACAGCTGCATCAGACACCCCCAGAAACCCGTCTGCACTGCTCGCCCTATAGGGAGACAGATGAACAGGAAAACAGTAGGCCACTGATGATGAGAAGGGATAAAGTGAGCCAGTCCCCCAGGCAAAGCACAGTCCACTTTTCACTATGATGGTATAAAAAATAATAGCAGAATGATGATGATACTGTGATTATACAATGGGGTCTGCAGCTGTAAATACTAACTAGCTAGCTTTAATGCTGTGCAGGTTCAGATTACACAACCCAGAGAAGCACATTTTAGAAACAAACTGTTTAAATGAATGACATTACTGCTCTAAATGACTATGGGCTCGGGAAACATTGGTCTTTGTAAAATGTTATATTCGTTGCACAAAAGGTGCAAGTTTAACGTTAATAATGAGGCTTTTCTGATCAAAGCGTTTAATGGCAAGGTTATTATAGTTTTAAATTGTTCATTTAGTTTTTATTTATTTATTTTTATTTAGTTTGTTTAACTTCACTTTCCAATTTAATTTAGTTTTAGTTAGTTTTCAGAGTGTTTATAGTTTTAGTTTTTCAATCAATTTCAGTTTTATTTTTAATTTTTATTTCAGTTAATGGCTATAGATATAATTTAATAATATTTTTTTGCGTTATATAATTTTTATATAATACATCCACATGAAAGATGCAGAATTAAAGTATTGCTTTTCCCTAAAAATAAATATTGATTATGAATTTATAATTACAATTCTTTTTTTTTTTGCGCGCCTTAAAAGAGCGTTTATCTCTGTCTGATATGTCAGATTTTGGTTCCCGGATTCCCGCATTTGTGTGTAACAAGCTCCTGAGCCAGTAGTATTACGGCGTTTGTCCCACACCCATCTCTGTATCAGGAGTCTCAGTTGGTTGCCAGATACAGCTAGTTCGACAGTGATTGTGGAATTTGATGTCAAGCGAGCGCCCGGTTCCACCAACGGAGCCCTCATCCAGCAGTTACTTTAGACCCAAGAAACCCTGCTACCAGTCCTTAATGACAATAACTGGAGCAAGACGAGGGTCAACCTTGATTCAGCATTTGGTCGTTGGAGGGAGCTTAAATAATCACAATGCTTGAGAAGTGGAGATGGCCACTTACTTGACCGGTAAGCTAACATGTTAGCTAGCAAGCAGTCTATCAGGTGATCAGATCGATCATATAATGTTAGCCATTATCTTCCTTGTTAAGCTTGGGTTCGGACCGTAATTTATTACAGCATGACCAAAAAGAGTAATGGTATTTCTATGGCATTTTGCTTTTTTCTCATCATCTCACAATGAGATATTAGCATTAGCTAGCTTGCTACCCAGACAGTGGGCTCCCGGCGTATATATATGCTGTCGGGCTGCTAGCTGTTTGCACATTAGTTTACAAGAGGTCATCTAGCGTTGGTCCGACAGGGACAGATTGGAACACCTGCAAGACCTATTAGTGTACTGGCCATTAGCTTCACTCCACTCGCAGACCACTGCCAACTCACCAGATGCAATCCTCCAGCTTATTTACTAACATTGCCCCGCTGACGCATCACTGGACGAAAAACGACCAGCGTAGTCCGACTTTAATTGTATGGATCTCTATGGGAATTGGGGGGTGGGACTAGATTTAGCTGTAAATTATGCTGGAACAGTATGGAATACATGGTTGGTAAAATGGCTGTAAGTCAACAAGGGTCTGTGGTATCAAACAAGCCTTAAACAATCACTCTGCTGCCAGATATGCAGTAGATATGGATGGATCACTTTAAGGGTTGTTTCTCCTGACAAATTTTCCTATTGAACTCTATGGAAAAATAAGTCAGGAGAAGAAACCCTTCAAGTTATTCATCCATATCTACTGCATATCTGGCAACAGAGTGATGGATTAAAGCTTGTTTGATACGTCAGACCCTTGATAACTTACAGCCATTTAGCCAACCATGTGTTCCGTACTGTTCCAGTGTAATTTACAGCTAAATCTAGACCCACCCCCCAATTCCCATAGAGATCCATTCAAATGCAGAGATGTTATAGTATCGCTTGTAAGAGTACCAGAAAATAAGATATCAAGAGTCTTTTGATGTTGTTGGGTCACAGACATCAGGAAGTCATGGCATGCAAAGGATATGTGACCAAATATTAAAAATTATTACTTTATTCTATATATAAATGCAGGGGTGCCAATAATTGTGGCCAACGTGGTTTTGTTAAAAATCATTATTTCTTGATGTGGGATTTTTTTTTCTCATAATAAATTAACGTCAATTAACGTTGGATTCTTCTTGTTTTTTCAGTGTGAGATTAAGCTAATTCACCAAACGGTGAATTTTTTATAACCCTTTTTGCTCATTTTTACAGGGGGTGCCAACACTTTCGTCCATGACTGTATAACATTCCATGGCTAGTTTCATAGGCTCGCAGTCACATGCAGAAAACATAAAGGGGTAAACACCCGATCTCCCAGGAGAAACATTTTACAGGCGAGCCGACGGAGCACCGTCGTCTCATAACTTTACTATCAAACATGACTAACACAAGCTTAATTGAAAACACACGCCCTAGCCAAAGGAACAGAGAGCTAACGTTCCAAGGCTACTTTCAGAAACGTGCAGTCACACGCAAACATGTCCACAACATCGCCTAAGCTCCACATAAGGGGAGACACACCCAGAGAACGAACAGAACAACAGTTCCGAACAAAATCGTCCCACAGGTAAAAAGGACAAACAGGACAGCTGTACCAAAAGACCAACGCAAACTTAATAGAAAATAGCACGCACTGCCTCTCAATATAATAAAGAAAACCCTGACTCACAACAAAGGGGAACGTAATCCACGAGAAGGAGACAAAACAGGGAACAAACGTACCGAAGCTACTAACCGGCTCACTGTCACTCGCAAATGAGTAGAAGCACAAACGCCTGGATTCTCACTAAGAAAACCAAACAAGACGAATGGCACAAAGAACTGCTGCCCTATACTTCTACAAGATAAGTAACTAAGTAAAAGCGTGAACGCCCGGTCTCTCAATAAGGAGAAACAATAGAAAGGCGAAATAGAGCAGAGAACTCCTATACTTCTATGAGATAAGTAACCAAAGAGCCAGCAAGAACTAACGCCTTGCCTCAGTAATGAGATGTTAAAATAGGCGAGTAGCACAAATGGTACAAACAACTCACACCAGACAATGCAAATAACACAAATACAAAACAAACAAACAATCAATATCGAAGCCCCGACCGAAGGAAACGAGAGGCTTATATAGTTCTATAATTGACCACACACAGGTGTGGATGCTGACAGAAGTTCCGCAATCAAAGCAGGGCGGAGCAAGCATCCACCAAAAGGGCAGCGCCCCCGCGTGGCCACCGAGGAAAACGACCGCATGGGGAAAAAGGGTAGAAACCCATGACAAATGGTTCAAATAAACATATTTTATGGTGTCCAAATAAATCTTTACCAAATCTACTATTTAAAAGTAATAAACAAAACAGGCTCCTGTAGCCTACGCACACACACATCAAGATCTGGCTTGTTTGTCGGATTTGGCGGGCTATCTCTCCTATACAGCCATACATCCACCACATTTTCAGTAGGCTACTGGATTTTAGGATCTGATAAAAAAAAGATTTATATTTGCATAGACTAATAAAATAGCTATAGCCTATGCAAATATAACCATTCAATGTCTATTCTTACATGTAATATCTAACGTTACAATCAATGACCGACAGCGATATATTACAGTTCTGCTAGAATAACGGAGATGGGAAAGTCGTAATAAATAACTGGATGCGATTGCAAACTAGCTTGAAAAGTAAGGGGAGTGAACAGAAAACATTGAGCATAGGCTATTAGAAAATGAGTATCAATCATGTGATGTCGGTCTGAATAAAATATCAAAGCTCAGTGTTTCCCCCAAAACAAAACAATCCACTCTCTCCCCTTCAAAATGCTGGAGTAAACAGCCTTGTAAACGTTTTAGAGTAACGTAAAAACGTTTTAAACGTAAAGCGCTTTCATGGAAAAGTTGCTCTCATAAACTCATTTGAAATGCGATTGTGTCCAAACTTTCTAAGCAAAGCTAACTTTCAGCAAGGTCGTATATGGCCAGTGCTAGCTAGCAAATGCAGCTGTTCTGGCGAGAGAAGGCCATAGATGTACAACATTTTGAAGTGCTGGACTGCGTTCGGATACAAAATTTATGCTTTCTTCCTGTCATTCCCTTCCCTTGCTTCAATGTGAATTCCCTTGAATCAAGGGAAGGGAACGACAGGAAGAAAGAATTAAATTCGGATCTGAACGCAGCCCTGTAGTCATGGGCGTAGGATTATGGGGGGAAACAGGGGATGTGTCCCCGCCAATGTTGGAAAGAGTCGAATTGTCCCCCCCCAACCATAATTGATCCCTCTCCCATGTAAAGCTTACAGTCAATAAAGGCTGCAACAACGGTAAAAAATGACTTAAATTTATGCGGAAAGATATGTAACACCCGTAAACATAGTATGAATCATTATGAATTATTGACCCACCCCCTCGCTACTTCAAACAGTATCAATGGTTTATCTCATGGCCACGACAAGTTCGAGTTTATGAAAGCACAAATGGGATATGTAGTCAACAATTAGGGGTGATTGCTCAAGCCGATAATACTATGGACTTCAATTCCCATAACCCAGTGTTTTGTGTAACGTTATGGATATGTTATAATCAGGTTGGTTGTAATGGAGAAGTCAGACCGCAAAAAAAGACGAGAAACTTCACGGAGTATGAAATCGAGACGCTCGTTACGGGGGTAGAGCAGATGGTTTGTTGGTGTATAGGCGGCCTTTGCTACATTTCACCTGAAACAGTCCTCTCAACTGAAAATCAAATCAAAATCTCCACAGTAAATAAAAGAACCGCCGACCCAGAAGTTTCCCCATTCAGGTAGGCTAGGCTATTGTAGGCGCTGTTCCTAACATAGCTAACTACTCCTTATTTTTCTACAGTCTATGCCTTATATATACGTTAAAAAAAGTACATGTTTTTTCATAACAACAAGCAATGTATTACAGCCGCGAGTGCGATAACGTTAGGTAGCACTGTGGAAATGTCGACGTTGCTGGACAATTGAATAGAGAATTTCTTCAGGGTTCATCAGAAAACAGTTGTAGCTTCTTAAATGTAGGCTATTTGGTTCCTTAAAATGTTTATTGCCCTGCAGTGCAACATGAGAGGCTGATGTATTCGCAAGCGGCGACACTGTAATTAGCCTAATTTAGAAGTTCAGAGAAATGTGAATACCATAATTGGGATGTCGACGGCTACCACTAAAGGCAGTGGTTCTTAAACTCGGTCCTGGGGCCCCCTGCATATGCTGGTTTTCGTTCCAATCACAATTGCAATCCCAGAATTTGAACAGGTTGTTGATTTTTCTTAATTAGGTGTTTTTCATGTTTAGAGGGATTATTTCCCTTCTGAAGCCACATTATGTTTGAAATAGCTATGCATGTCATGAATAATAAAAGTCAAATATTCACATTGTGCTATATTGCAAACAATTACAAAAAGAGAGGTAAAAATGTTTTAACTGATCAAATTAAACAAATTAAAGACTGAGGTGAATCAATAGGCTCCGAATTGGTGAAATTGTGGACACATTGGCAACTAAAACTAGAGACTTGGTAAATAATGAACAATTCAAAAGACAAAGCAAATGATAATGAGCCAAACCTGCATTGTGTTAATAAGTTTAAGGAAAAATTAAGGAACTTAAAAGACAAGTGTTCAACTACTGAATTAGGAGCCTATTGATTCACCTCAGTCTTTAAATTGATCAGTTTAAAAAAATGTTACCTTGTATTATAGTTTGCAAGATAGCACTGTAAACACAATGTGAACATGGCATAGTCTTCATGGTATGCATAACTATTTCTGACATAATTTGTCTTAAGAGGGTAAATAATCCCTCTAAACATGAAAAACACCTAATTAAGAAAAATTAACAGCTTGTTAAAATTTTGGGATTGCAATTGTGGTTGGAACGGAAACCAGCATACACAGGGGACCCCCAGGACCGAGTTTGAGAACCACAGAGTTTAAAATGTTATAAACTTATCTTATCCACTAATGAACTGATTTTTTTTTAAAATTATATATATATATATATATACACTACTCACAAAAAGTTAGGGATATTCGGCTTTCGGGTGAAATTTCAGGATGAACCTAAAATGCACTATAACCTTTACAGGTGAAATTAATTTGACCTTCTCTAAACTTTTGAATGCACATGTCCAACTATTCAATGTTTCAGTACTTTTTGCACAACTTGCTGTTCTCTAACAAGGAGCTGAACGGCAAAATTCACAACAGGTGTTTGATCCATGAATCGACCAATAAATTTCCTGGTTCAATTAGAATTGGTATTTAAACAGTCCTCTTCATCGTGCTGTTCACATTTTGACATCATGAGACCAAGACGACACCTAACAATTGATCAACAGTACCTCGCCATTGCGAGGCTTCAAACAGGATGTTCTCAGAGGGAAGTGGCCACTGAGCTTAGAGTGTCACAGAGTGTCATCAGCAGGTTGCAACAGAGATACAGAGAGACTGGAAGAGTCACAGAAAGGCATAGAAGTGGACGTCCTTTGGCCACATCCCACACTGATGACCGCTTCATTGTGAACAGTGCCCTGCGGAACCGGATGATGAATGCCACTCAACTCCAGGCACATTTAAGGGAGGTGAGAGGCACCCAAGTGTCACGTCAGACCATTCGAAACCGTTTACATCGGCGTGGTCTGCGTGCCAGACGACCTGCAAGGGTACCTGACCACACCACCAGGCACAGGCGTCATCGTCTTGCATGGGCCAGGGAGCATTTACGCTGGACGAGGGACCAGTGGGCCTCAGTGCTGTTCTCTGATGAAAGTCGATTCACGTTGAGCAGAAATGATGGCCGCCAACGATGTTGGAGACGTCAAGGAGAGCGCTATGCATCAGCCACTGTTGTCACCAGACGACCCTTTGGTGGTGGCGGTGTTACAGTGTGGGCAGGTGTGTCTAGTCAATACAGAACTGCCCTACACTTTGTGAATGGTACAGTGACAAGCCCATACTACCTGAATAACATCATTAATCCAGTCATTGTGCCCCTGCATGAACAACACAGGCCTAATTTCATCTTCATGGACGACAATGCTCCAGCTCATCGAGGTCGCATCATTAGGGAAAGGCTGCTGGAGACTGGGGTACCTCAAATGGAGTGGCCTGCACTTTTTCCAGACCTGAATCCCATAGAAAACCTATGGGATCAGCTGACTCACCGTGTAGAGGCTCGTAACTCTGTACCCCAGAACCTCAATGACCTGAGGGCCGCCCTTCAAGAAGAGTGGGATGCCATGCCTCAGCAGACAATAAGTCGACTTGTGAACAGCATGAGACGTCGTTGTCAAGCTGTAATTGATGCTCAAGGGCACATGACAAGTTATTGAGACATTGACATTTTTGTTGTGGTATACCCACCACTGTTGTTGGCTTTTGTTTCAATAAATTGTTTGAGATGAGGAAATCACCATTGCATGCTTCTACTTAAATGCCCTACTTTCATGATACGTATAATATCACTGTAGCGTGAACTTACATTTTCCATAAATTTCACCCGAAAGCCAAATATCCCTAACTTTTTGTGAGTAGTGTATATATATATATATATATATATATATATATATATATATATATATATATATATATGTATATAAATGCTTCACCTCCGCTGCTACAACTCCATCCTAGGGGAAACACTGAAGCTGGTTTACTAACTTAATTTGCTACCAGCTAGACTCTGCTGTCTGAAACAGCTTCAAATTCCAGCTCGCGCTGCTGGGATAAAAAGATGCAGCTCGGGTCGTTCGAAAGAATCAAACGAACGGTAGCCTACTGTATTAACCGGAAGTACCAAAAACTTGCGACTCCGACTCCGATCCGACTCTTCAAACCGAACGGTACGGAACGAGCCGACTCAGAAAAAAGAGCCGAACTGCCCATCACTAAGAGATATAGCCCCAAACTACTGCGCATGTACCAGGTACCTGGCAAGAGCGCTTAAGCTGATGGTACACGGGCAATATTTTCAGGCAATATTGACAGGCAATGATTGCTGGCAATTTTCCTATTGATAAATCACCTGCTTTACTGGTGAATGCATCCATGAATGCTTCCGTCAAATTTAGAGATATGGTCGATTGAATTATATTGGCAGAAAGTTGTGGTTCTTGCCGTTCCGGGCACATATACCTTTGTGGTGAGATGACGATTAAGTTTCGAAACGGAGGTTAAAAACAGGATCCGCAAACATTATTTTTTCAGTTATTGCCCCATTTCCCATTGCTACAGTGGCCCATACCCATTGCTGGCAATATTGTACAATATTGCTGGATATATTGGCTGAAAATATTGCCCGTGTACCATCAGCTTTATAGTTTATTGGCGGTGTCAGACAACGCCAGTCACACTGAATAACGTTACGACCGGAGTGGAGGGACTGGGAATTTTACTGCTTGTCTTGCACATAATAGTTCAAACACAACAAATTCAAACACTTACTCATTTCTTATCCCTGTCCTCTAACGTTAACCTTTAACGTTTAACCGAGGTAAACGAGTGGTGTAGCTAGCTAGCCTACATGGTAACTACCGCAATTCCAACTGAAATGGAAATGCTCAAAACAGAAGCTTTCCACCTAGCGACTAAATCTAATAGGCTATATTTAAAACATTGCAATTTTCGAAATGCCAAAAAGTTGATGTGTGTCTAGCTACTACATGGCAAACAGATTAAAAAACGTGGATTTGCACCTTTGTTTAATGCCGTTAATTTGCTTCTGTAATCGTATGTTCAAAGTGAAACCATTCGATTATGGTCAGCTCGCTAGTCTACTTTTCATAATGTAGGTTATTGGCATGTTCTTACCGGGTGATTCAATAAGGCAGTGTCAGGGAATGAGACCGGAGGCCACTGAGTAGTAGTAGGCTATCATTTGTCCACTCTGTAACCGACAGCACTCGAGTCCTGTTTGGTTTACTTTCCCAAAACATCTTTAGGAAATAACGTAGCCTATTAATGTAATTTTCTGACATTATAATAAAATAGCATGACAGTTAGCTTGATCTACAATGTATCCCAACCAGGTTAGAGATCCGGTTGGCGTTCTGTCATAGTTACATAAATAGAGGGATGTCTCTCTTCAGTTTTATTTGTTGTGTATTTTTAATATTGGGAGTAATCGGTACATTTAATTCCAATATCATGCAATTCAATTCCGCCACAGGCTGCGCTCACGTCATAGGCACATGCGCACTTCCTTTTTCAAGCCACAGGCTTCGCTCATGTAAGAGGCTTCGCTCTCGCGTGGCTTGCCTCCGGGATTTGGCTACATTCGCGCGCATGCGCACGTTTCCTTGGTCACGCATGAGGCTTCGATCACGCGTGAGGCTTCTCCGACCCTGCAGCTGGCTCTTATATAAATTCTGGGCCTGTAGTTTTTGTGGGCATGCCCTCTCTTGCCACTGGATCTATGGAGCATTTCTTCCCTCGCTGGCTCTTCCAAGGTGCCTATGTAATTTACACGCCCACTTGACAAACTGTAGTCTTGTCATAAATGAGAAAAGTGGTAGAGGTATACGTCAAAATGACGTATACCTCTACCGAATTTTCAACTTTACACATCTACTCCATATCTGGCAACAGAGTGATGGTTTGGGGCTCGTTTGATAGCTCAGACCCTTGATAACTTACAGCCATTTAGCCAGCCATGTGTTCCATACTGTACCAGTGTAATTTACAGCTGAATCTAGTCTCACCCCCCAATTTCCATAGAGATCCATTCAAATGCAGAGAGGTTATAGTATCGCTTGTAACAGTACCTGAAAATAAGATATCGACAGTTTTTTGATGTTGATGGTCACAGACTTCAGGAAGTAACAGCATGTAAAGGATATGCGACCAAATATAAAATATGATACTTTAAAAATATGTTAAAGCAAAGGGTATGAATACTTATGTAAATGAGAAATTTTATTTTTTTATTTTTAATAAATTTTCAAAAATCTCAAAAAAACTTTTTTCACATTGTCATTATGGGGTGTTGTGTGTAGAATTTTGAGGGAAAAAATTAATTTAATCAATTTTGGAATAAGGCTGTAACAGAACAAAATGTGGAAAAAGTGAAGCGCTGTGAATACTTTCCGGATGCACTGTATATGCACACTGGATTTCATTTTATCAGACAAAGACAAATGAAGTACTGCACAGAAAGCAGCCTCCCAAGTATGGCCACTACTGATGGGAAATTAGTGGAAACATGAAAGATTTTTCAGTAGTAAATGTTATGTGGTATTATTGTCTCATCTTTGAAGTATTTTAAGGCAGTTTTAAAAACAGGCAGTTTATGTCCCTTTTTGTGAGTGCAACAAGGCTGGATTCCTGTGCACGCAGGTGACGCACCTTGGTGCCCGCATGCTGGCATCACCCATGCCCTCAGTGCTTCCTCAACAGGATGTAGGTGAACAGTATGACCAGGCCTGCAGACAGCGCTCCGATGACACACTGGTGGATAGTTATGACATTCTCTAGTGCATGGATGCGCTCCTCCATGGCGCTTGTGTTCAGGTAGTCGTAGATTGAGGCGCCGATGCTCCACACTGCCCAAACTGCATCGACCATAGCCTTCATGGTGGAAGATACCATTGAGCGGGGCCCACCCCAGGACGCAGCCGCATCAGACACCCCCAGAAAACAGTCTGCACTGCTCCCCCTATAGGGAGACAGATGAACAGGACAACACCGGTAGGCCACTGATGATGAGAAGGGATAAAGTTAGCCGGTCCCCAGCACAGTTACTATGATGGTATAAAAAATAATAGCAGAACGATGATGACACTGTGATTATACAATGTTTCAATGTTGTGCAGGTTCAGAGTACACAACTCATCCCTCTTCAGAGAAGCACATTTTAGAATCAAATTGTTTAAATGAATGACGTTACTGCTCTAATGGGCTAGGGAAACATTTGTCTTTGTAAAATGTTATATTAGTTGCACAAAAGCTGCAAGTGTAACGTTAATGAGGCTTGCGTTTAACAGTTTATAATATTAAAACATGCGTCAAATCAGCTGTGCAATGTTCTAACTGATAGCTAGCACTTGGCAAGACATTTAACATTTGGCAAGCTATAGTATCTGACAAAGCTATTTTAGCCTAACGTTACAAATAACGATTCAAATAGGTAACGCTGGGCAACATTTGGTTCAGAGCTAATAATTAATAATCACGCTATGTGTGTTCATGCCTAGATAATGTTAACATTTGTAAGAACATCACTAACGTTAGCTAAATGTTCTGGTCCATTATTTAATTTTACTTTAACGTTAAACCATAGCAACACAGCTGCAAAAATTAAATTCAAGATTGCATGGCCATGCTCATATGTTAACCAGCGGTAGTTTTATACGTAACCGTGTGCCTATATTCCTAGCTTGCCTGGCAGCTAGATCATGGCATCCTCGTCTGTCGTCAACCAAGCAGTACATATTAAGTTACTTGCTAGCTACGTAGCGATAGCATTTTAAAAATAGGCTATCAATCAGCGAATGCTATTAACTTAGCGCGAAATAACTAAAACAATAACGTTAGCGTTGTTGTTACTCGCTATAGCTTCTTAGTAAGCTAGAATAATCAACACACAGTCCGTGAGACTCACCAAAATTCTGCAACTGCAGGACAAATGTCAGGAAAAATATTAACGCATATCCCAATCGCTCTGCTAGCTAACGTGACCTAACTTAGCTATCTATACTATTAAAACAATGCTTCCATCTGTATTCGTAAACGGTGTCATTGTCTGGGCGTGGCGAGTGATGCCACAGTCGCAGGCACGCCCTGGAGAGCCAGTAGCTACGTCGTAGCTAAAAGCTCGCTAACGTAAAGTGACAGAAAAGGGTGTGACTTAGCTACATACTTATTGCATGTTTCATAACTAGTGTCAGTGTTAAAGTTCATCATAACTTATGTAAGACTGCTATATCACTGCCACTGGATCAGTAACGGTACACCAGGTTTTTTTTTACTCCGCTCATCTTAACTTTAACTTTGTTGGATAATTTCCTCTGCCTAGTTTTGGACAAACGAGCCTGTAATATGTTCTGGAATGAATGTATTGCTAACTGCGCAAAAAACTAACCGAGAGCGTGCTTGCTTGCTTGGTTTTTTAAGGCTATCCACACCAAGATATTTAATTTCTACTTATCTTAGCTGCCTAAGTAGCAATTGCGATGCGAATTTCTAACAGTTTAAGTGGTTATTTTAAAATAATGTAGGCTAGTTGGGAAATTAAGTTGGTATTGGTAAGACCTTTGGTGTGGGTCTTACATAGGCTAATGGACTGACCCTAGATCATTATGCTGGTTTTCATTCCAGGCAATCTCCTGATTAATGTTTGTGAAGACTTTTAGTCATCATAACCTTGCACTGAAACCTTATATTTGAACTCATCATTTTCCAAAAATTGGCTCAGATATTCACATTTTCAAAATTTAAGTATTTCACTTCACTGATTTCAACTGTAGGTCTATCAATTAACAATACAAAATTAAATGAAACATAAAGTTGTATGAACTGATCCGAATGATTAGAAGTCCTAAAATTGGCACAGGAAATAGGATATTCCTTCTTTGTATTAATTTAACATGAATATCTGTTTCCGATTTTTTTAAAAATATTCCATCATTAGGCCCATAGGCACATTAAAAGTGTTCGTTAAATACAACAGCTCTTTACACTCATAATACCACACGCAATTTGTAAAAAGCTATGCAATTTGTAAGAAAAAAGAAAAGTTTAAAAAACGCAACTATTGTTTAGGCTTACTGCTTTAAACAATACATATTTTCATATTTTCAAACGTTGGTGTTCATATTTTAGCTGTTGCGTCCTAAAATAACAAATAATATATATATCATAGCTTTTCCACGTTTGGCTACTTTTGTAATGTGTTTCGGCTTTACCACAAGGTGTCGCTCCAAAACACAAGAACAATGTAATAATAAATAGGCTACATAAAACGTTAATAATTACAACCCAGTGGCTACAGTCAAGCTGCGCAGATAAAGAATCAGTAAAATGAATATGAGCAAGGTGTATAGGCTCTGAATAGTTTTTGTTAACGGTTTATAGCCCATCAGCTACAATTGCAAATGTGAATAGGCTACACTGGTAGTAATGGTAGTAGGCTACCTACATAAGGTATCCTCATGAAGGATAGGCATAACCTCTCACATTCTCCTATCGTGGGAGTTAATGTACGAGAAATGTAGTGACATTTGGTGTAGGCTATACGGATTCGTCACTTTTTGTGGTTCAGAGTATTTTCTAAAAGTTGTTTCTAACCTGTATTGCCAAGAATGTTTATAACACGAATTTAGCTACTTTTAATCCAAAGTCTATATTGACCTAATATAACTAGATGATGTTTCTAAATATAGCCTACTGACTTTAAATTGACCTATGTAAACGGTGTATCTGTCTTATTAATACGAGACATTATTTAGGCTACCTAAGGCTAAAAACCTAAACCTACTAGCCTACTGTAATGCCAAATATTTAAGTTGGGGAACAATAGTCTAATTTGATATTAAATTTAGAGACAGTTGCTGGCCTTTAAGTGGCGCCCGAGAAGCGCTAGTAAATTCAGTTTTAAATAGTGCGCGTGTCCACCAGTTATAGTCATGACAAGCATATTTGAACAAGTGGATAGCCACGACCCGTCATTAACACATGGGGTCGCTCTACCAAAAAGAAAAGAAACAAGAAAATCAGGATTTTTAAAGGTTTTTTTTATGGAGTGCCCTGATATTAGTAATAGCCTATACTGTTGCAACTGATAGTTTTGCGTGGACCAGGATGCACAATCCATTGTTTGTTCCAAGTAGCCTACATTGCTGCAATTTCTCCCTAAGGACCATCTTACCAAACTTGGGGTTCGTACAAGATCATGACTGATCAAAAAGGGAGGACTGGTTGAGATGGGAACTCGAACTTCGCACTCAACGACTATCATTTCTGGTCTACTCATTCAAGTGAGTGGATCATGCGATTTTCTGCACGTTGTGAAGGACGCCTATCATTAAACGAGGACAGCCTTTATAAAGAAGAGCTGGGCGACGGGGAAGGTAAAATATGTGGTCAAGTAACTTTCGTTTAATACATAGGTAATGCTGCTCAATGGTAGTCCATAATATATTAAATTGGCTACTGACTTTGTAACAGCATAGGCTGTAGGTAATGCATATTACCGAAATGCATCTTCTGCTGATATATAGGCTAGTATAACGAAAAGCCTATTGCGAATATTAAAATCATTGCTTTTAAATGCAATAATTTTATTCCTGTATCAATCATTACAAGTTTACGAGGTTTACAGTAGGCTATCCTCATTCTTCATCGTCACCAGAACGCATGGGTTGTGCTTACTTCTTCAATGGAACTCACCTGAAACAGACCATTCGACTGTATTTATAGCGTGTTTTCCCAAATCACTTAAAATATGTTCCTTGGAATGTGTCAGAGGCTGGGTCTTTGCGGGCAAGGTGATTTGTCTTCATGATTTTCAACTGGCCTACAAAGTCCCAGTTTTTGGCTCATATAACCATCGTCTCTACTAGCCTGATATTTTAGATTTGGGTGAAACTGCTCGACGGACTCGTGTAGCCTATAGGACAATTCTTGTAGAAACGGTATTTTAATGGTGTTCGTGGTACATGGCTGAAAATAAATAAATATAAGCATTTAAAGATACGAGCCCCCTATAGCCAATACTTACCTGTAGGTTAACCCGTTGTTACGCACAGTCGCCTTTGGTACAATAGGTCGCCTGCCGCTAATATTTCATATCAAATTTCGAACAAAATGCACAATTAAAATGACGACAACATATTTTGGACCGTTACTTTAAAAGTATGTGATACAAATAATTATTATACTTTCCATTAATGAGATAACTTTAACGCGTGAGATTCAGTACTACTGGAATAGGCTATTCGTGGAACGTTGTGCAATGAGGTTGCCAGATGTGCCTGACATATCTCTGTTCGTTGAAGTTGATTTTTTTTTTAAATGGTTACAATATGTGGCTGTTTTCTGTGGTAGCCTAATATATAAAATAAGATAAGGGGGTCTTTTTTCAATAAGACTCCATTATATTACATTCTTATGTATTGGATATTTTGGAACATATAGGCCTACTACATAACACATGTTTTAGTTTTGGTAATGTATTTCACAGTATTTTTATGAGCCAGACAAAATCCTGGAACGACCCCCGTCACTGGGAACCGTCCAGAATTGTACACTACAGATACACAGACTTGAGTACTCCTTTAACATCGTGTGCGTGTGAGACAAGACCGAGAAAGAGAAATACCTGTAATAACATAAAAACCTGAGCAGGGGTCAAAAATGCCCAAAAAATGTTTCCCAGAAGTCGGTAATTAAATCTGGCTCAACCATTTTAAACGGTACGAATTTATCGTCGGCTTATATGATAAAATCTTATTAGCAGTTTGCTAGTAAATAGTTGTTTAATTGAGAATGAAGACATGCAGGTTAAAACTGGTGCACTTTAAGACTTTTTTTTTTTTTTTTTTGGTGTTTAAGTTAATTTTGAATGATTCAGTGCCAAAGTGCATGTGAGTGTGAGAAAAGGTATTTACAAATAAAATGTATTGTTACTAAATATTATAAAACATTGCACCCTATTCCTCAGTCAAATTATAGTGGTGGATATAATACTTGTTATACACAGTCAATGTAATGTGAAAAAACAACAATATTAGCATCATTTCAACCTGGGATCACAGTGTAAGAACTTGGCTTTCAACTTGAACTCCAATCACATCTTCATTTAAGGCTGCATCACAATTTAGTCTGTTGAGTATATGTTTTAAAAAGGCCATAACACTATTACGTTTACATGTAAGACAGGAAGTGACTTCAGACCCTTTACTTGTGAAGAACAGGCTGTTTTCTTCTTCTTCTTCTTCTTCTTACAGAATTTACATATTTATTTGGACAAATCTGCATTGAATATTTCCATATGACATGACAGATCAATTCACTGCTAGATCAGCATTTATCCCTCAAATAGTTGTTTTATAGAATTTGAACTATATATCTTAACTGTTGGCATTCGGTCTGTACAAGGAATAAAGCAAAATAAATAAGGGCAGGACTCCTGCCGCTCTGTTTGAATGCTGCGCCTAGTAGGCTAATGGCGAATGTGTCTCTCTTTTCTCACATGAAAAATATAATCTACATTTCCTTTCACTGAATATTTCTGAAAGATCCTAACGAAATGCTACTTATCAGAAACACCTAAACCCTCAACAATATTAAACTGACTTGTCTGTTTTGAGCAGAGTTTAAATACTAGAAATCAGATTAAGTTGATAATGGTACTGTTCCCGTTTTTATCCTTGGGTCCCACTATGGACACTGGTTTTTTTTTCTTTACTTTTCTTAATGATTTTAATTAAGCTGACTAATGAATACTGATATACGTTTCTTATCTTTTGACAGTTATCTGCTATACTTACTATTGCATACATTTTAAGGATCCATTTCCAGGGGAAAACAGCTGGAAATCATCTTGGTCTTATGTACAGTAGCCTTCTTCATGTCTATTTTATGCTTTGAGGGTATTTGTGGGTAACATGTTTTTGCAAAGAGATTGAAGTAAAGGTTTAAAGGCTTAAAATTGCTTATTTTTTCATATTAGGCCTTCAAATATCTGGAACCTCCCTGTTTAATTGGTTCAGTTATTATTCCAGGCATAGACGTTTTTGAAAAGTTAACTTTTTTAGCAGTGAAATATGAATCTAGTACCAAGTTGCTGAAAAGGCACAAATTTAAATATAATCAACTACCATACATTTACACACAACAATGCCTTCATGAATAAATTATTTCAGATAGATAACTCTCAGAGATGTCAGAACCAGATCAGTATTCACTTAACAGTGCAATTAAATCCAATTATCTTAACCCAGTTGGAGCAAATATGAATATACATAGAAGGTCCTAAGGAGGAGGAACCACTGACTCTAGCCAGTGAATTTAAATTGTTTCTATTTAAACTATCAATGAGATCCTTTTGTTCTTAAATGAAACATAATTGTATTGTTAATGATAGACATCACACATTGGACTTGTGAGGAAATTTAATAATAGTTAAATAAAGTTGTATACATCATTTATTTATTTATTTACACATTTGCAGCATGTAGTGTCAGAGATTGAGGCTATGAACATTAAGATTATTTTAATGACTCAAATTTGTGAAATTATAAAAATTAGTATCTTTGACTGGCATGCTTTTTTTAAAAGTTAGATAAAATACAAGGCAACTGTGACATGCCATACAGTTAAAAAACAATATATATATTGTTGCCTGGCCAAAAAAAAAGTCGCCGTTGCAACCGTCATGCATAGTGCCCACTGTACAAGCCTCTGGAGGCAGTGTTATGATCTGGGGTTGCTTCAATTGGTCAGGTCTAGGCTCAGCAATGTTATGCAGCAATAAAATGAAGTCAGCTGAGTACCTGAATGTACTGAATGACCAGGTTATCCCATAAATGGGCATATTCCAGGACGACAATGCCAAGATTCATCGGGCTCAAATTGTGAAAGAGTGGTTCAGGGAGCATGAGCAATCATTTTCACACATGAATTGGCCACCAGAGTCCTGACTTTAACCCCACTGAAAGTCTTTGGGATGTGCTGGAGAAGACTTTACGGAGTGGTTAGACTCTCCCGTCATCAATACAAGATCTCGGCCAAAAATGAATGCAACTCTGGACGGAAATAAATGTTATGACGTTGCATTAGGTTGTCGAAACAATGCCATGACGAATGCGTGCCGTGATCAAAGCTAAAGGCGGTCCAACGAAATATTAGAGTGTGCGACTTTTCTTTTGGCCAGGCAGTGTATATATATATATATATATAATGTTATATATATTTATATATGTAATATATTATATACTTTTTTATTGATTAGTAAATAAAGTAATTAGTACATTCCTACTGCAAAAAAAAAAGAAATAGTCAGTCAGTCAGTCCCTTTCTGAGTAGGCTATACTTTAAAAAATGTCGCACAGTTTGTGCAAGCACAGTGGATATGAGAATTCTGGCATATACACCAAGTGAGCTGATTACATTTGTGATATTTATCTGCACGTAGTACTACTGCTGCCTGCCAAGAGTTTCTCAATGGAATTATACAATGGTGCAGGTCCCCTCAACTCATCCCATCCACGGCGCTGCTTTTGTAATGCCCTTATCTGAGCAACTCAGAAGAGGTGTGCCAGTGAGTGGACATAAGGATCCACCACTGATCTCTGACCTGGTCATGATATAGCAGTTCACTATGTTCTAACTACCACCAAAGGGAACTCAGCAGTTGGCACAGCTGGGATAATCCTATTCTATATTCCGTGTCCTATTCCTATTTATAAAATAGAGTAATAATTATTTAATAATCGTTTAACTGACACCAATTAAGCGGCCTTTCTGTGTCTTTTCTTGCTTTTGCTGTGAATGCTCGAACACTAATGAAGTAGAAAGGCTCCCCCTTCTCCAAGAATGTGGATTGAACTCATTCACCCCTTTTAAAATGTCTGCGTAATTCCTAGTTAAAACTCTCATAAATTGCACGCTAAAAAAAATAAACCCTGGCATGCCCGCTCGATGCGAGTGAATCCTCTCCGGCTTCCAGCTCCCCCCATGGCTTTCTTAATTTAATCTTTTCGATGCTGGATGGTCGACAGCTCAGTCTAGTAACTTCCAGCTGCCAGGAGCTGGGATCTGACACAGCAGCTCTGCTCTCTAAGCACTGAACGGCCGCGCGGGGCCCAGCAACACTCTACAGGCTATGCAGCGGGGCTAGCAGCTGAGCGAAGCTCTCCAATGCAGGATGCTGCTTTTTAGGCTGTGGAAGAAGTATAAGAAAGGCAGCAAGATAAGTGAGGGGCTTTTAGGGGCAGCTGTGTTTCATTAACTCAGTCATAATGCCCCTAAAAATCCTTACTGCTCTTGCAATGGTCAGCAGATTTCCACAAGTACCCCGATTCTGATCTCTCTCGCATGTTCACCCCAATTCAACGGGACTGGCACATTGTGTTGCGTGTTACTGTGCAGCGATTCCACAAACCTATTTGGTTTCCAGTAATTATGTTTATATATTTAAATGTTTCTTGAAGTTTTCTAATGACATCAATTATTAGGTGAAAAATATAATGTCTTAAAACCAGCATCTATTGTATATATGCAGAAAACAAAAATTGAATATGTATTTTTTTGTTTTTATGAATGTTTTTGAAATATAATGTGGTGTATTTGGGACTACAATAAATAAAATAACATCTGGCTGTAATCTATATATTTCATGGATTTATCACATTTCCGCATGTTAAAGCATTTATTGCCACTTTGCATGGCTTGTGTTTTCCAGTTTAAAGAGTGCTACTTTAATTTAAATTCAAATTGGTGTATTTCAATCCCCAGGGACAAGGCAGCGAGTGACTATGCATCAATGTCAGTGTAGAAGAACACACACGTGGACTTGGCCATGATGGTCTTGGTCATGTTACTGCTCTATGAGTTACTTAGCCAGAGCTGGCAGCGTGACTTCATTATTCTTACGTCTGTTCATTAGCTCTTTTCAATTAGCATGCAGATCCGTCGGCTCAGCTGCCCTTAGTTTGTCAGTTCAACCCCAGGATCAGAGAGATCTTGGGGTGCTGGCAGGGCACAAGACCACAATTTGAGGGGTGAGGTGAGGGGTATTAGAATAGCTCTGTAAAAGCTCTGTTCCCTTGGTGACTCACTGGTGGCGGTTATTCTCCAATGGGAACAGCCTCCAGTTTCCCCTGGGGCTGGAAGTAGTTGTCCTGGAGGCTGGGAAAGTGTGGAGCTGATGAGTCAGGCCCATGCCCTGCATCAGAAGGATGTAGGAATTACTCATCTGAACATGTGGAATCTCATACGGCTATTCCAGGACACGGCGCATCCCAACGCCTCTCATTAGCACTCCCTGTGCAACGGGCCCGGACAGGGAGGCTTCACATATCCCAGGCATGAGCACACCGGGTCATCTGGCCTCTGTCTTTGAATCAATCTTTTGTTGGTTTTTTAACACTATCTTTGGAATATGACATAGATTCAGAGCAGGTTGCATTTAAGTGAACGATGAGGTTTTAATACGAAATCTGGCAACCCTGCCTGAATTTGTGCTTGATTAGTTACTGCATTAAGGTTTGGACTTTGGAAAGTTGAACTAGGGTTGCCTTTCGATGCTTAAGACAGTGGGGGGGGGGGGGGGGGGGTGGTTGTGATTTCAAGGGGATTTGGAGTTTTATTTTCCAACTCAATTATTAGTTCAGGTGAGTAATAATGGCAAACAAAATACAATGTTGAATTATGACAAGGCATTTTTTTCTATCTAGAATGGAGAAAAGAGCAGTGGAAAAAGGGGTGTACAGATGAAGAAGGAACAAGCACAAACACATCTCAACTTGAAAGGGTGTTGATGGATTATGCCTGGAAACTGGGCAGGGAAGGGTAATGGTTTAGGCTCAAGTACGAAACTGTAAAAACTTCACCGAGTGAGCTTGGTCTCCAGCGTGGAGGACTTTGTACAAAGTCGTGGCGTGGTGGCAAAAACATAAAGAAAGAAATTGAGGAGTAAAACCTGTTTCTCGTGCATGCAGCTTTGGCTGTGGGCTCCTCCGTGCCTGTGGGATTTCTGTGTGGAGTCCGCAGGCCCACTGGCAATGCAGTTTTGGGAGTGATTTACATGTGAGCAGGTGGCGGTGTATCAATGCAGGGCAGGCAGCCAGGGGCGTGGGGGGGAGAGGGTGACTCAGTTCGGTAGACAGGCACACCCAGCGGATGAGCCTAGCCCCCTCTTCAGGTTCATCTAGCCGTGCAGAATCTGTCGATCGATTGTGGGCGTCCCGAGGGCGTGGGCTGCCAACGCCAATCTATAACTAAAACTCCGAACGACGGCTCAGAAAAAAAACCCCCCCGCAAATGGCTTCAAGAGAGTGGGTGAGAAGTGGGCAAGCTTTTACCTTCCTTATGAGAGCTGCTAATGTCCACAGCATACTTATGAAATTAAGATCCTTCTCACATATGGTGTTTGAATTTGAGCCTGATGCTTTCTGATGCATCACTTAGGTGTGAATGGAGGGGTGAGAAACCGGTGCGGTTTCACGCTGGTTAAACGCCGTCCATTTGCTGCCCTGGAGTGACCGTTCCTCTATTTCGCCTGGTCTCAACATTCAAGTTGTTTGCTTAGTATTGTGTGAATGCTAAGAGTAATAGCTCACTGACAGCTGATTGTTTACTTTGTTTAAAAAAGAAGACTGCCAAAACTAAAAAAAACAGGAATCGCAGCCAAATTCAAGTTTCCTGTATGCTGTGCTCCAAGTGTCTTGGCCATTGCAGTACTGCTTCACTACGATACAACTCTGCCAATGATAAATGTCACGAAGCAATCACCCAATAGTGTGCAACGACCAAAATATGTATCATATATGTTCATACATATACAGATAAATCATTTGAATAAAAAGTCAGTGGCAGCAGTGATCGGTGTGCAGCTGCCAGATGGTTGACCCTACTTAATGACTGGTTCAGTATTGTGACGTGGCCTATGGTCTGGCATTAATTGAATTAATACCATAACTGTGGCTGGCAGCTCTGAATGGGAATACATGCTTGGCTCTAGCTTTACCCAGGGAGGGAGGGTTGGCCTGATTGTTACTGTCTCAAGGGTGGCATCACAGGACAATTTCCTGTGCTTTCAGTCTGCTCATGTGTACACCTCCAAGGCAATGACTGTGCAGCCTAGCTGGTGCCCTGCAGAGTGAAACCAGTGGCTAGCTTACCCGCACCCCCTTGAATTGCTGGAGTATGTTGCAGTGATGCCATGGGCTTATGAATAGGATGGCACATGGGAGGAAAGAGATAACAAGGGATAATTACAGTTCAAAATGCTTGCTAAAGCTTCGGTTTGCTTACTAAGGCTGCGCATGTAGTCCAGAGATTTCAGTATGAGCACTGCTGTGTACGATTAACCATTTCAAACTGGGTAGAAAGGCAGTGTATGGATGGGCCCCGGGGTCTGGTATCAAACCGGACTGTAGCCGGCAGACCCACACAGTTGGCTCTAGGGACGGGATGGGTTTCAGTCGGTTGGGGTGACAGCATCCCATAGGGCACCAGTGACCCCGTCAATCAATGTGGTCGTTCAGATGCCTGAAAGTTTGTCTGTTCAGCTGCACGTGAAGTGTCTTCCTCGGCTCGGGAACTGTGGTGTGACAAGGAGTGGTAACTGATCAGAGGAGAGACTGCACTCTCCTGAATTGACAACAGAGATTTCGATGAGCATCGCAGTGTTAGCATGATGGGGCATTCAAATTCAGGGAGAAAAGGGGGAATACATGTTTTTAAAAATTAACTGTAAAAGTAACACATTGGTATTGGGGAAATAAATGGACAGAGAGGACTACTACCTGCCCAGAATGGTAATGGTATTCTATGCGCTTTAGAATATTTCCAATGCTATGGGTTTTCTGTGGGTGTATGTGAACAGACTCTAGTTGCCTGTAACCACTCCCCTCCACTCCATGTGATTATCCCTTTAGACTTTGGCATATGAGATGCTTCGCATTGTCAACCATGAGGGCTACAGGGTGAAATCTCTAGGGTGCTCCATTTTACTAGAAGAACTGAAATTAATTTATAGTTTATATAATTCTGCACCAAAACTTAACGCAGGACTGATTTTCCTGAAGTCCCCCAGGCTAGTTTTCTTGATGCGGCAACAACACCCCCCATGTCTTTTTACCCACAACTCCTCTCACCTAAGATATGTTCACTCTCAGGTCCAATATTGGTTCGTGGACACAAGCTTTGCTGTGTTTCCGCACTAATTTCAGCTGGATCTTGCGGATCGTCTGCATATTCATTATGATCCCATTCTCTGCAGTGTTGCTGTGGTGGAAACGCTAAAAAGTATGAAATGAGCCTGCTTAATGATACAATGCAGGGATAAATGTGTAAGCGAAGTTGGTAGAGGTTTACTCTGGAAAGGGCTTTACAAACAACTTCCTCTTTGAAGTGTGGAAGAAGGTATTATTGACCAGGGGTACTGTTTGATGCCCTAGTTATTATCTTCCTGTGTGTGCACGTGTGCAGCTGAGATTAGGGTATGGAATGGTAAAGGACCAAGGGCTTCTGGGAAATGTAGTTGAAATTCTTCAGTTATAGAGTGCACTGCTGCAGTAATCATCCTCCAGTGTTCCAAGAAGGATTACTTAAACTTCAGTATTAATATGAAAAAGAAATTAGTTACAGACCATTGTTATGTCCAGACTGAGAAGAATTCATTTTTATTTGTTTACATTATTACATATGTTTTCATTATCATTTCATGTGGAGTTTTTATTTTTCTACAGACAAATTTTGAAGCTTTTTTCCACATAAACATCTTCAAAAGGCGCAAAACATTATAAATGACACAAAACTAAACAGAAAGCCATGGAGTTTCCCAGGAGTTTCTGAAAACGACGAGGTAAAAAGCTAGTAAAATGGTCAGGGGCAATGTTCCGGAAGTCTTAAAACTGCCAAATTCACACGGAACCACACTTACCCAAGTGAGTAAAAGAAGTCAATAAACACCCTGGGGTCGTCAGGCAAAACAGTCCCCTCTGAATGGGGTCCATGTCCTGAAGTCACTCCGTGTGTCATCACGGCTTTTTTATTTTCACCCTGTGAGAGCTTCAAAGTATTTAATTAGAGAACCTCATTTGCTCAATGACAACCGCCAGTTCTGCAGAAGTCAGCATTATTTTGACAGCAGGCAACAATATGCTGTTCTTCCTTAGGACCGACAGCCTGAATTGAATCAGCACAGCTACAGTATCAGCTCACTATAAACAATGTGAATGGTGTTGCACAATGGACACATTTGGGGGGGAGCACACAGGCTCTCCCTACACTGTGCAGCATGGAGGCCCCTAGAACTGTCTCTTTCAAAAAAAGAGTATTGCTCTCAAACAGTTGTAAAAACAGTCAGCTTTTTGGAATAAGTTTTTTTTTTTAAATTACATTTTGTCATATATATTTAAACATTCATAATGCAGCTGCATTTTAATTTTAAAGTAGTAATGGGCTTCTCTACTTTCCTCTCGATAGCTGTGCGACACTGAATGGACAGGTAACCAGTTGCACAACTGCAGCTGCTATTGTGAAACCACCTCTGGTGTGTCTGTTTTTCTCTCCTCTGTTAGAAATACTTCATTCTTTCCCATACTTTTCTACCCTGGGGCCGAGGCATGATAATGCTTCAATATGGCCATTGATTCAAAGAAATGCAAATGAAATGACGGTACCTGCTTTGCATAAAGCACATGCGTATAATGTGTGCTGCTTACCCTCTGGAAAGCATGTAGAACAGGTGTGTGCCTGACTGTGCACGGCGTGTGACAAGATGGCTTCAAAGTGCTGTCAAAGTACAGAATGTCAGTTGACAGGTACGGGAACACACATGTATTCCATATGATTAAAAAACTGCATTGTAAATGTAAGCGTGTACATCACTCCTTTTGGGAGCGCCACAATTCTGGGGGGAAAAAGGAACATGACATTTGACGCCTCTCTTAAGACACGGTAGGGGAAAAGTCACTTGGAAGTAGAACCAAGTTCAGTGACAGAGCTGAGGAATTATTAAGTCTGTCAGTCAGTAGGCCTTGTGTGTATGTGCGTGTCTGGGGGGGCTGGGTGAGTGTGTCCTGACCTGATTCTCACAATATCCATTATCACATTTTAATCTTACGTAAAACTGAATCCGAAAGCATTGCCCCTGTTCACTTTAAAAGATTACGGGCCTACCTTCCTGCTGTGACTGCTGCACATTTAATAACAGCAGTTCATGAGAACCACTGATCTGTCACAGCTAAGGCAATGGGCCAAACACTGTACAAGCGCTCCATGCTCGCAGTGCTATGATCGTATTAATAGTGCTGTTGATGTGAGCTTGTGCTGGTGAAATGAGTTCTTAACCAGTATTTTAAACTGTGCCTTTGTCAAATATTTATCTCCCTCAGTTCAAGGGTGGAAAAGCTTTGGTTCGTTCTACTGTATTAATATGTATATTTGTCCACATACCTCAGAATAACATTTATTTGCTTGGCAGGCAGCCTTATGCGGGAGACTCCTGTTGCTTTTTTCCCCTTCTCGTTTTATTGTTATTTTTTAAAACACATATTCTTGTTGACTTAACCTGAAATTTAACAAGACAGTGCCACATATTTGCATTGAACCTCAAGACTTGTTACAAAGCCCTTAGCCAGTACACCACAACCGCCCAAATCATTTTACACATACATGTAGCAGGATATACTAAGGCAATTTTGTCAACATGGTCGATAGTCGGTCTATATCTCAGGTCATGTCCAACTAGAACGGGGAAATATGGGGTGTAATTAGTCACTGTGTCTTCATTTGCTTCTTTTCCATCTAAGCACTGCAGTGTTCCAGGATGATGCCGAAGATTTGAATCTCCCTGAGAAAATGCAAAACGGCAGTTTAATCCTAAAATGGCCTGGCTTCAAAGAGCAGTGCGTTCTGATATAGAGCTGTGTGAAACGCTCCCACATTTTGCGGATGTTCAGCCGGATTCGGCTTCATGAAACGTGCCTTTTCCCTGACTTTCCAGCTGTTTGTGCACGCAGTCAGGGCACTGGCCAGGTTGCATTGTAAAATGAACACCGGCCTCCGCTGTGTATTGGAACCATAGACTGTATAAAAATATGGACAAAGCCACTGTGACGTCACCCATTGCCTTTCCATGGCCTCGGAAAAACCAAATTGAAACACGGAAGTCTTTTTCGCCGGCTGTTTGGACCATAGAAATATATATTAACTAGAAAGGAAACGTGGTCACGTGGTTCCATTCAGCCCTATTCAATTTGGGTTCTTCCGCAATGGCACCGCCGCAAGATGGCTGCCATGGCCCGGAAATAGTATTATTATGAGCTCTGCCATGTATTTCCAATGGTGCGTTGTGAAAGTCAACATAGTGGCCCCAGCGCAATCTAGGTATCAAAAGTTCACAATATTGTAGTCAATAGAAGCAGGCAATCACATTTTACAGTTTTCCTGGGTTCAAATTTTTTTTAGCCTACACAGAAAAAAGAGAGCCATGATTTAAAAATACTCATCGGTGAGTGTTTAGTAAGCGCACTGAACTGTGATTGGTTAAGAACATGGTCACGTGGTAATTTTAGTTACGTCACAGGGCAATCACGTGAGGAGGCCTATTGGCATTTTCGCCTCATCCATTCTCTCAACCTCTATTGAACTCTATGGTTAGCTACTTGCTATGAGCATTCAGCTAACTGCATCCGTTGCTGTAGCTATATGAAGTTCGCTTACATCTTGTGCATAATAATGAAATGGTTTTCAAATGCTTTCGCGTGTGTAATATTTCTAAGGTCATACTTCATATCTCAAGATGAGTGTTGTTAGATTACACTAATTAGTAACACACCCAGTGAATATGTTAGTGTTGAAGTCTGAAAAGCCGCCCGGATAGCAAGACGCTAACGGTAGCGGGTCAACATTGGGTTGGCTACAGAAATGTTGTCCGGCTCCCGGCGTATTATGCTTGTTAATAACGCAAGTTAACAAGACAGTTTTTAAAGATTTTTAGTAACTATTCGTGGCTCGTTTATCTGGATTTGCAGTTTTGCTCACGTTACGCTGAGGTATTTCAACAAGATATCCGTGGCCTATAGCCAAGCCATTACTTTGTCTAACGTTACGATAACACTACAAGATCACCATAGTTCATTCTAGCTAACAGTCTAACAATAACAGACATTCCTGAGAGGCTATACCTGGAAAAATAGGCGACAAGTTTCACTGTGGTCGCGATTTCTAATTATTTAGGCTACAGTTACATGGCTACACCACACTATTAGCTAGCCGCGCAAGGCTGGTTTACGGAAATCTTGAGTCAGGGACCGGTCTGGATGTAATGTAATGTTACCGCTGGAGCTAGGCTACTGCCTAGCCATACCACAGACTAACGTTACGGATTAAACAAAATAAACAAGCAGATGCAATAATCGTTATTTAATTATGTGAACGTAATCGTATCATAGACCTATTTAAGATTGTATCTATGTATTTATTGTTTTGCTTTTCACATAATACTATAATAATCACGACATCCACTCTACGGTTAGAGTGGATCTGGGGTAGGCGCTGGACCCAGGAAAGCGGGCTGGAAAGAACTTTGTTTTAATATAAGGGTAAGGTTGGTGGATCCAACATGTCATTAGCTGGTTATATTTTTCGAAATAGCCTATTTTGTGTAACCGCGTGACACAGTAGGCTATGCGGTAAATGTTTGCGAAGAACAGCGAGTGCTCCGTTGTCTATAGCCCATCTAGGCTATAGAACATGGTAGCTTTACATAACATTACATTAAGTTATTGTGGCTGCGTTTACTATTATGTTGCTTTTGTATGTCGATTTACACGTGTGCATCCTCTCATCGCTCAAAAGAAATCAACCGGATTGAGGAACTGAAGTTGCGCATCAAAACCAGATACGGTAATGCACTTTTAACAGCGCATAAACGAAGTGTCTTTGCTTACAGACACCCCTGGATGAGTTTTGCTAGTAGGCTACCACTTAGAGCCCATATAAACGTGTACATTTTTCCTTAATGTGACTTTGTCATTTTAATGTGTCTTGTCAGGGTTTGTCTTGTGGATGTGCGTCTTATCCTGTGTTCTCACGTTCAGCCTGCACCTTGATGTGGTGAGTGGGCTTTAAACTGAGACAGGCTGCTGAACTTTGCTGTGTCCTATAACAAACTCCTAACGTCTCTACGTTTTTTCCCCCTTATCGTCCAGGACAACGTTGGAGACGGTGATTAAACTTGCTGTGAATGAAACGCAGCATATCGAAGAATAAAAATGTTTCCCTTATTCATGATTCATAATTTTGAGGTGTACATTTGATTATTTAGTCTTTACAAATGAAAAAAAATTAGCAATTTCTCCTTATACCACTGTATGACATATGCAAACAACGAACCCTTCAATAAAAAAACAAGTTTTATAATTAATTGAAACTTTTTATTACTGTTTCCCCAAAATGTACATACTCAGCTACATCCAGCGTGGGGAGAAATACGCAAAGAAGGCCATGGATTGGCATGGCTGGAGAGGACAAGATGTGCGGGGGGTGTTTGTAGGGAAGATAAGGGACAGGGGTGAGGAAGAGCAGAGGGCGTTGGGTGAACAATGTCATGGCTACAAATTTAATTTAAAAATCATCACATAAATTTTGAAAACCTGACTTAGTTCATTAAAAAAACCCTGTTCCGTTAAAAGCCAAATCCAGGATTGGAGAAACTGCCAGAATTGGGCAGGGAAAACCCGTAAAGGCAGCGTCTCCTCCCCTGAATTCAGTATTTAAGGGACTGTAAAATAGCATTTAGAAAAATATAATTTCCCCTAGGGGTGAAATTAACTCCATCACAAAGAAATAAGTCAGTATTTCCAAAAATTTATGTGAGGATGTTTAATACATTTACCACACAATAGCGCAATGGTCTTAGCCTTTAGGTTAAGGTACACTTTGTTATGTTAACAGGTGAAAAATCAACCCGGTCTCACGCTTTTTCATGCTCATGTCACGACAATTAATCTATTGAATCGTCACCCGGAGCACGATTGTCCGACTTTTATCGTGCTACACAGAACGAAATTTAAACCTATGCATTTTCAATGCTAGCATTTCTCAGACTGTTTTCGTGCTACATAGAACGAAATTTAGAGGTGTTACTGTGGGCTTGGCTACTATGCTACTTTTCGGTTGTTAGCTAGCTAGCCGGCTAATGAATTTTGTTTACCAGACTGACTTTTGAGTAGCTAGCTACTGGTTGATGGCGATAACCGCTAAATATGTTAATAGGGACACAAAAAACATGTGGAAAGGTTTATTCAGTCACAAAAAAAGCAAACAGTTTATGTCGGATATGGTCAAAATCCCACAATCTCAATTCATTTTAATAGGCTACTGTCCCCTACATGGGGCGACCCAGATTAGCCGTAGGCCTATATATTTATTATCCGAACCCTAACCCTAAACGGACTACAGACGGCGCCATCTTTTCACAGGCCATCATTACGTAGAGCTCTCTGGTTTTTGGGGAATTGTAGTTCTAAACTATTAGTACCAATAACGAAAAAAATACTAGACCTGGGGCTTAGAATTTATGTTCAATATAGCATCAGTTAAGATCCCAATTGATCATATAATTGAATCATCAAAGTATCAAATGATTAAGCATCAAACGTTTTATTCAGGCCCTTCTGTTAGAGCTTGAAGGCTGGCTCTGACATTATTTATGAAAGACTAGTTAGTTAATCATCCTGTTAAATATCTACCCGATATGTCCATTGGTTCCAGAATTAGAAGCATTTGAAGTTTGGCCAGTTTTGCCCTTCTAGGGGGCGCTACTGAGTCCCCTGGGGTGTCAGGGCAAAATAATTGACAAACGTTATTCTCCAGGTCAAGGCCTTTCCAAAAACGTCTTTAGTTTTGTCCTACGACAAAGTTTAATTTTCACCTCTGTCTGGTTAGAGCCTCTTTGAGGTGTAGTTTCTGAGACCCTTTGAGACTCCTGGATAAAATCAAATCTTTTGATTTTTTTGCTTATTTGGTGGAAAAAATCCTTCAAGGTATTGATGTTTTTCCTAATCACAGTCATATGTTTGGATTTGCACTAGTGTAGACCTTATTTTACCTACCAAATACATCTGGATTGTTGTCATATGAGGGTTAGGGTTAGGGTTAGATAACATGCTGTTTTTGAAGCGCTTTAGCCCCTCCCCCAAACCTCCTGAATAGTCCTACATGGTCAGGATTATATAATGTTGTAGCTTCAATATCCCTATGTTTACGGATGAAGTTTCCTACATATATCTCTGAAGATGACACTGTTATGAACTTGTAGGTGGCAGTCTCCACAGCTGATTTGTGGCTTATCCTTACCATGGGTGATGAGTTGATAATCAGATGGACTAGTTCTGATACCCGTTGGAGCACACAATCACTAATTGGCCATTTAGTCGGCCCTATAGCCTACCTAATTAATGCGTGCGTGTGTGTGTGTGTGTGGGTACATTGCGTGCCATCTGCTGGCTGCTGTGCACCAGACATACAGAGAGATACAGAGGTTTTCTCTTTTATGTGTTAGGTATAATTTTTTACGTCAAAAATTATAATATATAATTCGTACACCTAGTAGTCCGTGAGCCAGTAGGGTTGGTCGGTACCCAGTTGAGGGGAAAAATGCTCTTGTGATTTTTGGCAAGGTATACATCTCTAGAGTTATAAAATATGTGATAGCATTGTTGTTACTGCATACCAGTTTTGCCAAACCTGAATCATAGCGCGGAGCTTTCAAAACCATAACAGCGCAGAAACCCTGGGGGAAAAAATTAAATATTTTCACGGTAAGAAATCTTTTTTTGACAACGTTGGTTAGCCTGCTTGTCTTCTTCGTCGTCCTGCTTGAGCTAAATTAGCATTAACCACAAATATGCTTTGCTGTTAGGTCTGTTTATTTTCCTGCATCACCCTTGTCATAGTAACTTGTTGAACTGAACCAACCAGGAAAAAATGTATTCACTCACCACATAACGTAGGCTACACATACAGCGTAGCTATATATAGGATGTCTATGAACATAGACACAGGCTATATAACATACATTATATATATATATATATATATATATATATATAGTTATCTTAACGCATAGCGGACACTTGTGCCCGTTTATGCGGTTTAAAGTGCAGTAGTCTATAACGTTGATATTGGAAGGTTATCGTAATAACGTTAGCTATGTCCATTGCAGTTTCGAGGGGGTTACGTTAAGATTAGCCAAATGTGTTCTAAAGTATAACTAACGTTATGCTATACCTGGCTTATTTTCTTTTAAATGTGCATCGAGCTACTATTGGTGTATTATCAATAGGCTTTTGTGATAGCATGTCCTTTCTAGGCCTCTGGCTGCTACTGCGAGCTAACTTAGCTAACGGTAGCTAACAAAGTTACCTTTCATTTAGCTTTTTTATTCGGTAGCATAACTTTGCAGTCGTCGCTATACATGTATATGGTCGCTAACTAGAGTTACAACGGCAGCCATTACTCTGTGAAAAGGGAGAAAATGATCACCTTCACGTGCAGGTCACGTTGGCCAATCAGAGAAAAAACTTTGGGCCGTGGAAACGGTGCCGTTTTGAGAAGGCTTCTGCCTTTCTAGTTAATATATAGTTCTATGGTTTGGACGAACTGCGCCTGCTCAGTGGAGCCGACTTGACCTTTGCTTGGAGCAGGGTGAACCGGATATGGTCTTCATGGGAGGGTCTCTGTCCAGGCACAGTATGATTGACAGTTCGGGGCGGAGATTCTGGAAAGCGGGAGAAGTTAGAAGCGGGAGCTCTGGTTTTATATTGCAAGCGAATTCACGGTAAGTTAAGCTAATGTTTATTATATCATTTCATTTTCACGGTTTTACTGTGTTATTTATTTGCATTGACTGTGTGAAATTCGTCACATCATTGTGTTATGTTATAACGTTTATAATTATCTTCAATTTACAGTACAATTTAAAGTACATTAATATTCCACCCAACTCAGATCGGAGGTAGGCTAATTCCATTAGCTAGCATACCAGCTTGACAGTGAGATTGGTTACGTTAGGCCTAGGCAGGCTAAGGCGAACATAGGGTAACGTTATGATTGCCATTAACGATATTGACGGTCAATCAATCACATTTACGTACAAGACTACTTTTATTATAAATGTCCCGAAGAGCTGCTCTAAATAGGTAGCAAGCTGTCAGCAAGCTTGCGACCCAAAAAATCCGTCCAGGCCATAGACTGTATAAAAATAGGTCCTTGCGGGATTTCTAAATTCCAAAAAATGTCTGGTTAGGTTTTGCTCGTTTAGGTTTTGCTCGTTCCAATAACCCAGCAGAGTAGCCTATTATGTTAATAATGCCCGCCCGAACCTGTCCTAATTTTTTTTGTGTGGATAAAATATACAATAGCTATATGATCACCCTAGCTAACGCAAATCACAATGAAAGAAGATGAAATAACGTCAGCTGTGGTCATCTACGAAGCATTTTAATAAGAATCTATTTGCATGCGTGAAAATTTCAGAAGTTTCCCACCCTAGTGCATGGTCTCATTACACAGACTGGTTGTAACCTTGCATTTTTAATGTCTTTTGCAGACACAACGATGGAAAGCCGAAGCCTCAACTGTGAGTTTCTGTACCCACCTTTCATTGTGAACCATTTTTCTTTTTTAATCACTGTGCCTTAAACTAGTCATTTACATAATATACTTGAGTGTATTTCTCTTTCATTGCTAATTTTTCAAGCGTAGCTCGCCTTATGCAATAGGACCAAACAGCATATTGACAATATTAAAGTATCATGTCTAGATTGTGGATGATATTTTTAATAGCTTGCATCCAGAATGTATCATTGTATATTGCAATGAGATGCATTTAATTTTATTCCTCTTACACAGCTAAAACTGTCTGGATAGTTGGTGACAGCTACTTTTTATTTTTTTAAATAGTATGGTCCATTCCCTTAAAGACTGAATCTATGGGAGGAGTTTCTCCAATCCTGGATTTAGCTTTTAATGGAATAGGTTTTTTTTTAATGAAATGGGTCAGCTTTTCAAATTTTATGTGATGTTATATTTTGTATTATGATTTATTTTAATTAATGACATCTGTAGCTATGCCATTGTTCACCCAACTCCCCCTGCTCTTCCTCATCCCTGTCCCGCATCTTCTCTCCCCCACCCCCCCATCTTGTCCTCTCCAGCCATGGCACCCCATGGCCTTTCTTGCTTCCTGCTCCCTAAGCCGGTGTAGCTGTCAATAAATTTTTTTTTTAATTATCCAACTTGTTTTCATGTGTTCATTATTTGCATAACAGAATCATGCAGTAGGTGAAATAGCAAATATTACACAATATATAAACTAATCAAATGTCATTCAAAATGAAGCATAAATAAGGGCATCTGGTAGCCTAACTACCCTCTACATTATACATGTTGTACAGCAATTAATTTTTGTAAGTACTTGCTCTGTAATGAGAATCAGACCCTTTATATAAATGTGGAAAAATGTAATTTGAGGTTTTTGTCTGCTTTTGTCTTTAAAATATTTAATACCCTCTTGCATTCAGTTAAATAATGAGTACATAATGCACCAATACATTACCGCTCAAGATGGCCTTCCCCAGCGTGCACACAGTGTAGGTATAGCCACTGATGTAAATAAGTAACACATCCTGTAATCTCACTGAAAGACTAAGGAGGACCAGCTTGTGCTGCGACTTTAAATGTGTTAAAGGAGTGATTAAGATCATTCTTTTTTCACAAAGCAACTTGAAATCAGTACAATTCTTTTATGTATCCTTAAAAGATGGTCAGATGTCCCTTGTGGCTGACAGGGTGAGTCTGTGGTCCATACATCCCGCACAGGATGGCGGCGTTTTCCTTTGTAATATGGATGCTGCACATTTGATAAGAGGGTCACCCACAGACTAGGACTGCGGTCCCCAACCCTATTCCTTGTGCTGTTTCAACCCCCAAATTTGGCACATCTGATTCTACAAATTAGCAGCTCAAGATATCATTTCATCACAGAATTAGTGATCTGTGTTAGTATTGATTATGTTGGTAACTTGAACAGCTGGTAATAAATTTACATCTGTAAAATAGAGAAAGGATAGAACAAGATCAGTTTTCATTTCATAATAGGGGACAAAAAACTCAAAGGTAACAAGAAGTTAGGGGTTTGACATAGGAGACAACAAAGTTCAGTAGCCTGTCTCAGTTTAAAGCCCACTCACCACGTCAAGGTTGCAGGCTGAGAGTGGGAACACAAGACAAGACACACATTTAGTACAAGACAAACCCTGACGAGACACACATTAAAAATGACAAGGTCCACATAAAAGATCAAATTTGTACATGTTTATGCTGGCTGTAAGTGGTATTGTAATCCATGGGTCTTTGTAAGCGAGGACTTCCACAGTAAACACTTATGCCCCGTTTATGCGGGCTCTAAGTGATACTTGCAACAGTCATCCAGGGGTTATGTGTGTATATATAATATTATGTACATACATGTTGACCAACCACTGCTGCAGCATGTCTTCATTAGCTAAAGGAAATCTATCAAAGAATAAAATGGTTATAATAGGCTGCGATCGGTTGCGATGCAGCTTACAGAATTATAAAACTACCATCACAGATAAAAGTAGTCGGGCACCGAGGAATATGGTTTGAAATTAGACATTTGGATGATGTTAATTGCCAGAATTCAAAGCAAATTCTGTCTGAAATCTCATACAATATTCTATAATCCAAGGGTCATGGGAAAATATCAGACTATAATGTTAACGTTAGCCTATGTGGGAAAATATCAGACTGTAATGTTAACGTTAGCCTAACGTTACCCTATTTTTATACAGTCCATGGTGGTGGCAAGTGGCGACACGAAAAACATGATAGCTAAATGACAGCTAACGTTATGTCGGGTTTCCATCTCCATGAACACGTTTCCCACATGCTTTAAAAGTTATAAATAATGCTCAACCTAAAATGAATACCTCTAATGAAAAATACACCATGACTAATGCACGGTAACGTTAGCAATGTCGAAATTCACTCCACATAAAATGCACTTAGCCAGTGGAGAGCATAGGACGAAGTGCAATGTAGCTACATGTCCACGATGAGACCGTTAACGTTAAATTACAAAGCTAAAAATAGACACAAAGGCTCACCAGGTCGATGTTTAATGGAATATAAGTTAACGTTACACAACTGAAATTTGACTAACGTTACTTTTGACAGGTTTTACATCGTTAGCTAACGTTAAGTAGCCAAACCAAACGGTTTTGGGAGATAAAAGTTGCTAACTGCACTAGCATACCGGTCTACGTATTATACAAAAGCGTTAGCTTGTCATGCTAGGTCGCGGTAGGTAGCGTAGGCTACTTCTGCAGGCTGTTATCTAATAAGGCTACTTACTTGGTAAAAAATAAAGTAATAAAAATTGTATTACCGAAAAAACTGGAGACTGCTTTTTGTTTGACTAATGCACGGTAACGTTAGCAATGTCGAAATTCACACCACATAAAATGCACTTAGCCAGTTGAGAGCATAGGACGAAGTGCAATGTAGGTTTTACATCGTTAGCTAACGTTAAGTAGCCAAACCAAACGGTTTTG
Source organism: Synaphobranchus kaupii (assembly GCA_029718625.1). Lineage (NCBI taxonomy): Eukaryota > Metazoa > Chordata > Actinopteri > Anguilliformes > Synaphobranchidae > Synaphobranchus > Synaphobranchus kaupii. The sequence continues at coordinate 20,794,648 of CM056379.1, forward strand.
GGAGATAAAGGTGCTAACTCCACTAGCATACCGGTCTACGTAATATACGTTAGCTTGTCATGCTAGGTAGCGTAGGCTACTTCTGCAGGCTGTTATCTAATAAGGCTAACGTTACTTACTCGGTAAAAAATAAAGTAATAAAAAATGTCTCACCGAAAAAACTGGAGAGAATGCTTTTGAGACGCTCGATTAGTACAGTTGTATGCAGTGTTACAATAGGATTGTGAAGACAGAGCAGAATATAACATGCAGAACATGCCATAATGAATTCAACACTAGTGACAATAAGAATTGCGATCTGATTGCGATGTGTCTAATATTAGCCAAATTCACACATTAAAAGGAGGAGAATGGCTGAGAATGTCAAGGCCATTGCTAGCCACTTGAGGTACCGCCTATGGGTTCCGCCCACGTCCCGCCCCACGTCCCGCCCGTTCCGTCTATGGTTCCCGCCCCTCAAAGTGAGTGAAATGACCGGCAGTAACCCGACTCAATCTGTCCCCTGATTGGTCCTGAACAAATGTCAATACCCTGTCCAAACGACCCAATATTTTAAAAAATCAGCACATGCACAGGCATTAGATGAAGGAAAGGCACCTATTGCAATAAAAAAAATTTTTGTAAAAAATTTATTGACTGAGTATTTTGACCAAATTGCTGCCGTTCACTTACATGGGGAAAGACCTATACTGGAGCCAACCGCAGTGGCGCTAGTGAGCAACGGCACAATGGCGGCTCCCAGGCCAACCAGGAAGTGGGCTTCAAAACGAAATCCCAGTCTTGGCCCCTTGATTGGAACATGCTTGAGGGACCTGCCTGTCTTACGGCATTCTCACGTTTGTTTTTCAGAACTGCGCAGCTTGTCCCAGCGAGAGACTAGCACATTTATGCCTGTAATGGGCGGGCAATTGTGTCACCATGTGTCTGAGCGCGCGGCACTAATGAAATACTTCTTTTTAGTGTGAAATCGCCCGGGGTCTGTTTTTCCGGTGCGAGCAACCAAGATGAAGATACAGCCGAGGTCTATTTTATTTTGCAATGCAGGGTCCCGCTCCGCAGATGGCAGATGGGCTGTATCAGGTTGCAGGGCTGTCACCGATAAGTAATGACTTCCAGTTTAGTACTGCACATCAGCACTTGTAATGTGTCTGTATGTTTCATTTCCCCCCAGCCTACTGGCGCTGGAAACACGATCCAGCCAATTAGGCATTCGTGGAGAGATTTCACGAGTGCCGGTCAGAGAATAGCTTAAAGAAGCGGTGGCATGCCTGAACGGAACCCCACCCACTTCAGGCGTAAGACCCTCCCCTTGTGCCGATTCATGACTTGCTTAAAAATGTCCTGAATGCCTGGAGTTTCTGTGGAATTGAAAATAAGTATTCTGAGAGTTTGTATATGAATGATTATTGTCGCATTACCCAAAAGGACACAAAAGAGAGGGCACATCTAAACAAATCAGCTGGAGAGGACTTCCTGGGTCATCCAGGGAGGCGCTGACATTACAAACACTGCTCTGTGGGGCAAACTTCATTTTCTGGTCCTCGTCACGAGACTTTCCTTCACTCTTCAGTCTAGCAGACATGTTTTGTTCATGTTCCCGTCTGAAATCATGTGAAAATATGGACTGTAATCTACTGAATGCTGCCTTGTTCTCTGGATCCCAAACTCATGACCAGAAATTAATTATTGTGCGTAAAGCAATTCAAATGAAAACAGCAAATGACCCGAGTAGACAAAGGAATTAGGGTATTAAATAATACAATTTGGACTATAATGCTTGTAAAACTGCCTTGCCTTCTGCATTGCCTGTATGTGTACACATGTTATTACAGGTGGTTATCATGTAAATCTATTCTGGATACAGCAAGTTATCATGTAAATCTATTCTGGATGAAGCAATCATGTAAATCTGTTCTGGATGTAACAAGTTACCATTATGCAATTATTCTAAAATACTCTTGCTAAAATACCACTGATGTTTTGAATTTGCTTTATTTCACAAGCCCACACGTGTCAGTTTTTGCTTTTTAAACTAAATTGGCTGAATTATCTTGTCAGGAAGTCCAACTAGCATTCGGCTTCCTTTCTCTTTTATAAAACATCATGTCAACAAGTATTTTAGGCAGAAATGGCCAGAATGGCTTCCTGAGCAGAAATAGCTTTATTAGTCTTTCCATAGTGGCTCCTTTGTTATAAGAAGCCATTTTATCACATGGTAGTGTGATTTAAATTAGCCAGACGTTCATAATTTATTATTAAATGTGCTCCTGTAATGCTAAACCATAGATGGGTACTCTATCATTTCTTTTTTTGCTGCATGAACTGAAAAACTTTTTCCGTATTTTCAGTTTTTCTCCTCCATAATACAACAATACACACTACACACACACAAACGTAAATACACTCTCCCCACACATGCACATTTGTGCACACACACACACTCTCTCTCTCTCTCTCTCTCTCTCTCTCTCTCTCTCTCTCTCTCTCTCTCTCTCTCTCTCACACACACACACACACACACACACACACACACACATACTTAGGGCTGTACAATTCCTAAAATTCTCAAGCTCATAATAACCTATAAATCCAAAGTGTGTGTTCTCACACAGCCTGGCACAATCTGAAGGAGGGCATGCCTGCTTTCTCACAAGCAGGAGAAATACATACACCTTTAAATATATTTTAAAAGAAAAAATACTAGGAGAGTTGACACGTCCTTACTCTCAAAAAATGTTGGGCAACATTCAGTATTATATTATTCAGTAGTATATTATGATGATTTTATATAATCATTATTACTTATTATTATTACTACTGTTACACCACAAACCTCATGTGATGTAAGCTACAGTATTTGGAGCAGACCTGGAATGACCCGTGTCCATTTTTAAGCCTGCTTGGATATGGAAGGCCACTCAGATTTCTGGGGAATTAGGATCCTTGGCTCCGAGGTCCACATTCATTTCAGAAGTAGACTGCAAAAAGGGAATCTACCTCCAAGATCAACAGAGTCGATCCTCTGTTTGCCTTTTATATGCCTAACCAGACTCCAAATGTGTTTTCACAAACTGACATGGTCCACTTCACTTTTATTCATGGTAACAGCCTACTTATTTTATTTCCACTCTGCGTTTGTTATTCCATGGAACTGTGCACTGAGATCTGAAGTACGATTTATAGAATCTGGACATTATTTTAAATATAAGGTGCTTGTCATTTACACTGGGGGGGTATTAACCTTACTGGAGCACTGTAAGTGCCTTTTAACTCAAGCTCTGCCTGATCTGCTTCTCCCTTTAAAAGACGAGCAACGGCAGCCTTCATTGCAGCAAAAGCACCCCTGGCAGAGGAATAAAAATGTTCACTTATTTTTATTAATTTGAAAGTTTAGTGTTGATTTTGTCTAAGAAGATAAGGGGTTACATGAAGAGTTTCAACAGCCTTGTAACGGCCACATGTACTATATGAGTGAACAAATCAGCATGAGGTGAATAATACGTGATATGGACAAATCATTTAGACTTATTTCAAGGCAATCAATTAATAAAGAATCAGAATAACCAAAGCCGTAATAAACTTTCAAATTTGAAATGTTTTCTGTGAAAATCAAGAATGACATGCAAGTGTTTTACCTTGTTGGTTTTATTTCAAGGACACATGTCACTAAAAAGAAACTAAAACTACAACTTAAAATTTCTATCAGATATTTCATTTCAAAGAGGAAGCACAACCTTAGCCATTTATCAGTCTCAGGCTGTGCTTTGCATGGTGGTTGAAGTAGATGGCCTCAACATAATTGCAATCTGACAGGTTGTTGCATCCAGGTCACTGTCCTGAATCCATATTTGTTTTTTGCTTTATGACATTGCAACTCAATACAGGGTTTTATGCACTTGTGTGAGGAGGCAACCACGGTGTCACCACCCAAACTGAGTAAATTCAGCCCAGACAGAGAAAAACAGCCACACCGATATACAAGGCGAACTCATACCCCCAAGTGTAAGGTTTTGTCATGAATGTAAAAAATTAAAAGTTTCAGAAGTGAACAGAAATAAAGGCAGCACTTAATAAGGTTTGGCCAGTACATATTTTGAAAACTTAAATTTCCGGTTAAATCTGGAAGTCTCTTGGTCAAATGCAGCCCAACAATCACCCCAAGTTCGAAGCCAACAAAATCGCTTGGATCCACACTAGCCATAATTATAGGCAACCAGGCCCGTTCGGTCATTTTTACATGTGATCCTATGCCTGTTGAGGTTGGAATGTAGGATAGGAGTTAGAGAACTGGGCGTGCGAAGGTGATCTTATAGGCTCCATTTCCAGGTGGGGCTGTTTTGTCATATATCCCTGAGCATGGTACTTAAGCTGAATTGCTTAAATAAATATGCAGCTGCGTAAATTGTATGTAAAGAATAGAAGCTTTGTATGTTCTGGATAAGTGCATCTGCTAAATGCCTCGCCTCTGTGGCAGTTCCTGCTTTGCATATAGTTGCATGCAGTTGTTATTTTTCAGTTATGGAGTACCTGTACCAATTCCAATACTGATGTGCTTCCTGGGAAGGTGAATCCATTATCTCTTCATTTAAATTATACATTAAGTGTCCATTTTAAAGATATTGTTTTCCCATTAGGTGATTTGAAGTGAACAACCACACATTATATTAACATTTTTGGCTGCATTTCTCGTTGAAGGGTTTATTAATGCTTGGGAATGCAGATCGTGGACTGGAACCAATTGTTATGCAGTGAGATACGAGTCAACCTTATATAACCCCCAGGAAAAAGCACTTTTGCCTGGATCCCTGAAATTGCTTTCTGTGAATCATGAATGGCCCTTCTGTTTGATGCGATCCATCTGTGAAACAGGAATTGCAGGAAACAAACTGTTAAATTATTTTTTTCTCTATTAATATACTGTGCTTGGTATCCAAAACAATTAATCAAACTTTGAGAACGCAAACATTATCGCTGGCAAACATGTACGGTTGCATTATATGATGGGGAAATAAACGTGTGGTAACTCACTTCTTTACTGATTGCTGTATCCTAACTCACAGGCATGGAGGTTGCAAGAGACCAAGACTGTTGTGCATTTGTTACGAGGTGCAGCAAACAGGCAAGCCCCAAGCAAGTTGTGGGAGGTCAGAGTTTCGACACTATTTTAACACTCGGCTCATGTGGCTTCAACAGAAACCCCATCTGTATAGACACTGCATGCCCTATCTCTGCCTGCTTCTCTACACTAATTACTTAACCTACTTAATCCCATGACACTCAATGAGCAGCAGTGTCCTGACCAGATAGCCACTGTAACTCTCATTTTGGCAATCTGACCTTCAATCTAATTGGCTGGTTGAGGTCTCTGTCGATGTGACTGCGGGCATTCCGGCTCTACAAAATGGTGGCAAATGACGAGCGTTTCAGAGGCGCGTTGAGATTTTTATTTAAAACGCCATTACTTCCTCTCTTGATGCAAGTATGCTGAGAACGATCCTGCCATCCAAGGTCTCGACCCGGGTTCATGGTCATTCCATCTGGCCCCCTAGGGACCCTCTCCCTGATTTATGCTCACGGTTTATGCTTCTATGTATTGGGAAAAGATCCCTGGCCCCTGACTCCGATACCCCTCCTGCAGACTGGCGCGGGTAACGGGGTCTGCGGTATGGAGATTTACTGTGGTAGAATGAGGGTCGGAGGGGGTCTGTCCCCCAGATTTACTATGGTGGGGTCACACATGGAGGTGTGTGTGTGTGTGTGTGTGTGTGGTGTGCGTGTGCGGGTCCTCTTTCCTCACGCAGCTGCTGGCTGTGTAGGTCACCAGTCATTCTGTGTCTGAAGGAAGAGACCTTTTGGTGTGCTTCGGGCCGCCCGGTTCCTCACAACCCGGTACATGGCGAGCCCTGCAAGAGGAGAGGATGCAGTGATGGGCCTGAGGGCTTATTTTAGCCAGGCATTCTCAGAATCTGTCACCTAGCTCTAAAATATCAGCAGCGCAGCAGCCAGAAAGAAGAAGCGGGAGATTTCCCATGGGCCCTTGCTGCAGAAGGGGCAGGGTGAGCGAGGTGAAGCCAGTATACCACCTGTATCTTTCTGTGTTGAGCAATGTGTGTACCCCCCTCCAAAAAAAAAACCATATACTGACACTCCATGCCTGAAGTACTGAACCCACTACACAGGAAGTAAGATGAACAGGTTCACCAGAAATACATGGTAGATTTTTCAGGACGTTCATGAATTGTAGCTTCCCGTAGCGTGTGAAAGGAAAAAGTGAAAGGGAACAGGACTGTGCCCCAGTGTACTTCCTTAAAGGGAATAAATAGCGGCCACTGACCTTCCATCTTCCGTTTGTTTATCGCCCTGCCATCCTCCACCCCATATCATCCTCTCCTCAGTTTCTTTTCTAAGACCACACAGGATATAGAAGATGTCACCGAGCCACCAGGTTGCTCGTGTCAAGGATGGCCTTCCACTTCAACAAGACCTCACCCCGTCAGTGCCGTGTTCAGCTTTGCCAGAACCAACACTCTCTAGACCGTTCGTCAACTTCACATATAACTGGGTCAGAACTCCACAGAATGTTTTGTCCCCCATTAATGTTTTTAAAAAAAAATCATTTGTTTTGTGATCACACAATGGCTTGTCAAATAGATGTATGAAACACATGACTTGGGAGACGTCCCCTCCTCATGAACTGGTTAGAGAATAACAGCCTGATTGATTTCATCGTGCATCTCTTTATGCAGAGGGGTCTCTTGAGGGGAAAGTAATAAATGAGAGATTGACTTAAAGGCGCACAGTCTCCAACTGTTGTTCTGGGCGAGAGTGAATTCAATGTTTGGCTTTCACTGGTGCAGTAAAATTTACTGTAAACACAGTTGTTGCTTATCATCTGTTTTGATCATTGGTATGAGAAAAAAAAAACACACACACATTTGGTTTCCATTCCTGGGGTGGAGGTCTCTCTCTGACATTAATATGCCCAACCCCAGGCTGAGGCCAAGTTTACAGCTGTCAGTATTGTTGGCCCGGTGTGCAGTCAGGCCTGAGTTACAACTCACTCCTGGAGGTTGAGTCCTCTCTGGGAGAGTACACTGACACTCGGCTCATTGAAGACCAGTTGGCCACTGGGGGCAGTCTGAGGACCAGCGCTCCAGTAACAACCCACTGGAACCTAAGACACATAGTGAGCACTGGGGTCACGTAACAGGGGTGCATATAGCCCTCAAATGCACAAACGTGGAGCATGTCATCCATCCAAATTGCAGGCCTTGCAAATTGGACCTCGGGGATCAGGCAGACTAACGTACCACTGTTGTTAAAACAACATTGTGGACAGCCCCCTTTCTCTACTTGGGGACACAACACTCTCTTACTGTTTCATTTGGAATGCACTTAGTTGCACCTATGAATACTATAGACTCCACAGGCCTCCGAAAAAAAGACAGTTGACACGTTATATACATACATACTGTACATACATACACGCACACACACACATAAATACATATACAGTATATTTACACAATATATATGTTCGTCTCATCTGATTAAATCCATGTGGTTTTATTTTGCTAATCCCAAGAATTCCCTGCTGTGGAAAAAACGGTGAACAGTGAAATTATGCTCTTAAACTTACTGCTGAAGAGAAACTCCTCCCACAGTTTTTCAGTGTAACGTTTCATGCAATAATTACTGGAGTACTTCAAGGTCCCCCCGAAAAGAAAAAGAACTCTAAAACCAAGTGTGGGAGTGGATTGACTGTTCCTCTGGTGAAAGGAACATTTTGGCTTTCCAGAGCCTTGACCCAGAAACCCTGCGCCCACTCATAGAGAGCAAACTGTCTCCCCAGGTCCAGCAGATTTAACACACACACACACACACACACACACACACACACACACACACACACACACACACACACACACACACACACACACACACACACACACACACACACACACACACACACACACACACACACACACACACACACACACACACACACACACACACACACACACACACACACACACACACACACACACACACACACACACACACACACACACACACACACACACACACACACACACACACACACACACACACACACACACACACACACACACACACACACACACACACACACACACACACACACACACACACGCCCTGCTTCCATGTGCTACACTATCCAGCCTGTGAACTGTACACCCTCCTAACTAAATGCAGCATTCAGTCAATCAGTTTTATTTGAAAGAGAATGTTCACTTTGCCTTTCACCTAAGGAAGTTGAGGTGATGATAACCCCCTATTATAACAAGAGCGGAACGTACAGTGGACTGAAAGTTTGGGTTTAGTTTTAACTCATTCCCATCTCCTGTGGGCATGTAATAAAGTGCTGGGTAAATCGCAGACACTCGGTGTGAGGGGAAATTAATCAGCACAGATCACTCTGTTAATCCTCGCCCTCTATCTGCAGTGATATCTGATGGGTGGCATGGCTTCTACTGAAGGCAGTCAGAGGGTTTCTTTATCACCCGTGGCTTTTACGAGACATGTGAATCAAACTCAACGATGTGAACAAAATGTGCTTTTTTTATGACTGCGTCAGACCTCATGGATCAATACAGAGGCGGCGTTGTAAAAATGTATCCTGGCTTCCAATCACAAGGTTTTCTGAGCTGACACCATTGCAGTATCATATGAGGAACAGCCCAAGGCGTCCGGCACAGCTCCAGCTCAAACTCCTCCTTAAATAATTAACTCCTTCACTGAAAGACGGACACGAAAACCTGCAGAACAAACACAGGATGGTGAAACATCTCAATGTCTTCTGCCGTTCTTGCAGTTAAAATCACAATGGATGGCAAGTAAATAAACTGTTTTTAAAGTCTGCTGATTTGATATGTGTCCGCGTTTCCTCTGTGGTAACATTGCTTGGCCCATAAACGTATGGCCCCATAAAGCAAATAGTTCCTCTGCCTTGTAGGCAGAGAATAGACTCTGCTCTTCCACTTTTAGCCCTTGCCAACAGATGGCGCTATACTCTTAGGTCAGCATGGGAGGAAAATTATATTTATCTAAAAAACTAAAAAACACTTTGGGCATCGTGACAAGGCAATTACCCCAACAACATCCCTTTTCAAGCTAAGAATTTGGTATACTCTTGCACTGGTTCATTCTTAAAGGTCCAGAAATTAAGATGTGCTTCCAGTTCATCTTGAAGATATGACGACCACCAGAAAATGACTAAACCAAGTGGGGTTCACAAGGCCAGAGCACATCCTCATTGAGCTGAAGTAGCCTGATGTTCAAGTGCCATTTTTCATTACAGCAGCTCTGCCACCACACTGTAGTACTGAATGCCAGGAGGAAGCGACTTTGATTAGGGCTCTGACCACACCTTCTACATTTCAGGGAAGGGAATCTGAGCTAGAGAAATCAACATAAGAACTCCTGCGTTTTAAAGGTGCATTTAATAAAAATAATAAAATAAGTACATAAATTGCTTTTAAACCTGTTCTGTACATATCCTGAACCTATGCTGATCACTGTGAATGTAAGCCTTTTTTCAGCATCACTTTGAATACTTTGATGTTGTGTCTGTGTTGGGATATTAGCAGAATTAGATTTTTGTAGAAACGGGACAAAATGGTGTAGTTCCTATGCCTAACAGGCCTCAGATTCAGTTTAATCGATTTAGATTTTTGATACCATTTCATGATCTCATGTTTCGGGATTCCTTACTCGTTTTGTGGTTTTTGAGGGGGGAAAAACCTGAGGACGAGGGGAATTTTGCTTCAGTGTTATCAAACCCCCACAGCCCACAGAGGAATAGAGGAAAAACACTGTGTCTCAAGCACACTTCGGGGAGAGGCTCTAAATGAGTTAGTATTTAAAATAAAACAATGCTCTCATGGGCAAACGCCAGAGCTGTATCTGGATCCGTTGCCAAGTAGGCCACTTATGCACAAAAATCCCAGCCAAGAAATGAACTCTGTGATCCCCAAAATGGCAATTCTCGAAAATCCCCTCCAACACCAAACGCAGCGGAGAGCGAGCCGTGGAGTGGTGGAACACCCTCCGGGACATGTCCTTTCAGTTCAGAGGGTTTGTATATGAGACTAAGATAGCTTACTATTTGCACACAGCAGGGCTGTAACCGTACAAACACTGACTACTGTCCTCTGACATGCTCTCTCTACTCAACAAAGCCCACGTGGTGAAAGCCTACCAGCATCCAACGGGGAATGCCATGTGTTTGTCCCGTCCAGGTGAGGAATAAGACACACTCCTCGAAACGCCAAGACCACACAGAAGCACAGAAGAACAGGAAGTAGGAGTGGAGCCCGGGGCCTGTGGACTAGATCAGTGGCTCCTCCTTTAACACTCGCATCCATAGCCCCCTGTGTGGCTGGCTGGGACACACGCGCACACACTTACTGCTAAGTAAAACAATGAGACAAGGACATTTCGTTATGCAAAGCCTGTTTGAGTCAAGCAGAATAGATACACTTTTTGGGCACTTCATAATAATGTGCAAACTGTTGACATTATTTTCTGTAATAATCTTCATTGCAGTTTTTTTACTTTGCCTCCTAAGACAGGGGTTATCCTCCAAAGTACTGAATGACAAGGCGACGCACAACTGGCCCTAGTGTTGCCCAGGGACGGCATCTGACCACGCTCCCATTGCCCATGCTGATTGATTACCCACAGTTCCGCCTGTTAGGCTGCACATGAAGTGTCTTCCTCAGATTCCTGTCTGTGTGAGCCTGACTTGCAAATTGCACTGTGATAAGAAGCTGACATCATGCGCTATGGAGGAGAGCACATGCTTCTCTGAACTTTCCTGAATCGTTAGAGGAGGTGGAGACAATGAGGGCTGAGGCAAAAATAAAACTACTGGGCATTCCAAATTGGGAAAAAAAAGGGGGGGGGGGGCATTTAAAAAAAAGAAAAGAAGAAAAAAGCCTGAGTGATTGGCAATGTCGGTACTGACGTTAGAAGCATGTTTATTTCCCTTGTAAATGGTAGATTTACCTATAGCCCTAGGTCGTTTTCATGAAGCAGAAATGTGGCATTTTTTTTTGCATTTGCCTAACACACTTCAGTTTTTATGCTTAACAAGGGAGTGAGAAGCCAGCAGTGATGGAATCATTGTAAAACTAGGGAAACAGTTTAGCCGTGTGAGGACTGTGGGTAATGTGGGTAAACGGGCATCCTAAGAGTGACATTCTGTAACACTGCTAACCCCTGTGTGATGGGGAGCGGCCAGCTGTGCTGCCCTGGGTCAGAGGAGGAGGAGGATTTCTAAACATGTAGACACTCCTCATCTCAGCTCCCACTGCTGTGTGCTTAGAGGCACAAGAGCCCACAGCCTGGCCTGCCCTGATACACACACACACACACACACACACACACATACGCACACATATGCACACACACACGTACGCACCCATGTATACACTCACGCACACACAAACAGCACGCACTCACACACACGCACACACACACGTACGCAGCACGCACTCACACACACGTGTACACACGCACATTCACAAGCTCACACACACACACACACACACACACACGCACGCACACATATGCACACACACACGTACGCACTCATGTATACACTCACGCACACACACACAGCACGCACTCTCACACACACACACACACACACACACACACACACACACACACGTACGCAGCACACACTCACACACACGTGTACACATGCACATTCACAATCTCACACACACACACACACACACACACACACACACACACACACACACACACACACACACACACACACACACACACACACACACACACATGCACGCACAAAGGGTTTTCACTTTGACCTGGCACCGTGGCTGGGTCTGCCCCACGCGCTGATGAAACGTCACAATCATGGTATTAATGAACATTTATTTTGGGAGAAGTATACAGTGTGCTGACTCTGTACATTATCTATCATGGCTCTGTGCCACACATGTACATCATACACACTTAGAGGTGTCCAGTGAGGTCAGACTGCATGTGCATCCCTATCAGACCTGTGCAGTGCCAATGCAGATGTGTGTGGGGTTTTTGCACCACATACACAAACAGCACACAAACATCTGTCAATGTTCAGAGAACAATGATAAAGGCTCCACATGGATAAAGGACCAGCCAGGAGAGGCCGTGCACAAACACGCACACGAACGCACGCACACACACACACACACACACACACACACACACACACACACACACACACACACACACACACACACACACACACACACACACACACACACACACACACACACACACACACACACACACACACACACACACACACACACACACACACACACACACACACACACACACACACAGGCAGCACTGTAAACACTACTCCCTGAATAAAACTTTTTTTTTCTTCCTAAATAATTTAACTTCAACTGATTTAACTTCAACTGGGGAGTTAAAGCAAAGAAGCAGTTTTACATCTCACCTAATACAAACGGCTGTAAGTACACGCCGATTTTGCATATGTAGGATGACCAGATATTTATCTTCATAACTGAATGCAAGAATGCAAAAATGATTTCCAAATAACCGTTTCAGCGGCAGACGTCCCTACGTTTTCCTACGATTTCAATAGCACTTGTGCCGCACTCCATTTGAATATGCATATACATATTTTCAAATGCAGAATAAACTGCTTTGAGGAGTAGTTGGGGGGTGGTTCAGGCATGAGGATTATTTTAATATCCAGCACTGAAAAGCCCTGTACCAGTTCATCAGGATCATATTCAAACGCAAAGCCAGGATATTTTACTACAGGCTTCCTTTGCCCATTTCAAAATGAGGTAACTGTTCTCAAAGGTTGTGATGATCGCTTGGGGCAAAATAAGATGAAATAACGCTCCAGTAGGCTGACTCCAAGTTTCAGGAAAACAAACAGCCACGGTAAGAAACTGCTGTGTTGAGAGGATTAGCCGTTCTCTAACAAGCTCCTACATCTAGTTCCTCGTTCCTTTTTATTTTCGAGGGAACAGAGGAAACCAAAGGTGTCTTTGTAATGAAGCCACTCCGGTGCTCTTAAGATATGGCTTGGACCTCAAAAATTAAAGGGTTTCAGAAGTCCATGTAAAGTCATACAATGCTAAGCTCTCGAGGAATGGTTTTAGGAATGGGTAGAATCCATCATCTGCAAAAATTTTCAACCTGGGAAGAGATTAAATTACATGTGCAAAGGCACAAAGACCACACAGGCATTTGTAAGCCAATAATTACTAGTTGTCATCCATTGAACGCTGCACTTATGCTTTGTGTTGTTGTCATGAACAAAAAAAAACTCCAACTTGTACAAAAACTGTAACAAAAATGTACAGGGAGCTGTTGTAGTGCTGCAGTACACTGGCCTGGTCCTAGAGGGGATTTCCTGAGGGATGTTAGGCCAATCGGCTAGCATCTATGATAGCAGGTCAAGAGACGAGGGCAGCGGAGGAGGACAGGGCTGGAAGGAGGCGATGTGTTGGAGCAGTGTCTCCAGCAGCCATCGAGACATTCCCCCGGCGTTACTCATAGCGGCCATGAGTGGCTCTGTTCTCCTCAAACACCCAGGGACAAGAGCGCTCCTCGAGAGGCACTTAACCTTTCCAGAGGAAGAGAGCCCTCGCACCAAACCCACATTCAGATCTCACACAGGGCCTGTGCCGTGCCCACGGTGCCGTTCGCTCGCTAAACCGAACCGCTGACAAGACGAGAAAGAAAGAGGCATTTACTGGAGATCACAACTGAGATCTTGTGCGTGAGGGAAATAATTTACTTTTCTCTGATGACCAAGGTTTCACAGAGACAGCTGTGGAAAGAAAACCTCACAGATGATAATACTTTGTATTTATTAATAATATTTAGTGGACGTAAGGGCCTAAGGATAGATCCATGTGGTACTCCTATGGGAACAAGCATTTCAGTTGAGGCTTTAGTCAATTTATAAGTAGAATTTGATTAATAAAGTCAAAGTCTCTGTTTTTCTTAGGGCATCCAAAGCAAGCTCAACTTTTGCACATTTTCACCAGAACCTTACATGTATGTAGACACCAAAACCTCAGAAAACAGGCAGGGGATGGATAATATAATGATGATCCAACAATTACCTAATTTACAGCCTCGCCACCCATTTAGCAGATATGCCCCAATTTATAATTCATTATATAGATTGGACAGGATTGGTATTTGCAGTATTAGTGTTTATAAAAAGGCATATAGCTGGTTCCCACAAACAATCCTAATTGGTAAGCAATGCACAGTCTCTGAGTCAAAACACTTTGAAGCATCCCAAACAGCCAGCTCCAAATTCAACAAATAAAATTCTGAGAAAACCACTTAAATCCTCAATTTTCCAACACATGTACTACACAACCCTGTGTGGTGCTGGTGGTGAACTTTTTTTTCCCACCAAAAAGCCTTTTGTTCACTTTTCATGTTTTGCTTTGTTGTCAATTAGTTAATTTGGATCTAATCCATTGCAGGTGTGCCTCCTTGTGCTGGGAGCTACTAATCAGAAAGGTGAAGCGAAACTGTGGGAATGTACAGCCCATCCACAACTCCTCCCCTGGTCTCTCCACGATTTATTCAAATTACTCTTTGAACTCTGTACCATATGTTGGTCTCCAAATAATAATGACACACTACCTCATCAGCACAGTGCATCTATGTATTAAGTCTCAGACAAAACCAGTTTGATTTACCAATAGTATATTTGGATATTATTTTACCAGAAACCAGTCAGAAACGTTGGCATTTCCAGCCACTGACTCAGCATTTAATTATGAGAACATGAGAGGGCACAAAGATCCAAGTCTGACTAAACGGTCAGAGACCTGATGCTAAAAACAGGCTTGCAAAACAGGCTTAAAGTTAAACAGGCTTTCAATAAGCCAAATATTTTCTGATCATTCTGGGTTTCAATCAAAGGCTGCATATTTTCATATAAAAACCAAATTTTCCCATTTTGGCCACAATCTCACCATTCATAAGATACCGCAGCGGTAAATCTAGGCGCTTTATGGCACTGAGTCACTGTGGAATTTCTGGTTTGTGGCGTGCGGAGTGAGGTAAGGCTCCTGAGCCAGTTCCTGTAATTGGGGGTTCAAGGAGTGGAAGTCCTGAGCAGATGGAACGCCTGACCTGGAGTAACGTGAGCTCCCAGAACCTGGAGCGGCTGAAGAAAAGGAGGAGATAGAGAGAGGACGTGGAGCTTAAAAGGAGGAGATAGAGAGAGGACGTGGAGCTTAAAAGGAGGAGATAGAGAGAGGACGTGGAGCTTAAACCACATGACACGTCAGACGCTGGTTAAACGAGCAGCGAGGGCTACAAGGGTGGGAGCTGAGGTGTGGTCCTTCATCCTGAAACCTCAGATATAACCGAACAGCGTTGGCCGTCCCACACAAACATGCACCGTGCCGTTACTCACTGCCAAACATGTGCCACGCCCTATACAGGCCTACGTACTGCACTGCGGAATGAGCGTCGAGGATCAGATTCAAAAGCATAAAGTAAGAAAGAAAACCGGGACTCTTCACAAGCATGGGTTCTAGGACTGCACATGCATGGGTTCTAGGACTGCACATGCGTGGGTTCTAGGACTGCACGTGTGGGTTCCAATAAAACTCAACTCGACTGCAGCTCCAAGACAAAGGCAGAGACACACACACACGCGCACACACGCGCACACACACGCACGCACACGCACACGCACATGCACACGCACACGCACACGCACACACACACACACACACAGGCACACGGGGCTGCCTGCAGAAGAACCCAGGCTGAGGCCAGGAGGATGAGGAAAGGAGGTAACAGTTTAAAGGGTCATGCAGCAGTAGTAGCCAATTAGGGGACTGAAAAGCCCAGAGAAATCCTGGGTAAGTGTCTGCAGCACCAGTGTGAACTGTGAGCAGCCTTTGTACTGCACAACCCCCCAGGACTGCCCGGAGCTGTGCTTCGCTCCTCCTCCTGAAGAGACAGACCTCAGGGCCCCGGCCCTGCTCAACCTATTTTCCAACGGCCAGAGTACAGAGCAGAAGTTTTTGCCAGCATCTTAAAATAGCAGCGTTAGCACACTCTGGTCAGATGGTTTTGAAATACATGACAAATGCCTTGAGCAGCAGGTGATGTGGAGGGGGGGGGGGGTATCATACTCTTCAGACAACCAGAACTCCTTTGTGCCAAAGAAAGACCCATAGGAAGAGATCCTCACATCTCACTTCCTCGGGGGTCAGAAAACACCTGTGATTTCTCCCCTTGTGTCACAACAAAGGCACTTCAGGCCTGAGATGTCAAAATATACCAACTGGCAGAAACCAGCCTTTTTTTATTGACACACGTGAGCATCTTAGAGGGTAAGAGTCTGCTGGTTACACAAGATCAACCCAGAGTCCTTTTATTGTCAAAGTATATTAGAACTTCAGAAGTTCATGAATTGAAACAGATGGGAATTGCAACCGATGCCTCGATGAGGAAATGCACCGGGGAGCCATACATTACCAGAACTTAAAATCCCAAATACAGGCTCAAAATGTCTGGCTCTACACTGAAATCAAAGGTCATACAGTTTCGGCAAACCAAACCGTGGTGCTCGGAGAAAACCAATTGGCGCTAAACTGCATTGTGCCTTTAATTATGATTCCGAAAAAAAAGGAAGGATGTGCCTGACATTACTGGAGAAAATGCTGATGTGGTGATTTAACCACAGCAACCCCCCCCAACCCCAACCCCCCCCCCCCCCCCCAGGCTCAGGCAAGGGTTAGAGCACTGACTCACTGCAGCACAAAAAGGCCTATTCAAAGGCACCGGATCACCCCCACCCCGGGTATAACCAGATAAATATGGCTGTGCCGTGAGCCAGCTCCGGCGTCGGCCCCAATGCTTCCTCTCCCAACCTGGCTTTCCCAAAGCCGCCACAGGCGCTGCCATCAAGGTCCAAATACCACATCAGAGGCCCTGTAAATACAGACATACCGTACCCATTACTGATTAAAATGTCTTGACAATTTAATTTCATCTCATTTACTTTAGCAGTTAGAGAGCGGGGAGCTGGTTTCCCTCCCACCCAGGCTGCCCTCTCCGCTCGCTCCGGCTGCAGCCCACACGCCGCCTACAGCAGACGACCCCCACGATGAGAGGCCACGCCCTACCCCCCCCCCCTCCCCCCCCACACATGCTCTCCTCTCACAGAGCAAGGCTGTGTCTGTATCAGAGCCCTATCTACCTATCTACTGTTTTTTGTGTACTCTGTACTAGCATACTGTGTACTTCTTACTGCATACTGTTCAGTGACATGCAGAATGCGAAAAATATGCTTGATACTATTATCAGCGAAAACCCAGAAATAAGTATATGATCTAGGAATTTAAAGTACACTACATTCAGAGAACATTTTGCCTACTTAACTTTCTCATCCAGTGTACTCAACTAGCATACTTAATAGTATAGAAGGGCGTTGATTCAGACACAGCCCAAGTATGAATATACAGCTGAGCGCACTTCTGAGTGAGGGAGAGGAGACAGAATGCGGGACACAGTAATCTGGCCTTGCCCAAATCGAACAGATAGATTATGCTGCGCTGATGGGACTTGGCTAAGTTTAAAAAAAAAAAAACGGTTGAAAAAAGGGAACAAAAGAACAGACGACCACCCTGAGACTATGAACGCAAAGTTTTCACCCCGGGTATAGAGAAAAGCAGTGACTCACAGCAGCACCCACCAGACAATGGAAGAACTACATTCCCCAGGCCCACACTGACCCCGCTGACCTGAGGCTCTTTATTATAGAAGCCTGCAGGCCCAAGCTCCGCCTCCGTGACCTCACTGACAAAATGATGAAAAAGCTGTGTGTGTGGCGGGAACGTGCAGTCGTCGTCGCCGAGCCCGCGAGACCAGCCCCTTGGTAGCTGCTCATTTCCCTATTGGTTCATTTTTGTCACCTGAGGCCACCAGGCATGCCCTTGAGATCTCAGAAAAGTTTTACGGTTACACGTGTGGCGAAGAAACTCGTCAGGTGACTGTGGGGACGTACATTGCAGGGCTCTACCTGCGTGGGATCAGTGCGCATGGCCCTGTGGTACTGTACCCAACGATATGAGGTTGTGTCCAAGCAGACGTCCATCTGAGAGGGGTGGTGAGAGAGAGAGAGAGGTGTGCGCTGGACTGTGAGATGCGAGGTTGAGGCGGGAGTGAATAATGAGAGGAGCGGGTGAGAGAGATGACTCACTGTACACGCCCTGCGCTTCAATGCTGGGGTGAGAGCGGTATCCTGTCACATTGGCGGGATCCCGCAGGGGTGAGAGACCAGCCCCAGTCCTAGCCACAGTGTGCCAGCGCCAGAGTCCTGCAGGAATTCTGAGGAGAAGCAGTGTGCAGGGCTACAGCAGCCAATACGCAAACACACACACACACACAGGCATGGACACATCCACACAAACACACACACACACACACACACATATGGACACATCCACACACACACACACACACACACGGACACATCCACACACACACACACACACACACACACACACACACACACACACACACGTGCGTGCACTCAAATCGCATGCACACGCACATGCAATCCTCCAAAAAGGGGACTCAGGTCTCTACTTTGTTCCAGTACAAACTTATCAAATAGCAGGATTCTTAGGCAATCATCAAACGGCCATTTGTGTGCATTTGATGTGATATGTGTGCATTTGTGTGCATTTGATGTGATGTGTGCGCATTTGTGTGCATTTGATGTGATATGTGTGCATTTGTGTGCATTTGATGTGATATGTGTGCATTTGTGCGCATTTGATGTGATATGTCTTTTTCTTAGCATCACCTGCAGGATCATAAGTGGGTTAGATTTCCTGCGGTCTGACACACTCCAGCGTCTGAGCACTTTGCGTTTGATGCCGAGTTCAGTAGCCAGCATCAAAAGGCTGCCACTCTCGTGCGGGGAGTCGCACAAAGGCGACAAGCCATACATATCAAACACCTCGCCTTGCCCGCCCACCCGCCAACCGCCGTCTGCTCTCAGCGTCACCCCTGCACATTGTTAGTGAGCAAAATACCAATCTGCGCCCAAGGTCAGACAGCTGTAAGCCCCCAGGAGCTGTGTCTTTCATGGGCTCGACAGTACCGTACGCGGCACCATTTCCTGCTCTCTCCACAGAGCACACACAGCCACAGCCAGTTATAACCACCGTTATTATTCTTTCCCCTCAAACACAGACCGCTCCATTCAGACCATTTACTGCCGTCATATTTCACAACCTTTTCAGGTACTGGCCTTAGCACTGCACCAAAAACAATATTTTTGAAGGGAAAGAAGTCATTCAAATTCAATTGAAACGCGTGCTCCGTCACCGAAATGAACTCTGCCATTTTGGGATGGCGCGAACTTCCACACGCATCCTCTTCCTCCTATTCATCTCTACAATGTGCCCCCACTGAGGTACTGCAGCTACACCTGAAAACCCGTACTGTTTTGCATTACCTCAGTAATCTGCCCCCCCCAACTACAGCTACTGCGTTGGATAACTGCACACCTGGAGCAGCTGATGCAAGCAAATCGCAGGCATCCGATTGGACAAAAGAGTAGCTAGGGAGCAATGAAATGGGTGTTACCCTGCTGACTGTAACCCTCCCCCTGTGAGCGATGCTATGTCCAACTGGTCATAGCTTATCACAACTGCCCGGTAACAGTGCCGTCGTAAGTGGGGAGAAAGGCGGTAATAATTCATGGGGCCCAAAATCGCTGGCTGGTAACAGCTGCCACTGGTACAGTCTGGACTGATCCAGGCAACAGGGTGCAACAGCCTCGAATTTAATAAAACTTATTAAGGAGGTTAGCAGCCCTTGAACAAAGTGTCTTTCTATGGAGAACAAGGCATTTTTCATGGAGTCCTATACCCACACCTGGTTTAATATGCTCACAATGACAGGCAGCAGGATCTAGGTTAAAAGGGAGTGGTACTGGCTTCGTGGGGTTATTTGAATGAACTAGTGGGTGGGAATGTGGGCACATCCCCTTGGGTAAGGCACATGGCACGCAGCTCAGGACCGATCTCTACTTGGGGCAGAAACAGGCCTTTGACAACTAAAGCTCCCCCCCCCCCCCCCAGCTCGCTTCCTTCAGGAATGGCACTATCTGATGTTTTCATGGTCCTTTCTTTCTAGAAAATAAATAAATAAAATAAACAAAAAAAAGAACAAAGAATTTCAAGCAGAAAGCCACGGAAATTCACGAAATAATTACAACCCTGAGGAGGACGAGAGGAGTTTTGCCAAAAAAAAGGCGCTGGCGTTCGCTTAAATTGTTGGGCGCTCAATAAAGCGAAGTGTGTTTGCTGAGAGAGACCATTAATCACGACTCATCCTTAAGAGGTTCTCATGCACCTTTTGTCGATTTCTATTCAAGTTGCACAGATAGAGGAGCTTCAGCCAACTTAACTGGGCAGCGTTCCCTGCGACTGAGAAAGCACGTTTCTGTGACTCATCAGAGGGAGAGAGAGAGAGAGTAAAAGAGAGAGGGAGGGAGGGAGAGAGAGGGAGGGAGTGAAGGAGCCACGCCTGGCCAGCCTGGAGTTCCCCTCCACAGAACGCAGACTCCCAGGGCCCACTGCTGGACAGCTGTAACCTCTGTAACACGACGTCACCGCCACAAGCACAGAGCAGGGCGTCCCAAAAACCGTGGGTTCCACAGAAGCCCCATTAAACTGAATTGGAACCTTGTCACCTTGTCAACCGTTATAGGCTGTTCCTGTCATTTAAATGCTGTAGGGTTCTGTTGTAGAATGCTGTAGGGTGCTGAGCTGTATGATAGACGGCGTGACCTATCAAACCGCAACGGCGGTTGGAATGATTGAAGAACCGTTCTCTGCTTCTCTACATCTATTGCGCTATATTATGGCGTCGTTAAAGTAAACAAAATTCCACAATAGAGAAGAGAAGAATATGATCCTTGAGATGTGCAACAGGCATGTAAAGTGACAGATCGCTTGCGCTCAAAATGGCGGTGACTCTGTGGAGGTGCACCGTGACTCTGTGGAGGTGCACCGTGCCTCTCCGTGCCTCACCGTGGCCCTCAGCCAGACGGGCCCGAGGTAGGAGGAGGCAGATTTATAGGGGCTGCCGTGCTATTTTCACCCCCCGCGACTCTAACCTGCCGAAACTCAAGCCCGCCTTCCTCGGGATGTTTCCCGGCTTCCTGGAAACCCTGTGGTGTGGAAGTGTGGCTCTGAAGCCCCTGGGAGAGACGCTTGATCAGCAGGTGCACACGGAGATCCCCTTACAGACCGGCTGACGCCTGGGAAAGAGACACCCGGGGCCTCACCGTTAATGCTCCCGTTTCCAGGAGCTACGGCCACCGCTCCGTTTATTCCAGGGAATGGTACAGGCCAATAGAAACAATGAGGAAGGGTAACGATAGCACCTCAATATGTGTGCGTGAGCACCCACAGATGCTTTACTGCTCTAAGGACATGGCACACAGCGTCCCCAGGTGGTGGACAGTAGACGGCACTCTGGAAGAGAACGGGCAGCTCGCATCTGGGGGATATACTACGAAGCAGGATAACTGAGTTAGCTGGATAACTGCACCGAGTAAAAACCGGGACAGCTCTTTTTACTTCAGTCCATGTTCCAGACGTTTTACTCAGTATAGCTGTCCTGCTAACTCAGTAATCCTGCTTCGTAGTATACCCCCCCCCCCCCCCTGCTGTGGCTGAGAAGCTAGTTGTGGTTTGGCTGCATTAACCAAACTCATCAGAAAGTCGAACCACTGGAGCCAACTTCGGCCCAGACGCCAAGGCCAGCAATCCCCCAGTCATTTCCAAGGCAGTCACCTGATCATTCACAACTGCACGGAGTTGTCTCGCCCCACACGCAAATATGATTTCCAGTCTGGATTCCATTATTACACTGTGGCTAAAGAGAGGAAGGGACAGAGAGAGAAAAGAGAGAGAGGAGGGTGAAGACGAGTGCCTGGTGCGTTGCACGGGTAGAGATGAGGGGTAGGGCACAGAGAGCAGGGATGAAAGGGCCCTTCTAATGTTGCGTGGGAGTACCCCCCTGGAGCCAGGGCCCTGGAGAACAGCACCAGCTCTGCACCCCCCTGTCCTCCTGCTTATCCTAGATAAGATGTCCCTATTATACACACGCACGCACGCACGCACGCACGCACGCACGCACACAACTTCACAGTGACTAGGAAACTGTATTTCAGTGGGAGCTGCGACCATCAGCACGCACGCATGAAATGCGCACCCAGGCACTCGGGATTAGTACTGCCCGTCTGAGCGTAGGCTCTGCGCTAACCTGGGGCCGTCCTCCGTACTGCCCGTCTGAGCGTAGGCTCTGCGCTAACCTGGGGCCGTCCTCCGCACTGCCCGTCTGAGCGTAGGCTCTGCGCTAACCTGGGGCCGTCCTCCGTACTGCCCGTCTGAGCGTAGGCTCTGCGCTAACCTGGGGCCGTCCTCCGTACTGCCTGTCTGAGCGTAGGCTCTGCGCTAACCTGGGGCCGTCCTCCGTACTGCCCGTCTGAGCGTAGGCTCTGCGCTAACCTGGGGCCGTCCTCCGCACTGCCCGTCTGAGCGTAGGCTCTGCGCTAACCTGGGGCCGTCCTCCGTACTGCCCGTCTGAGCGTAGGCTCTGCGCTAACCTGGGGCCGTCCTCCGTACTGCCTGTCTGAGCGTAGGCTCTGCGCTAACCTGGGGCCGTCCTCCGTACTGCCCGTCTGAGCGTAGGCTCTGCGCTAACCTGGGGCCGTCCTCCGCACTGCCTGTCTGAGCGTAGGCTCTGCGTTAACCTGGGGCCGTCCTCCGCACTGCCCGTCTGAGCGTAGGCTCTGCGCTAACCTGGGGCCGTCCTCCGTACTGCCCGTCTGAGCGTAGGCTCTGCGCTAACCTGGGGCCGTCCTCCGTACTGCCAGTCTGAGCGTAGGCTCTGCGCTAACCTGGGGCCGTCCTCCGTACTGCCCGTCTGAGCGTAGGCTCTGCGCTAACCTGGGGCCGTCCTCCGCACTGCCTGTCTGAGCGTAGGCTCTGCGCTAACCTGGGGCCGTCCTCCGCACTGCCCGTCTGAGCGTAGGCTCTGCGCTAACCTGGGGCCGTCCTCCGTACTGCCCGTCTGAGCGTAGGCTCTGCGCTAACCGGTGTCACGAGGTGCACAACTCCCAGCTGTAACGTCTGCACGTTGTGAGGCCAAAGCCCTCAAGGAAATGATAGGAGTTAGCGACTCAAACAAACAAAACGAAAGCCCGACTATCCAAACTGAGGTGGGTCTGAGGTTTCTGGAGGAGGTACGGGTCGGAGCGGCAGCGTCGAGGGGAAGAGCGGAGGGAGGGAGGGAGAGAAACTGGGGCAGGCCCCGAGCCAGTCGAGCTTCTCCTTCACTCTCCTGCTCTTGTTCGAGTAGGAAAGAGGTCACCCACATCTAGCAACGCTCAATCACGAGCGGCGACCTCGCCCCGGCCCACTCCGAGCGCCAGGCTCCCGCGGTGTGGCGAGGCAGGTGGGCGGGCGAAGTGAGGCGCTGTTCGAAAAAGCCGCATCAGGCCCAGTATCGTGCTGACCTCCACCTCCAGTCAGGCCCCATCATACCTGGACACATGATTTTATTTTACACCCAAAGCTCAAAGTCCTGATGACAGGATAGAACACAATGGCTGGGTAGTAGACTCCAGGCCAAAACGGCCAGTATATTGTAGCTGTTCCTACAACTGACAAACAAAAACAAATACAAACCCTGCCTGCGGTCATGTGTGGCAACTGAGAGGGGGATACACATGCTACTGTAGTTTCAGCTATGACCCCTCAAGCGCTCCGTCTCCATTGACCAATAGCAGCACTGTAGAGGGGGGAGGTAGCATACATGGGAAGTGGATGAAGGGCAGAACGTTGTATTCAACAAGAAAAAAAAAAAGGTCTGAGAAACCCTGGATTTGGACAGCCGTGATAAAAACCACACAAAATTTATTTAAAAAAGGCATTCCTGTCCGATGCGTCTTGCACCGGTAGCGTGGGGGTGGGCATGCTTATCAGGCACAGAGCAATGTGGGGAATGAGGAAGGCCGACTCCACATGGCAACCAAAGGCAGCTCAGTTATGAGACTGCTGCCCCCTGGAAAATGAGCAGCCATCTGCACAACAACATACCAAGAATACAATCAGTTACCTGTGCTATAAGGGAGAATGGTGGAGATGCTGACACTCCTCATTTAAGGTGAGTCTCTGACCAAAGAAAACAAGGGGGCCCGTATCACGAAGCAGGATTACTGAGTTAGCTGGATAACTGCACTGAATAAAACCCGGAACCCTCCCAAATCTGGAACTTGGACTCAAGTAAAAACAGCTGTTCTGGGTTTTACTCACTGCAGTTATCCAGCTAACTCAGTAATTCTGCTTTGTGATACGGGCCCCTGGTCACTGCAGCTACAGATAAGCAGCTCATATGTTGCCAGAGTGCAGCTATAGAAGGAAAAATAAAAATCAGACAGAGTATAAAGTGCATTATCTCTCTCCTGTCTGTGTCTATTTTTGTTTTGTGTGCCTCTTCTCACAACCCCAGTCTGGCTCTGTCTCATTATCCAGCACCTTGACCCAGACACACAAATGTTCTTGTTCTAGACAGCCGTCATGGATCACTGCATTAGAATGCATCTACAAGGGCAAGGCTGGAGCGGCTCTGGTCAACAGCGTTACACAACAGCGCCTCCTGAAGGACAGCTTGCAACAGTGCAGCCTAAAGAATCGGGTTCCCAAAGCAGGGCACTAAGAAGTGCTTAGGATAAAATATGTGACGGCTGACTTTATTAAATACTCCATTATTTCTGTGATATACACATTTACTGCACATATGACATTTTTATATGTAAATTCTCGCTTCCATATTAGAACTGCTAATTCTTCCATGTATAAGACGAATAAAGATGAACTATACAGGGGCGAATCCCATTTAAAATGCACTCATGTGTAAATGTTTAAAATGACTGATCTGGAATCAGTACATAGGATATTGTGACATTAAAGTGTCTTGCCCTGCTGAGGTTAATTAGACACTGGCATGTCACGGAAATGTAGGCAGAGCATGGTAATGTAGGCAGAGCATGGTAATGTAGGCAGAGCATGGTAATGTAGGCAGAGCATGGTAATGTAGGCGGAGCACGGTAATGTAGGCAGAGCATGGTAATGTAGGCAGAGCACGGTAATGTAGGCAGAGCACGGTAATGTAGGCAGAGCACGGTAATGTAGGCAGAGCACGGTAATGTAGGCAGAGCACGGTAATGTAGGCAGAGCATGGTAATGTAGGCAGAGCACGGTAATGTAGGCAGAGCATGGTAATGTAGGCAGAGCATGGTAATGTAGGCAGAGCATGGAAATGTAGGCAGAGCATGGTAATGTAGGCAGAGCATGGTAATGTAGGCAGAGCATGGTAATGTAGGCAGAGCATGGCTATTCCAGAATAGGGCTCAAAGACTGTTTTGTTACGAAGAACTACATACACAGGCATGTTAACTGAAGTGAACAATTATGTTACAAACCCCATAGAATCAAGAAGAAGCTAAACACTGGCTAAAACTGCTAAATAACCTCTTATGAAATTATTTAATGATTTAATGATTACGATCTTGAGACGACTACCTTTCCTCTTTGAACACTATTATTAGTTTGCATAAGCGGCAGAGGTCAAATAAATGGCTAATTACTGAGAAAAACATGAAGGTAGCAGACTTTAAACCGCTTACATTATGTTCCAAATGAGAGCTCCTCTAACCTTTCCAAAGTAACAGCAGTAGTTTTCAGAGGTGGAAAGTCCAGGTTCAGAAAGTAAAAGTCCTCCCCAGTATTTGCTCCAATCACCTGGATTTGCCAATTAGCACAATTTTACAGCCAGGAGGCAGAACTAATTACTGAAATCAGCTGGTTCAGCTCATGGGCGGAATAAACATGGCAGGACTTTTACTTTCTGAACCCTGGACCTTCCATCTCTGGTAATTTTATGGTGTTAGAACTCAATAGCAAATACAAAAATCAACACTGAAGGTGATTTTTATTCAGTGCATTCATCATTGACCTGTACAGGAGTCTGGAAGACTTAAAAAACTAACACTGACAATCTGAATTTGGAACTGCAAATTCTGCCATTTAAAATTTTTTTTCAATTCCCCTCGTGTGGCAGCCGCTAGAGGATCACCGCTACACAACCCCGTCGGCCAGTGGTAGGAGGAAGGGCGCCACGTCCTCTTCGGGGCGCGACTCCTCGTACTCCTGGCCGTGATTCCAACTCGCCCAGGGCCGTTCTCTCCGAGCCCCTCCCCCCACCCGGGAGCAGCTGCCAATTGCCGCTCCCACGGGGCACCGGCCATGCTCGGATCTTGTAGGACCGGGGATCGAGCCCCCGATCCTCGGGGCGCAACCGCACAGACAGGGTCTGCGCCTTGGCCCACTGCACCACCACGGTGCCCCCCCAAATTCTGACATTTTTAAAGCCATGTCTGTCCCACTTGGATGGCCTCTGTCCTGACCAAGTGGGACCACATTGCACCAGCGGCCCACTTCACCACATGCAGTTTTGAAACAGTCTGGAGGGTCAGTGGGCCAGCTGTGTCAGGCGCAAAGAGGATTGCCAGAAACAAACCATAACCCAGCATCGGAATTCCTGCGCTCTCCTACTCCTCACTGCACACTACACTATTCAACTAGGAGAGTACATATCAGCCTAATCTGACCAGAGTTGAATTAACACTGGACATTTTACTGTGTACTCTCAACATACCCTACTCACAGCATACTACACTGTACTCTACTCTCAAAATAGTCTACTCACAGCATACTGCACTGTACTCTACTCTCAAAATAGTCTCCTCACTGCATACTGCACGGTACCATACTCTCAACATACTCTACTCACTGCATACTGCTCTGTACTCTACTCTCAAAATAGTGTACTCACAGCATACTGCACTGCACCCTACTCTCAACATAGTCTACTCACTGCACTCTATCCTACTCTCAACAGTTTACTCGCTGCATATTGCACTGTACTCTACTCTCAACATAGTGTACTCACTGCATACTGCTCTGTACCCTACTCTAAACATAGTGTACTCACTGCACGGTACTCTACTCTCTCAACATAGTGTACTCACTGCATACTGCTCTGTACCCTACTCTCAACATAGTGTATTCACTGCATTGTACCCTCCTGTCAACATAGTCTACTCAATGCACACTGGCCTGTCTCCTACTCTCAACAGACTCCACATTATACTGTATCCTACTCTTCAGAGTGACTTTATAGGCACTGTACTCTCCATTGTCTCCAATTTAGGACAAAAACTTACTATTTTATCAAATCAAAGACTACAGCAGCTCAGCTGCCTGGCATTAGAATGACATGAGAATCACACTAGTGATCCTTACAGACCCGGCACTCGGGGGTCACCAGTGGGGTGAGCCAATAGGGCTGACTAACAGCGGTGTTTCCGGTACCATGCTGCGAACCCTGGACCTACACAGAGCGATGTTGCTTCATTACCAGACGTTTCTCCAAGATTAAAAGCTGTGCCTGATGATTCAGAGAGGAGACATGTGGAACTGTGCCTGGCTGGGATGTGAGCCGGTCGCCCCCTCCTGCAGTTTCCTCACAGAACAGGATGTGGTCAAGCGGTCCCCCAAGGCTGCACAAGCCTTTAAACTCCAAAAGAAATTAAGGCACGTTACCAAAAGGCAACAGTACCGTTTTAAGGTACAATTAAATTGGTAATAAATAATCCCAGCCCAACAGCTACTTCTACTGCACTGTCAATCACCCACGCCACACAAAACCTGCATCAGTTCCTGTCACCTCCACACTAATAATCTGCACAGAAAATAATGGGAGAATGAAATCAGAGGAACAGGCAGGTAGAGGACGTGTTGTAGAGTAACACTTACCAGTGATAACTGACACAGCATAACTAAGAGTCTAAAGTACATACAATCTGCGGATATTCAAAAAACAAGAGCAAATTGGTTGATTTAAAAAAGGAATTGAAGAACAGAAGCGGATACAAAAACAAAATCAATATCGCCATCTAGTGGCCATGACTCGCAACATCTAAAAACAGAAATGGAACTTACTAGAAATGCACAACATTCCTCTACTTTTTGATTTGGGCCCAAAAAAAGAAAGGTTATCTTTGATAAGCACTGTTAAGTATGATGTGAAACCGACAAACCAGTTGCAATGTGTTTAATGCACTCAATGTGGAATAATCATCAGTTTGGGTCATCTTTGGTCTCAGTGTTGGTCTGTGCCAAGGAGAGAAGCTTTTCCACACAGACATTATGGAAAGCGCTAGCACTCTATTAAATCAAAATTGCACTATATTGGAACCTTCCCAGATGACATCCAGATTTAGACTGAAATCTACGAAAACCTTGGTCCATGAACACACTCACAATCATACATAAATACACACCTCATATTAAACCAAAAGGTTTGGTGTAATGTTGTGTTTATTTATGCCAAAGAAACGGAAATGAACATGGTGTGGAGAATGTCTGCCGCTTTCCTCTTGCGTCTCAAAAATGAACTTGGTGACTTACAGGGTTGTCATAGTTTACAGGCAAAAAATACTGGGAATGCCTCAAAAATCAGCAGGGTAGGCCTGTCCCCTGTATGCCTGGCTTCAGTCTTTCAACATAATGCTGTGTACCGTTTCATAAACAGTGCACCCATCAAAACGTAACTAGGAACACAAAACCACAGATCTGTTTATCGCTTAAGAATGAAACGAAAACCACTTATTTCCATTTTTCCCGACCCAATAACAGGACACTGTTTGACCAACAACAACAACAACAACTAAACAATCAAACGCAAAATTCCCAAAATAAATAATTTCCATTTGATGTTTGAAATTAAAACATTTGCAGACAAAAAAAAGAACTAGACACTAAATTATTCCTCAGCATCTATAAACTGGTCGACGACGATATGGGGGACATGCTGGACCCATTTGACTGGGGAAACGTGGTGCACAGCTGGGCTGTAGTGGGCGTGGCCGATACAGTGAGGCTGAGAGTTCAGGGTCGCCTGCAGCATACCTGAGCAAATCACATCCTCAGGGTCTGTGGACAGAAAAGATATGTTTGTGGGTGCTTTTCCCAAAGACACAGGCTGCACACACTGCAGAGATCACATGAGCCACAGACCCAGTGTGTTCACAAAGCAGGGCTTTGCAGTTAGACTAACCCACTTTGGCCACTGGGACCAACTGTGGAACGCACGACACTACGGCAGGTCCCAGTGGCACAATGAGGGCTTGCCTGGCAGAATGAATCCGCTGTATGTCAGTTTACATTTTTAGGCAAATTGAACATTTTCGCAGCATATGCACTTGTTTTATGCAATGCAGACGAATCCTCCACTCACAGTAGAACACCTGTAAGTGCCGCTACCACTGCTGTCAAAACCCTCCACAATACTCCCTCACAAATTGACTAGCGTGGACAGATTATAATGGACAAGTAATGATGCAGAAAAATGCAGATGCAAAATTGCTTCAACTATTTCAGCCTTTTGTGTGTGTGTGTGTGTGGAGATAAAGGTAAAACTGTTGGACTTAAAACACACATCCATGTCTGATCATGGGAAACTTTTTCTTTGTCATTTAGATTAGTGTTGACTTCTTCGAATACTTTTTCTACAAGTAGCTCACAATATACTGGCAAAGTGAATAAACTGCCATGTAATCTAACCTTTGGAACCTGAAAAATTGACTGTTTTTACATTCTTCTATTTGGCTTCTGAAACAATGTCCCTTATACTCACCGTAGACAGAGTCATATGTCTCGTTGTCCCAGTCTTCAATGGGAGATGACTCCTTAATCTCCTTCTCCCAGTCCTCTTCTTCCAATGGATGCTGCACTCTGGCTAGGGATTCTCCACGAGCTGTACGTTTCGTCCTTCTCCGGCTCTTCCTTCTCCTCGTCGGGCAGGCTGTACCTGTGACGTTCTCTGACGGCTGAACTTGACATGCCCGGGACATCACACGGCACACACGCCCGCGTCGCTTCCCATCTCTCTGCTCCACACCTGTCTGAGCAGATGGGTATAACCAGACCCAGCACAGCGCCATCACATTTCAGAGCAGACAATCTATGTGGAGACACTTCATGTATGTTTGCATTGCAAGCAATGCGCCTGTGGCAGAATCCGCGCTTGTTGGGGGCATCCCATCAAAATCCAAATGCGCGAAGCCTTGTTTGCGTCTGAGTACGAGATGAGATCGGTCCTCTATGTATGAATCTCACTCCTGACGCATGATGCTAGGTCTGTGGAGCGACTGGGCTAATTGTACACATTTTACTCAAATGATTGAGAACACTTACCGAGTATTGTTAGCTAGGCTACACTTAAAACTAAAACACGGTGATAATAATATATATATTTTTAATCATGTGGGTGCTGCACTAGACGATACAACAAAGTTCAAGTCTTGATTAGGCTACTTCTCAAGAGGTGGCGAGGGAGCGTGGGGAATTCGTTAGTTTTACAGTTGTCAACAAAATGCCAAGCAAGCAGCCGGCTACTGCGGCCCTCTGCCGTCACAAAACGTTTGAAAACCACGCCTGACGGCTAAATAACTTTTATTTTTGGTGTAACGTGGATATAACCACAGCTAAGGGACATCCCTTGTTCGTATTCGGTGATAAGCCTACATTTAAACTGGATTCAATGGTTTGGTCTAGCTAACGACATTTACCTTGACGTTCCTGAGAGCATGTTTCTTAATTGGTAACCAGTAGATAGCTTCATATTCAATGTGACATGTTGGGATGGTAACTTAGTGTAAACACGCACATGTTAAAATGTGAATAATGGATTTGCAATACTGGATATCAAATGACCTAAGAAAATTTAATTAGCGGTTGGCTGTGTAGCTATAGTAAATTTATACATCAAATTTTCTCGAGTGGGTGCTTCTCCGCTAAACAACCAACGTTTGGTCCATGTGGCCTTACCTTCCTTCTAGAGCTCATGGACGCTAACCACGTTCTCTCTTTTATCAAGTCTGACGTCTTGATGCCACCGGTGCCCTCTACAGGCAACATGACAAAACATTTCTAATTCGTTTCAGTTATTAAACGCGGTCACAACCTAAGTGCGATATTCGATTATGGAATCACTTTCAGGACGATTTTTGGACCCGGGCAATAAACATTGATATTCATCGTACTCCTTAAATGAAGACAAAAAAAAAAGACAAAACTTTTTTTTTTTTTTTAAGTCATGCCAAAGCAAGTGCATTTATTTACACGTTTAAGTTTGTACATCACAACTACCTGTACGGACTGGCATCAGTCTGTGTGTGTGTGTTCATATAAAACCACTTATGCAGGGTGGTGCAGAGATGGTGGTAAATTACCAAAGAAAATTGCAGGAATAAAAAAATAAAGAAATGTTCTGATTTGGGCGACAAGGCAATATTACCCCCCCTGCCACTGCCACTCCTCTCAGTGCAATGGCAAGGCTCAATGTCCTGTTCACATTGGCCAATCCCTCGGATGCTTTGTGGAAGACGAGCAATGACTGACACCGTTAAAAAATATAAAATAAATGGGAATCCAGTGGTTCTCTTCAATGTGGCGCTCTGACCTGCTACACTACACACAAAACTGAAAGGTCACATTTTTTCAAAGGCAAAGCTCAAATAAACCTTAGCATCTACCAAATAAGGTGGTTAAACGTGGGCATGCTTGTGGCTGGACGGGAAATGTAGTTTTAAAGTATAATGTTCCTTCTGTAACAGGATTAGCCACTTTTATCCCAAAGAGAAGGACAAGACAATTCCCAACAGGAATCACCAGGATGAGAGGCACCAGGACAAACCAAAGTGCAGCAGGTTTGGCCACAGTATCTGTGAGAATGGTAATTCACTCAATTACTGAAGCCACTGTCACAACCCTAGATTAGCAAATGTTGCTGTTGGCAGGGGGAAAAGTAATAGTGCCTTTGACGAGGTTTTTAAGTAAGAGAAATGGGCAAAGAATGTGAACCTGACAAAACAGCAAAAGTACTCAAATCAAGACAAATAGAGAAACAAATAGAAAAAGCAACACTGCAGTTATAAATAAGCCATCATGGAAGAAAGGGGAAAAAAGGAGGGGGGGTGTGACCCAAACCATGAACCCTCTAAGATTTAAACCAACAACTTAAAATCATTGTGCTGTAAAGTTTGCACGGACATATAATCTAAGACATCTTCTCATTTTCTCTTAAAACTGGTAAAAAATACTTTTTTTTCATTTTTTAAAGTGTGATGAGTGGCACATGGATACAAATCGTAACTATTTCTGTACAACATTTACAATTTCTGAAGAAAAAAAAAAAAAAAAAGGTTCAAACACAGGTTAGAAAGCAAATGTATAAAAGCTCCATGTAGCTCGCCAAAGGGGAGGGGGGGGGGGGGGGGGGGGGGGGTAGAACAATGTGTCATTTCTCGAGATAAAAAGGCACAAATACCAGAAAGTGGGAACATGCAAAGAAACTTGTTTTGTGCAACAAAGCAAAACAAATAGTTAACAGTAGATTAACTTGTAGCTTTTCCCTAATTACATGTTTTCAAATACTGCTATGCACATGACTTCTTAAATATCTCTGTAAAGTGTACCTTTTTACAAGAAGCCCCTTTCACAGGAGTGAAATGTGTGGTGATACATTCATGACATTTACAGTGTACAAACATTTTTATTTGTGGTGCTGTCAAGGGGCATACGTCACACAAGGACTCTGTACAACCTAAATGTGATCACCACTCCTTCTGTTAAATGCCTTTCCCCTAAAACCCTAGGAATAAATACTGCACATAAACAGAGGTTAAACTTCATTCCACATCATCATTGTACAGTATTGTACCTTGCCTGATGATATTTTGTCTTTTGACGCATAACATTAGTTACCCCCAAACACTGTGGAACCAAACTGGTTGCATTGCAAATTCAGGGGGAAATATGTTTAGCTGACCTCAGACCACAGAACTGCCTTTGCAGCAACAGCCATCAGGGGGGGGGCTCTAAGTTTGCGTTTCACTCATTTCTAGGTGGAGTTGGTAAAGTTGACATTTTAATGTTTATTACATTTTTAGCCCTGCATATCTTCTAAGGCAGGGATCTCAAACTCAAATCCTGGAGGGCCGCTGTGTCTGCTGGTTTTCGATGTGTTCCTGCACTTAAGTGTTTAATTTAAGTCATTGATTGGCTAAAGAGTCTGCACACCTTGTTTCCAAGGCCTAAATTGGCTGCTGATTGAAAGGAAATCACAAAAACCAGCAGACACAGCGGCCCTCCAGGACTGGAGTTTGAGATCCCTGTTCTAAGGTCTACCATGGTATTTCTCTTGATGTGCATGAATCGGATATTCTAAACAAGCATTTTCTCCATGTTGGTATCTGTAACTAGGCGAGAATCTCATCCATCCGAAACAGACAGGGTGTTCAGTTCGGTAGGGCACAGAATCAGCTTAAATGCCGTTACCTCTTGCAGAATGCGCTAAGCAATAAGGGCACTCACATAAACTTTACAGGGCTTTACATACAGACCGCAAAGGCCTTCAGTGATGGACTTGACCTGTCTCTTCATCTAGTTATATTTCTATCACTGTCCATGTGGACTGAGCGGGCTGTTTAGCACCTTCACCAATGAAAAAACACGGTTCCCCTTTTCTGTTTCACTGCCTGTCCCATTTATCATTTATAGATCTGTGTGAAAAAATAGTTTTTTAAATATATTTCATATTTTACATCCTCGGACATGAATTATCTGGAAAATAAACGACATAAATTTCAACGACCAATTGTTCAAGTGCTGAATTTATTTATGTATGCATATTAATGCGTTTATGTATACAGCATGTAATGCGGTATATTGTACATGTACTCTGTACATTCACAAGGACCGCCTTACATTCACGCATTTGTAAATGCTTAATTACCTGCCCGTTGTGCCCTAGCTCAGCTCTGCTGTGCCAGGCTTAGGGGTGGGTAGGGGAACGGGTGGAGCAGCAGAGAGTTAAGGCGGCAAAATGTAGCACAACCAGTCCGCAGGACAATGGGACACTCATGAAAATGTTGGTCAGCATTTCGCGATCTTCCCCTTGATATTCACGCTATGGTTCTCAGCTGAACAAAGACCTATAGAATGCTGTTCACACTTAATCTCCAAGGGAGGGAGGAAGTGCCTGTCACCGTGTTCATGCTGCACACAGTCGTCACACTACTGTAGCTAATTAAAAATATGCAGACAGTGCTCCAGAGCACTGGCACGCAAACCCATTGTGCAGCTACGTTTCCACTGAGGTTTTTTAATCTTGTAGCTCTCCCGCGGCTCCACCAAAAGGCCCGTTGTCCCTCTCCTGGTCCAGACCAGGCCCTCTGGTACTCTGCCTTTAATTCCGGGCAAGTCCCACAGGCATGGGCGCCAAACAAATACTCCCGTTCCAAAACACCCCCTCAGGACACCCTGTACCCCAAGCTCACCCCACCCCAGCTTTGTGGTGGCACACAGTAAGCACCATGTATCCAAAACAGCCGGGGCCATAAGCAGGAAGGGTTTCTTCCATGACACGACCAATGTCACGCGCTGACTAACAGAAATCTGACGACCGTTCTCAGAAATATCACCCTCGGCTTGATGAACAATCCCGAGGGAAGCGTCGCATGCGTTATCGGGCGAGTGCAGCACTGCGGTGAGCGAAGCACCACCAGCTCCAGCTGAGATCGGTTCCCTGTGAATACCGGCTCAACTGCACCCTCACTCTGCTCTGCGTTATATCATTATGTCATGTGGTCCCTGCAGATAACTGTTCAACAGATTTCAGGACTTCTGAGACTATCGACCAGACAGGGGGCATCCCATCTTCCTATTAATTCCCCTTCAGCCAACATCCTTGTATCCACTGGTCTATGCAGTCACACTCCACAACTACCACTGGTGCATGTAGCACACACCATGCAACTATTTCCAGCCCTATCGGACTGATCCACGCCCTTTCATCACGAGAAAAGAAAAACCACGTGTATGGCTCTCTGGTCTACTCATTCCATCCCCTCCAGACGCCGAATCTTAGCGCTCCCTGTCTAAGGGGTGTGACTGCCGCTGTGAAACAGGCTAACAGCCCAAAAGCAGCACCTGATGCTAGCTCACCTGCTCCCTGCACCGCTTCCACCAGGAGCTAATGCACATCGTCACTTGCTACGTCGCATTCTCATATCGACCTACACGGCATTCAAATCTGACCCGCTCCCTCATGGCTATCTCTGGGGCCTACGTGTGGTTCAACATTAACTACAGTCACTCGTAATGGGGGTCCACTGTTTATCAGAGGTTCTCAGGTGTCTTTCAGTGTCTATGCATTCATACGGGTCACCTCTGTATGTGTTGCAGTTTTGTGTAACACTGCGCCTATATACCCAGAGGTAGTACTTATGCAAAACCTAAATACTTCTTATATTAAGAACACTCAAAATGCCTTCCTGCTTTAATTTTTTAAGACTTTCAACAGTAGCGATGACAAATATAATAAAAAATTTGGGGGTGGGTGGGGGGGTACATGAAAGATAACAACAGCTCTTGTGATTCACACATTACTACAGTGAAGTACCAAAACTCCTTTCGTAAACACATAATGACTTTAGTTCCAGTGGCCGTGATGGTGCAGCTCACACCCCCAGGCTGTAGGGGGTGCCGTCTGCTCAGTGTGGCTCTTTTTCCTTTCCATCAGCAGTGATGTCTAGGTCTTGATCTCAAGGATAGAGGGGTTGTGGTCCAGGATGGCGAGGATAACCTTGTCCATGTACTGCCTGAGGCGGAAATTGATCTCTTCCTGT
The DNA here is from genome assembly GCA_029718625.1 of Synaphobranchus kaupii. Lineage (NCBI taxonomy): Eukaryota > Metazoa > Chordata > Actinopteri > Anguilliformes > Synaphobranchidae > Synaphobranchus > Synaphobranchus kaupii. The sequence goes on from CM056379.1 coordinate 20,830,583, forward strand.
TCCTTCAAGGCCTCCATAAGCTGCACATATGACCACGACATTTACACAACATTAGCCGTCAATACAGTCACCATTTGACAATATAGTGAGTGATGAACACACCCATACATCTATGAATCCATTAATTATACTGTTCAAATTCAATGGCAGCTCCGTTCACTTTTCACAGCAATATCTTAATTCATGTCACGTGTCAAATTTCCCAGAAAGCCCGCAGCAACCCACCCCACACCCTCACGCCTGCACCTCTCACCTCGTCACGGGAAGCGTTGTCGATCTCGGCAGCGAGCGACTGGGCTTTCGTCTGAGTGGCGAAGAGGTTCTTGGCCTCGTACAGGCTGAGGCTGAGGATCTGCCCATTCAGGTCATCATTCTGGTCCCGCAGCTTCTGGTTCTCCTACACAGGGAGGCGGAGAGGGGTGCACGTCAATCAAGGAAAGGGGCCGGCCCAGGACGGGGCTACAGCCTGATAGGGTCCCCTTCCAAATATATGGCCTGTGTTTATCACTGGATTTGACAACACAATGGAATTTCCCATGCCATTAACTACCACCTCTACTTCCCCTCTCCAGGGTCAATACATTCAATGGACTTAGTGACACTGAGGGATGTGCTGCTGAACATGCTTGGTAGTGGACTAGACATAATCTAAACAAATGTATTCATTGGGTGGTGTTCTGATATTTCCAATGGTAAAATGTCTCAGAAGACTTTCTTTAGCACAGACAAGGCACCACATGTGATCCATTGCACTGTGAGGTAACCTCAGGTTAACATAGAGAGCCACAAGAGCACAGAAAAAACGTGAGCGCTCTTAACCTCAAGAGCACAAGAGCACAGAAAAAACGTGAGTGCTCTCCTGAAATCTGCTCTTACGCACGTTTATTAGGGTATAAAGCAAGTGCTCAATGCCCCATGGGACCCCTGCTTTATTTTGGCTACATTCACGCCAGGTGGGATAAAGTCCTTGTCCTGTACATATAAAATGGCCACTTAAACAAATAGCCGCATTCGGGAACACCCAGGGCTCTGAATGAGTACATCGGTTTCCTTTGCCAGAAACAAAAAAAACAGCGATACACATATTTCGGGGTCCTTCGAATAAAAGGCAGAGCAGCAACAAAAGCAACTCTGTAAAAAAAGCAGCCCTACGGAGGCTAAATGACAGGCATTTATGGGCGGGCGGGGGTGGCTGAGAGATTAACGCCGCTGGCAAGCCAGTGCGCGGTCGCTCTAAAAGCAATGCAGCCTGTGGACCCGGGCCAAGAGGGAGAATATCTAATCGTTTGTGAAGAACACGCAGTACGGAGAGGTGCTTTTTGCTTGCGGCTAGAGTATAAATTCTGTTGCCTGCCTTGTCTGAGATGGGATCATCGTTGGAGCGCCTCGCTATCTTATCTCTAGATAACATAACACAGCAGATATAACACCTAAACAAAGAAGAGATAAAGCAGGGCTCGGGTTATCTTCACTTCCCCTTGTGCAGGTCTGACCTTCCGGCAGGATAAAGTGAGAACGAACAAGCTTTTACAGACATACTGCAGCAACTACATCAAAGAAAATACAAAGAACACTACTCTCCTGGTAAGATAAAAAAAAAAATAAAAAAATAAAACATTTTTAAATAAACAAAATTGAGTGTCTACCTGGATGAATAAACATCCAGTGGCAAGAAGGAGAAGAATAAAAATAGCAATGGCCCATAATCTGCTATACAGGTGACAGTATTTAAGTGCATAAACATCAGTACCTTCAACTGCTAACACCACTATATAATATTGGTACCAACTACAACAATATCAGTTCATATAGGCATCAGTATGTAAGGGCATTAATAACAGCATCTATTGTGCCATAGTCAGTGTGCATAGGTTAAAAAGCTTTCAGCAAAATGCAGTCATAGTCATAGCCTCTACCGCATACTGGTCACTTTTCAGTCAAGACACAACTAAAGTGTGTCCAGCTCAACTGAAACGTATGGTTCACGTAAAAATTTGAGAGTATCAAATCCTAATGGAGTAAGAAAGGTTGAGGAGGTTCGACATGCTGAGAGCATATACACAGTGTGCTAGAACAATGGAGTCATCGTCAATATGACTGTGTAAAGGGTAGAGATAAGACCTTGTGGAGCAGGACCAGTGTGTTAAAATAAACGCGAGCGCGGTGAGTGCCGGGGGCGGGGCCCACCTGCTTTAAGCGCTTGATCTCGTGCTCCAGCTCTATCTCGCGGGTCTTGGCGTTAAACTCTGACAGGCTGGAGGAGGAGAGGCGCCCGCGGCCTGGCTTCTCTGTCTCCAGCTTGAACAGCTGCAGGTGCTCCAGCTCCCGCCGCAAGTCTTCAATCAGCTGAGGAAGGGAACGCAGTCAAGAGTTAGAGTACACGCACGCACGCACGCACGCACGCACGCACGCACGCACGCACGCACGCACGCACGCACACACACTCACACACTCACACACAACCATTACAGTCTGTACCATCATTGTCCACTATTCTAGCAGATGCAGTAGATTTAAAGTGTGGGGTGTTTTTATTTGTGCATGTGTGTGTGCAGGTGCAAGAGTATATATGTATATGTATGTACTGTATAATACATATGTGAGTGTGCAGGTGTGGGAGTATGTACTGTATATATATATATATATATATATACTGTATAAGCTGTACATTTGAGTATGCAGGTGAGCGAGTATGTATTGTATATACTGTACAAGCTGTACATATGTGAGTGTGCAGGTGTGAGAGTATGTACTGTATATGTATATACTGTATAATACATATGTGAGTGTAGGTGTGAGAGTATGTACTGTATATGTACAGTATATACTGTATAATACATATGTGAGTGTGCAGGTGTGAGAGTATGTACTGTATATGTATATACTGTATAATACATATGTGAGTGTGCAGGTGTGAGAGTATGTACTGTATATGTATATACTGTATAATACATATGTGAGTATGCAGGTGTGAGAGCATGTACTGTATATGTATATACTCTATAAGCTGTACATATGTGAGCGTGCAGGTGTGAGTGTATGTACTGTATATACATGTTCATCACCTCCTGCATGGACTCTCGCTCTTTCTGAAACTCGTGTCTGTTCTGCCTCAGCTTGTCCATCATCTTCCTGTAGAGATCCATCTCATCCTTCAGGCGTAGGCTGGTGTCCTCCAGTTTATCAGTCATCCGCTGTTTCTCCTGCACACACAAGCACCCAGAGCCATTACAGTCTGTAACAAGGTTCTAAATATTACAGTCTGTAACTATTCTAAATATAAATATATATATAATATAAATTATTCTACAAAAACCCTGCCCATCTTCTGATGCAGACTGAAGACCTGCCTCTTCTGACCGCACCCTTCTGACCGCACCATGCCTCCCCCGACACCCTTCAGCTATCTTTAGTCTTTCTTTTTGGATTTCCTTTTGGGATCCGTAGGTAATAGCTAAAAAGAGGTTATTCATATTGTGGTATTTAGTTTTGTTCACAAACTTATTTATGTTATATTGATGATGAATGGGCCTCTTCAGTGCCTTCTTGGTGATATTGCATTTCTGTATTTATGAGACTAACACTAATGTTCTCTGTTATACAAAGTACGCATGTTCACCAGCTATTACACAGAGAATCAACCAATGAGAGCATATACCCAGATATTTTTCTACATCACACGAGAGATCATGTGCCACGCTATCAAAGGTTATACAAGTAAAACGAGCCATTTCCCTACAGGGCTTATAGCAGGAAATAGATGTGTTGATATCAAATCAAACTGAGTTTTCACACATTTTAATTAAAATACACAATTACAGTCTTCAGAGGGTGTGCTTGCGAACACTTTGCTGACAGACAGGGCTATTTACAGTAGGTATCATGCGGATCCAGGGACTGTGTGAGACGCGGATGGATTCGGGGGAGAGGGAGTGAGACAGAGGGGGCACAAGTTAAAAACCTTTCAGTGAAATGCAGAACTTCAGGATCTTTTATCAGATGTGAGGCAGTGGATATCTGATCACCATTGTGCATGAGCGAGAGAGAATTCTCTTCACAGCTCATTTTAGATTCACTGTGGCTGTGAGTACTCCAATCCCAAATACAGTGTAACTGTGAATATCACTGCTTATCAAAGATGGTTACTGTGGGATAAGGGCTCACACAATGCAGAAAAACTAGGGGTCTGATTTAATAAGACCATTTTATTATGTTATTGGTTTTGCATGTGCTAAAAGGTTTTCATTAGGGGTGCTCCGATCGATCGGTCGCCGATCAGTATCGGCCGATATTCGTTCTAAAAAGTGTGATCGGTGATCGGCTAAAAAAGGCCGATCAGATGACGCAAAACACGCGAGACAATTTTTATTTCACTACCGCGTGCTGCTAAAATGTCTTCGCCGGTCTTTCCTATTCATAATGACTCCAAGGAAATTTTTACCTTAATCTACCACATATCAGCGCACAGTAAATTGGAATGAGCATTTGTCATGCCCTAAGAGACTAGTATACGCCATAGCCTATATTATGTATCATAACATGAACATAAAATAGTTTTCCACCATCTGTAAAATGCTGCCAAATGTTCTATCTTCAATGAACATCGGTAGCCTACTTCAAGAATACATTTTGCTAACGATTGCACTACAGTAGGCTATGAAATGCACTCAAAATGCGAAAATAACAATAGGGCTATCAAACATATTGGAAAGACAGTGCTCGAGTGGAAACACGAAGGTAGGTAGGCTATGTAGCCAGCGAGACCAACGGTATTTTAGACGCAAAAATACTTACATATCGCAAAAGGGGAATTCCCCTGCATAATGCGTATTGTATAGCGCTTGCGTAATACTAGACAGTTAAAACGAAAACTGCAGTTACGCTGGGCTGTAGTAAATTGCTCAAAGCACCCAAAAAGACTTGGCATATACCGTTGCGAAGGTTATAATGTACTCTATTGGATAAAAAAGCCGACAATTAAACCAGAATTAACTGTAATGCATGAGACAGCCTTACAGGGCATGGGGGTATTACGCCGCAACGTTTCAGATAGTGTAATAGCGGTATAAAGTGTTGTATATTTCTCAAACCGATTGTACCAGACAATAAATGACAACTGGATTTTGAAAGGAACATCTCGATGTGTAAAACCAATGGTAGGATTGTATATTTATTTCATATTTAGTAGCATATATAGCTAGTAGAATACATGGTAGAATGAGATAGTACTTTCACAGTTTATTTTGCATTTGAGTGAGCAGGGCTTTTCACGGCTTTTCTGGCATACGATCAAGCTATTGTTGGGTTTATCTCGTTGCTATGACGTTATTCTGATTTTATATGATGAATAAAAATATTTATGAACTCAAACATAGACGCTATTGTCCACTATGTCACGCATAGGTAGGTATAGACTAGGTGGGGGGTTGCTTGATAAATGGACTTGCCACAGGGAAATAGTGGCACTTAGAAACTACATATTCGGCAGAAATCGTCACGAACCGTCTACCAATAAATTTAAAACACAAGAGTTTGTGATTTCCAATAATAGTTCGGCTGCAGTAGCAACGAATGTCTCAGTTGAGCAAAAAAGGTCCCGCAGGCGGGACTTATGCGCAAAAGAGAGTGTCTCTAGACTAGAGTGTGTGGAATGTTGCCTGACAATAAATGAACAGTTGTCAATTCATTATACTTTGTCATCTCTTAATTTTAATACTTAATATACAATGTTCTTAAGAATAATGTTACATGATAAATAGAAATAATAATAATGAATTTTATTTGTATAGCACACTTTCACATACACAGAAGTTGTAAAAAGGATGCATCATAAAATAGGGATACAATATTTAGAGACAATTAAGATTGAAAATATTGAGGCCAATTATATTTTTTTTTCACGATCGGTATCGGCCGATCATCATTTCGGTGATCGGCCCCAAAAATGCTGATCGGAGCACCCCTAGTTTTCATACATCAAGCCCAATGTGTATTAATAATGTGTATGAGTAAAACATTATTCATACTGTTGAATAAAACGGATATGTGTCAGTAGCCTTGAGGGCCATTGCTGAATTGACGTGGAATTGTACAGAATGAGTCAGGCATAAATTAGTCAGGCATAAATTAGTCAAGCATAAATTATCTGTTGAGATGATTCAAGTGGCACAATGGCGTCATCTTTAATTGCTTAACAGGTAGTTTCATAAGGAGGCTATAAGGCCATTTGCCAGTTGAGGCAAAGTATAGTCTATAAAACCCACAGGGTATAAAGACAGGGCCATATGAAACAGTACAAATGCAACATGAATAAGACCGACTGTAAATCAATGTTTTTCCTGTATTCCCCACAGTTTAAGACAAATATAACATGTATGTAACAGAAGTTAAATTCCATTTTAGCTAATATACATTATTGGTTATACTTAACATTAAAAAGGCTTAATTGCTTGGATATGAATAAAATAATCTCATAATATACTGTACATCATGAATTTAGTCATTACTTAGTTCCCAGAGGAGTGTGGTTGCCTGTGTTCTGAAATTGGCAGCGGGCACTGCAGCAATGAAACAGGCCTATTAGCACAATTAGCCATTCTGAATTGGCAGAAAAAGTGGAGAATACGCTTAGAAAAATAATTTGAATAAACACACACCTCATCCAGTTTCTCTGTCTGAGACCTCAGTCTGTACATGCTGACTTTCAGCTCTCCATTCTCCTCCTCCAGCTGCTGGACCCTGTATGAAAGATGAGATGCAATGCTTAGCCACTGCCTGCATGCCTGCACTTTATGTACTGATAATACAGCCTTTCTGTACAGTAATGGCGGTAATATCTGTAAATGTGAACGCTGCTGTGTCCACAATGACTGACCCTGACCTGCAGTCTGAAGGCAAATACCTGTTACTGAGGTAAAATATGATGTGATACTGGTTACTGAGGTAAAATGTGATGTGATACTGGTTACTGAGGTTAAAATGTGATTTGATACTGGTTACTGAGGTAAAATGTGATGTGATACTGGTTACTGAGGTAAAATGTGATGTGATACTGGTTACTGAAGTAAAATGTGATGTGATACTGGTTACTGAGGACTCATGTGAGGGGATACCTGTTACTAGGGTAAAATATTTAAGACTAGTGTAATATGAAATGTGTAGTGTAGGGGTATTGGTTATTGAGGTACAATGTAGGGGTATTGGTTATTAAGGTGAAATGGCAGGAGGGGCTACTGTACCTGTTACTGAGCAACTCTATCTCCGTAGTCTTCTCCCTCTCCATCTTACTGTAGGCCTCACGGTGTCTCTTCAGCTCCTCCTCCATAGTCTGCTCCGCCCGCGCCTCCTGGTCCTTCATCTGCTCCTCCAGCTCGTGAACTCTGAGAATATGTTACAAATACTGAAGCTGCACCAATAAACACACGGGCCTCTACTGATTTATGCAGAAATCATATTACCGGATATACAACACGGGACTGCATGCGCTCCAATTACATTTGTTTTTATAGCCACTTACCGGTGGACCAGCTGTGTGTTCTCCTGCTTCAGCCTGGATTTGAGATCGCCGTTCATCAGACTGTCATTCTCCAGCTCTGTCACCTTCTTCTCCAGATAACTCACCTGTGTGTGTATGTGTGTGTGAGAGAGTGAGAGTGAGTGAGTGAGTGAGAAAGAAGAGAAGAGAAGAGAAGAGAAGAGAAGAGAAGAGAAGAGAAGAGAAGAGAAGAGAAGAGATGAACAGGGATTTATCAGGGACAAGCACACGGATCAGATGGCACTAAAAGCATATTGAAATCTCTGGCTTAAAATTCACCCAACAGCATTATTAATTTAGTATAAAACTGCACATTTGCTTTACATACAAGAGCCAAATCCCTCATGCCTTAATGCTGTACCCACAATGCACTTTCACTTCATTATCTGTACCATGTAAAATCCTTTGGGATACAGAGGCGCATAGCAAGTTCCTATGTACAAAGCAAGTAATATAATTATTAACTTTATACTTAATGGCCAATATTATCACTGGCTACTTTATAGCTCCTAAATACATTTCAAAAACATCAATCTCGTTGTAAAGTGATTACACCAACACGGATCAACAGGAGGCGGCACTCGGTAACGCTCCCCTGACTTGGAGCCAGGCGTGGCTCCTTAACAGTGAAGCGGCGGTCGCTCGGGCAGCGCGGCCGTACCTTCTCAGTGATGTCGATGTCACAGGAGTCGATGCTGTCTCTGAACAGGTCCTCCGTGCTGCCATTGCTGCTGCTGATGTTGCTGCTGTGGAGGAGTTGCCTGTGGGCACGCAGGAAGAAGAGCAGACACAATTTGTCAGGTTGGCACCCGGATAAACCCCACACACGCACGGCCCCACTTCACATCCGTGATCAGACTCCAAAACCGAAGACCACTGTTAATTTACTAGCGCCACCCATTTTAGTCAATGTGCCGAGGTGGATCTTTCAGATAGTATAGAAAAACAAAATGGTGGAATGTCCGTGCCAATTCCTCTATGGTTGTGGTCTGGTTGGCACCTATGTTTCCAAGCTCACGGGGATAGAAGAGCAAGGGGGCGCAGTCACAGTGGACTGACTGACTTGGGGAGTGGCCAGTTCCACACAGCCTCCCTATGGCACTCACACCAGAGTGGACGAGAGTCTGACAATGCCTCCTTCCCCACTCACTAATGTGATGAGCTCACCCACTGCTTCCATTATCCAGATTATCCATACAGTCAGAAGGGTAGGGGAGGGTGGAGGGGGACTTCCAGAAAACCCCTGGACATATAGACCAGCATGTAAAAAGAAATAGCAAAAAAAGCAGTGCAAGTCTGCTAAATGCCCGTAAGGATTAAAAATTAAAATGTAACTAATGCAACCTGTGCACCAGATGTAACTAAGCCATACATGTAGCAACCCAGAATATTTGGGGAACACGGTGGCCCATCAGCCGATAGTGCTCTCTCAAAATTCCAAATTGGTCTCAGTGCGCTCTCCCCTCCCACGACATACAAAGCGCTGTTATTGCCATAGCACAGAGCTGGAGATGTAAAGTACTACAAATGAGGCACATAAAAAAATCCTGCACGTGAGCCGCTGGTTTGCATGCCTCCATTGCTTCCTAATCTCCTTCGAGACAAAGTCACAGTCAACAGAAACCGGGCAAGCAGGAAACCAGGAACAGTAATGATTAACCACCCAATGGCAAGAGCAAATAAAATAAATGGGAAAACAAAACGTGAAGTTTAATGACCTACCGTCCAAAGGCTGTGCTTGTGATTTTCCTGTTGGGACTGAAAGACAAAAAGAAATGAAATTATTTTTACTGCTTCATACTGTACTCCTACAACCGCAGTCATACAGGGAGATGCATTCTATTTTATATTTATGATTCAAATACTGTGGGAAAAAAATTGCTATTTGATTTGCAACCAGATTTAGAAATGTGTTCATGCGCCTGTGTTAAAAAAATAACTAAACTGAAGGACATCTCAATGTTAATTGAAATCTTTCTCCCTGAAGGAGTGGTTTTCTGTGAGCTCAGCATTAGTCTTGTTTTGAAAGCAAAAGCAAATACAGGCTCTGGGACTTTATGTTTATTCATTTTCAAACTGACACGCGTGCACACAAACAAACGCACGCACGCACGCAGACACACAGTCTCACACAAACAAACACACACACACACGCACGCACGCATGTGTACACGCGCAGACACACACGCGTGCGCAGACACACACGCGTGTACACACACGCACGCACGCACGCACGCACAGCTGTGCAGTACTGTAATATGTGTTGAGCGCTGGGATAGTGTTTGTGGATGGGCTGTGGCTCTTCCTCAGCAGTTTATTTGACAGTACACAGAATGGGAAGCTTAATCTCCCCTTCTGAGTCTCACACCATACTCTCCGTTTCTCCCCTCTTTTATTCTGCCTCATTTTCTTTCTCTTTCTGACAGGCTTATCCCACTCCTCCCTCCCATCCCTCCTTTTCTGCAGCATTTCCCTCATCACCTCATCACTCCTCTTTGGCTCTCTGTCCGCACTATCTTCATTCTCTGTCACTTTTGTCTCCTTCTTTCCTCTCACCTCCTCCATATCACCCCTCCCTTTCTCTCCAGGTCTCTCTTCTTTTCTTTTTTTAAACTAATCCACCCCCTGCGTGGGAACCACAGACTGAGCCTGTCTTCACAGACGGCTTTCAGCTGAGCCCCGAGACTCGTCACCCAAAAACAGATAAGTTACAAAAAACTGCACTGTCAGCAACACTGAGCACAATACGAGTCAGGGGTTCTCAATACTTCATTAGTCACCGCGATCCTCTGCAGTCCTGTGGGCCCACAGTAACATGGCCGAGATCCCTAAAGAGGGTCTACAGAGGGGGGTGAGTGAGTCTGTGCTGGGGGTAAAAGATCACCTCAGTAACGAGGGTCTACAGAGGGGGTGAGTGAGTCTGTGCTGGGGGTAAAAGATCACTTCAGTAACGAGGGTCTACACAGGGGGGTGAGTGAGTCTGTGCTGGGGGTAAAAGATCACCTCAGTAACGAGGGTCTACAGAGGGGGTGAGTGAGTCTGTGCTGGGGGTAAAAGATCACTTCAGTAACGAGGGTCTACAGAGGGGGTGAGTGAGTCTGTGCTGGGGGTAAAAGATCACCTCAGTAACGAGGGTCTACACGGGGGTGAGTGAGTCTGTGCTGGGGGTAAAAGATCACCTCAGTAACGAGGGTCTACAGAGGGGGTGAGTGAGTCTGTGCTGGGGGTAAAAGATCACCTCAGTAACGAGGGTCTACAGAGGGGGTGAGTGAGTCTGTGCTGGGGGTAAAAGATCACCTCAGTAACGAGGGTCTACACAGGGGGGTGAGTGAGTCTGTGCTGGGGGTAAAAGATCACCTCAGTAACGAGGGTCTACAGAGGGGGTGAGTGAGTCTGTGCTGGGGGTAAAAGATCACCTCAGTAACGAGGGTCTACACAGGGGGGTGAGTGAGTCTGTGCTGGGGGTAAAAGATCACCTCAGTAACGAGGGTCTACAGAGGGGGTGAGTGAGTCTGTGCTGGGGGTAAAAGATCACCTCAGTAACGAGGGTCTACACAGGGGGGTGAGTGAGTCTGTGCTGGGGGTAAAAGATCACCTCAGTAACGAGGGTCTACACAGGGGGTGAGTGAGTCTGTGCTGGGGTAAAAGATCACCTCAGTAACGAGGGTCTACACAGGGGGGTGAGTGAGTCTGTGCTGGGGGTAAAAGATCACCTCAGTAACGAGGGTCTACACAGGGGGTGAGTGAGTCTGCTGGGGGTAAAAGATCACCTCAGTAACGAGGGTCTACACAGGGGGGTGAGTGAGTCTGTGCTGGGGGTAAAACATCACCTCAGTAACGAGGGTCTACACAGGGGGGTGAGTGAGACTGTGTTGGGGGGTAAAACATCACCTCAGTAACGAGGGGGCCACTCTGAAAACAATGCGTCAAAGGAGAACAATTCTGAAAAGGCAGCTCTTCAGGAGGTCTGGTGTTATCAGTGTAGGAGGAGATGCTAAACCCAAGGTTTTACATAACAATGAAGCGAATCTGTGCAGACAGAGCAGCGTGTTTTAAACTCCTTTATACTGTTACTTCATTCACAGCCGGGAGGAAAAACAACGTGTTGAGTGACCTTGGTCTTATCTAACAAGCCGCTCTGTTTATCATGAGCAACATGGCTAATATACACCACGTGCCACCTGTGAATGACTCACGTCTGACCGCGAGTTTCCCTATAGCCAAACCCCATAAAGACACCCAGTCTCCACTAACAACATATGAGAACAAGTAATAAACACAGTCAAGCGAAATTAACCTCAAAGAGCATACTCATGACTTTCCCTACATTCTGCCACTCTTATATCGGGGCGGTTTGCACTCATTATAAATCTATGTCAACTTTACGTTAACAACTAAACTCTGCTGCAGCAAAAAGAGGGACTCTGCAAGTTTTAATTATGAAAAAATACCATCCATGGATACTATAATACCCACCCCACATAAGCTGTTCATGTACAAAAAGGGGAAACCAGCTACATATTTGTTCTTAATGACTGGTAATACTGCAAACCCTTATTTAAATGTCCGTCATTCTTCTAAAATCATCTCTGGAAAACTGCCTGGTTTCAACAATGACACTCAATATTTTAGCTCCAAGAGTCTAAAGAGTTTGTGTATGCATTGGTAGGTAATGCATTCTGTCAGATTCAGCTGAAGGAATGCTTTTCCTTGTGGGTTTTCCTCAAATTATCCCAAATTAATAATTAGGGATGTACTTAATGTAACTAAAATGGACAAAACGTTTAAAAAGTCCTCAATTCAAAGTTGGGACCACAAGGCTTCCAGACCCCACATTGACGAATAATATTTTCCCAGCGATGCCCTGACTGCAACACACACACACACACACACACACACACACACACACACACACACACACACACACACACACACACACACACACACACACACACACACACACACACACACACACACACACACACACACACACACACACACACACACACACACCCTACAGTGTGGAATCTGCCTACCTCCTCCACGCTCCATCACACAGTCACACACTTTACCCAGCTTTCGGCTGTGATAGTGCTGTCATGGCAACCGCTTTTCTTGAGTAGAAATATCCTTTGATATATAGTTTTTGAAAATCTTGCCATTAGCATTACATAGTCATGGAATAACAATTCAAAATCAAGCTTTAGCTACAGGCGGAAAGATGAGAGAGCGAGTTATTTCCAGTTTTAAAAAATGGATGGTCTTAACAAGTTCCAAAACTTTGTAAGTAAGCCTCAGCTAGAGAAAGATAAATCATTGATGCTGGAGAAAGGCAATCCGTCCGATAAAATACCCAAAGTCCTCCACTTCTTCTCACATCTCCAGTGTTCAGGCCTGAGACAGATATTAGACACCTACTGTGCAAACATGACGGCATTTACTGGACTTTCCATGAGTCAGTCAGTGGATTTTTCCCAATTAATCTGAAGTGAGTTTAGAGTTAGAGGATGAGAATGACATTACTGCTTCTCAGGGAGGCTTCACTTGGGGCAGGGCTATTCCATTACTTTAAGGGCAGGTGTACCTGTGTACACCTGGGCAGCACAGTGTTGGATACAGATCAGTTTAACCCCTGCACCTGTTGGCTTTGAGGTTCTTGAGCCGTGCCTCCAGGTCGTTGAGCAGGTTGACTTTCTTGCAGCACTGGGAGCAGTAGACGTCCATCTGCTCGCTGTTGTACAAGTGCCTCATCTTCCGTGGGGTCTGTCCAGCGCTGCAGGGACACAGCACCGCACACAGCCCCGCAGGTTATACACCGGGCTGACTCTGTTCAATCTACCCACAATGCACTTTGTTTAAATAATGCATGCCATACAAACATGAGTGTCCTTCATTGCTTATATAAAATCATGAGTATTCAAAGCTTGTTAGAATTCATTAAAAAATGTGGTGAGATCCTCAAAAGTTTGAAGTGCAGCTAAACTGAATATTGACCACTACCCCCACGCCATTATTGTCCATTTCCACTGAAATTAATCTTGAGTGGTGAGTGTGAATGTTACCTTGGCACGTAAACGCCGGAGTATGTTGAGGATGTTCAGGTGCTTGGGTCATAAATAATAGTGCAGCACGGGCCAAAAGATGCATTATAACAGGATTGGCCCCTTTCCCATTCCCATCAATAAAGCCAGGGTATCTGTGTGGCACGCAAGCTGAGAGGCAGTGTGTCTATCAGTACAAGAGAGGGTGGAGCAGATCTGTCCTGGTGTGTGTGTGTGTGTGTGTGTGTAGAGGGGGGGGTGGCACTGTTTTGAGCCTCTGCAGTCACACCTCTTGTCTCATGTTTACAGAAGACAATTTGAGAGCTTCGCAAGTTTGACTTTACCACCAATTTATGAATTTAAACTGTCAAAATAACAATCTGTGGAGCTGACAGCGCAGTCACCCACACGATACAACCCCTGGTGGATGGCTCAGAACAGGATTAAAAAATGGTTAAAAAGTTACTTAACGCTTCCCTGCAGAAACTCACTATCAACAGATGGACAGGTTTTTAAAGTGTCGGACTAAGTAAGGTTCATGCGGGTTGTTCTATTAATAAACTACTTGTTGTACAACATTTGGTTGCACGAGGCAACGTGGTGCTGACATTGACCTTTGAGGAACCCCAGTGCTGCCACACCCTCCTCCTTGGGCAGAGCCATTTAACAGACTAATGTGCGTTATTACTGTGCTGTAATTGCAGGCACAAAGGTACAGTGGCATCGGTTAGTTCAAAGTGAATGCCTTCAAATTCACCGGCTAAGGGCTGATGTCATCTACACATTAGATATAATCAAGAATGACGCTGGAGTTTCGTTAAATGGGCTGTTCCTGTGAGAGGCTTTTAACCATACCAGGCCTGTTTTAAATTAGTCATCTCAACAACAACTGGTTTGGAAAGTATCCTAATCAACACAGAAAAATTAAATGGGTCGCATGGATTAGGCAAATTGTGAGGGATTGAAGGCCTATTAATGACACTTCACCAGGCTATCTGAAGTCAAAAGTAATGAGTTTTAAATCTGTACTTCTACAAGGCAGCAGTCAGGTGACCTTATAGAAAAGTTCCAGTAGGATTAATACAGTAATGAGTTTAGGGGGCAGTATGGGACATCAGGGGGCGACAGACATCAGATGTCAGGGGGCTGTTGAGGCCACAAATGAACAGGAGTGCACAAAGTTTGGCATGAAACAACCTGCTGAGTTTGGGTGATAGAGGACTGACCCATAAAACAATCGCTAGTACATAATAATGTTATGCATTACATAGGGTGCTATGCTAAGCCAACGTGTCTGTGTGTGCGTGTGTGTGTGCGTGCGAACGCACGTGTGTGTGTGCACGTATGTGTGTGTACATGCTTGAGTGTGTGTACATGTGTGTGCGTGTGTGTGTGAGTATGTGCGTGAGTGAGTGTGTGTGAGCTGACCTGGATGGAACAGAGGAGCCCAGGTCAGAGTATCCGTTGGTACGCGTTTCATCATCAGGGCAGGGGCTGCTGGGGGTGAAGTCCACATCCTCTCCCTCTCCATAGTCCTCAAACTGCTCCTCATTCAGGGACAGGTCAGAGGTCACCGAGGGGTTCATCTGACCACACCTGCAACCACAGCCACAGGTACCCATCGAAACTTTGTACTCTATTTTTCTCCCCATTACCCTCTGTTTTTGTCTAATTTTCACTAAATGTATAATCAATAAAACCATCACTATGTAAAAACAGCTGAATGATATTATCACAAGGCTCTATTCAACATGATTTAATGGTGCCCTAAATATTGGCAGGTACAGCAGGAAATTAAGCTTTTTTCTAAAAGGTTTCCTGGTACTCCGGTCAGGTTAATGAACAGCCGTTTACGTATTACAGATAATTCACTCTTATAAATGAAATAGAACACTCTGAATAAGACTCCACTCCAGTAAAGGGTGTACTGACTTGTCTCCGGGTAGGAACAGCCCTCCGAGTCCCTCGTCTTTGTCCCCGGACCTCCCCCCCTCGGACGTTTCCGAGCCCGGGGTGCTCTCCACGGCGCTGTCCATGTCCGACTCTCTGCCGCTCAGGCCCTCCTCATCGGGGTACAGCTGGCAGGTGGGGTACGGCCGGGTGCAAATGATGATGGGGCGCCCCGATTCCTCCTCCTCCTCCTCCTCCTCCTCACGCTGTGGACACAACAGAGCTGCAGATTAACACGGGCCATTCCGTCACACGCACACACACACTCCGTAAGCCGCTCTGAGCGTCACATAACAGCATCTGCTAAAACAATCAAATGTAATAGAGGTCTTTCCATTAGTGATTACCAACCACACAATATCATAATAGGAATGACATGTTAAAAATGCCCTGTTTTATGAAAAGGCCATTGTTAGGTTTCTTTTGGGTGTGGGACACGTATATACATGACTGCAAGTCTTGAAAAAGGGTCTGGTAAATGCAAACACTTTGAATGTGGGGGTTTGGGGGTTTGGGGGTTTGGGGGGTCATGGACTACTGGGTCCCTTTCTGCTGGGAACGGCGGGGAGGTCACATAGGCAGAGGCAGTGGGGGGGTTAAAGGTCACGAGGCAACCTATTCACTTTCCCTGCCCTCCCACAAACACAAACTGCTCTAATCCAGTGTAACGCAAAGAGCGCATGGTTTCACCTTGGCAGCGCAAAGCGTGTGAACACAGGTGCAGGAGGGACAATGGGAACCAGTTACACAGGTCAGTCCAATAACACAGGGAAAGGCACGCAGGTACAGCGCACACTCTCACAGCTTTATACACATTTAGTGTCTAATGAGCGTACTAGCCAGGCAGGTCTCCATTACTCTCTCTATTACTCTATCACACACACACACACACACGTTTGGAACAGAAGATCTTGCACTCAAGGCTTAACCCAGAACCAGAAAATAGAATCATAAAAAAGTTGTTACACTGCAAATCTAACAATCATCACAAACTAATAGCTACACTAAACTACCACACTGAGGCCTATATCTTACAATAGACCCTCACTGTGTGGCTCTCGGCAAGTCTACCAATGGCCCGTAAGATGCGCCTGTACTCATAAGGCAACACTACGCTGAACCTCCACAAGAAACACCATCCATCACATCCCAGTCCTTGAATGAATCTCCTGAAAAATGCCACCCACTGTTGTAAGGACTCGTCACACAATGCTGTGTGAACGGTTTATGTCTCACACAGACTTCACAAAACATTTTTTTTAAATTTCACAAAGGAAAGTTTTTTTTTTTTTTAAAGGGTTAACCATTGCGCTCACCCAATTTAAAATTGAAGAAATCTTCTTGGTGTGCTCACATAGATAACAAACGATTCAAAAACAAATAAACGGATTGCAGTAAAAGATGAATACAGTGCTTTTTATTTTAAGATTTTTTTAATAGTTAAAGCACAAAGGAACAAATGCACATATTATTTGAGTGAAGACTTCTTCAGTGTGCTGCTAGTGCGAACAATGCCTCGTACTTTTCAAATTGACTGTGTCCACAGGTGTCTCACACGTTCCTTAATGAGTTCCTTAATTGGGGGTAATTAAAGGCTATTAAAGACATCTGGTGTAAGCCCTTCATAAATCAGTAGTAAATACACCTAGTTAAAAAATGTTTCAGTTTCATCTCTTTATCTATCATATATATTGGAAAAAAAACATTTGTTTGTCCTATGGCAGGCCAAAAAATATATAGGTAATAGGTTGAACAAAAAATATTTTTTTTGTTCACAATAGTTCGGTAAAATCTAAAATATAATCAGTAGGTATGTTGTTCCGTTGACTGGAGATTTAAGGACTTCCATTCCTGCTTTATGTGGAATATTACTATACAACGAATAAATATCCACAGCAACAAGCCAATCTCCCTCACCTATGTTAGGTATAGACTGTCATTTTGTCATAGAATGTATGGTGTCCTTTAAATATGGCAAGGAACCAATTTCTTAAAGGATCCCTTGTAATAAATGTATATATTTTGGGTAAAGCATATAAAATTGGTGCAATAGCATTTTTATTTGTCAGGTATTTTGTTCAGACAGCCATTTATTTTAGAAACCAAAACTCAAAGTGTATCTGTACTCTGTAATTAAGAGTACGGTTGAAAGTTACCTTTCCATAAAACATCAAATCTTTATTCCTTTGTGCGTTAACAATGAAAACATGTTAAATAAATTTTAAAAAACACTGAAATGAACACAGTTCTCACCCCATTCCCTGTGTCTCTGTGTGCGGTTATTAGCCTCAGAGCAGCAGCAGCCCAGCAGTTTCCCAGTTAGTCACAGCAGACACAACTAACTCCTGCCATTCTGACCCATCAACAGTGCCAACCCCACTGACACAGCTATGGGTGGGCAGGGGGAGGGGCCTGTACTGAGGGATTAGAGGCAGGATCATGGAGGGGGGTCTGATGAATGCAGGGGTCTGTAAAGAGGGGTGCTTAGTATTCTATAATGGCTTTATTGCCCTCCCCCCCCCCCCACCCCACCAAAAAAGCCACACAGCAAGGGGTCAGGCAGCCAGCCCAACTTGAACCCAACACATATACGTGCACACATATACACACACGCATATGCATGCAGACACATATACACACACACATATGCATACACATACACACACATATACATGCATGATGCAAACACACACACACACACACACACACACACACACACACAGCAACAAACACGAACAAGCATGAATACACACACAGACAGACACGCACGCACATACACATATACACACGCATATGCATGCACACACACACACAGACACACGTATAAATGCACAGTGCACACACACACACGCGCACACAGCAACGAAACACAAACAAGCACGACACGCACGAATGCAGGCACAGACGGACACGCACACACTCAGAGATTAGTCTTTGAAAAGAATGACCTCTTTAGTCAGCAATGGATTAACAGGTATTAATCCTGGCTAAGTGAATAATCTAGTTATTCTGGTCCAGGTAAAATACACTTTGAATGAGACTAGTGGCTCTAGCTTTGCTTTGTTTTTTTTAAAAAACATTACATTTACGTAGGTGTTTTAGTGTTTTAAGACGTCAAATCGACCTGCGGTTCACTCGGGTCAGAACTATTGTTGATACACTGAATATATCAACTTTTTGCACACGCAAAACTAATAACGCAACCGACGATTGGTGCAAAACCAATACAGTGACCTGTGTCATTGGCCTTAGTAAATCAGGCCCATAGTGTTTCTAGCTCTGCAGGAATATAGAGCTTTGGAGGAATGAGCAGAGAATCTGGCTGTAAAACCAGAGACAGAGACAGCTGTACTCCAGTCTTCAGACACACTGGAAAACTCACACGCTGATGCTGACTCTATAAAGCAGTTTACTGTGATGTAGTTGCACGGACCACAAAGGCTAAAATGGTATTTACTAAGCGCATGCCAAAATAACCCCATCTTGACCAATCACTACAAGTAGGTATATACAATACCCTTCATTGCTTTACAAACACTACTTACGGGGGTAAGTAGCGTTTGTAGTGTTAGCCCCCCGCCACACCTCAGCCCCACCCCCTTTGCCTAAGCCCCACCCCTTTCTTTAATGATAGACACAGGATGTGAACCGTGGCGCTCCTCAGCTGTCCACACAGGGGGCTAATTAGCAAGGCTGCAGAAGGGGAGGCTTGAGAGGCAGCGCAGCGCTGGCAGGTAGACGCTAATCAGCGGGAGACCCACAGAGAGTCCCCGTCAGGTTCACGCCACATTCCAGCGTCTCTCTCTCACTGCTTCCTCTTTCCCATCCTCTATCGACACACAGAAAACACAGACGCACGCGCGCGCGCACACACAGAGGGCGCAGGCAGGTGGACGTGGTACACACACAGAGGGCAGGCAGCTCGGGGCGATCCGTAACTGCCGACAGGGCCAAACCTAGAAAATCAGTTGGGCTGCCTGGCCTGGCTTGCTTACCAAATGTTCTGCGGCTTTGTATGGGAAGGGCTTAAGAAGCAATACTATGGCTGTGCTCCCTCCCCCTGGCATTCTACCATGGACAGCACTACTGGGGAAGAGAGAGCGTGTGCGTGCGTGTGGTTTTGTGTATGTGTGTGTGTGCGCGCGCGCGTGCGTCTGTGTTTTCTGAGAGTGTCGGTGCGTCTGTGTTTGTGTGTTCATCTGTGTATCTGTGCGTGCGTGTGTGTGTGTGTGACTGTGAGTGAATTTCTGTGTGTGTCTGTGAGTATGTGAGTGCATGAGTGTTGCATATGAGCGTGTGAGAGCACGTCTTTTAAGCGACGGCAGTTGTGCGTCCGTATAGATGATATGGGAATGGTGTGGCTGGTTTCCTCCTTGTGTGTGTCTGTACGGATGATATGGGAATGGTATCTCTGCCAGCACTGCGTGTCATACTGAGTGTGAATGCCAGTCACCCCTCTTTTCCTCTCTCTCTCTCTCTCTCTCTCTCTCTCATTTGTTGCTCCAGACTATAACAGATTACAGTGAGTGTGTGAGTGTGAGGCCACATGCCTTTCTGTCCTCTCCCTGCCAGAGTCTTCCTCTCTTTACCCCCCGGTCTCTCTCTGTGGAATATTTATAGCACTGTGTGAGCTGATGCAGCCCCATTGACTGTGTGAATGAGAGCCGGCCGTTAGCTCTCCGGTGGCCTCAGACTCCACGCCCATGACACAATGGGGCTCAAACCCCCGTTTCGGGGGAACACCGCGGCGGCCGTTAGGGGCCTACCGGGGCTGAAGAGCGGCCTGAATGAGAGCATTCAGCCGTTTGGCCGTTTGGGGAAACTGTGAGAGGAGGTGATTTAATCAGGTCGACAGGTTTTTTCTTTTCTTTTCTGGACGGGGTTCAAGTGGCGGCTCTGCAAACAGCCTGCGCGACTGCAAACCGCCGTTAGAGCGGTGGGAACAGGGTGGGGTACGGGCTGACGGAGGTACGGGGTGTGTAACGCGATACCGGATTTTCTACTCTACCTGACTCTTACGCAAGGCTAGCCCCAACAGCCATAGAAACATAATATATACGCGGGAGGGAGTGAACGCAGGAATACGTCATTCAAAGGAAGCTCTGTACTGCCAAGGGAAAATCAAATAACACCCAACACAGGACACACTCAATGGAGTAACCATATTCTCTGTTTAAGCACTCATAGTTAGCATGCGCTTGACTTAAGCAAGCCTACGTACTTTTTCCAATGTTTGTCCATACCCTTTCTTCATACAACTTAATATTTGGGTTAAAGTCATGTAACCATTCTGCACTTTAAGTCGATTAAATGTAGCATGATCTCCAACGCATAAATACAACAACCTAACATAGTAGTCTCCTTTTTAAAGCAATGGCCTCGCAACTTGTATGAAATGTTTGAAGCGTTCTCGAATATGAGTTTAGAACAGGGGAATATGAAAAAATTAAATGTGCTCTGGGCTTATATACTCTATATATCTCAGTATTATGAATTCTGACATGTTATTTTGCAATGCAGCGTTCTATAGGGCTTTGGCGTGAGCTTCTGCCTCCTCCTGGTTCACCCGCTTTACTGTAATGCCAGACAGCGCACCGGATTGCTGAAATCAAATACCCCTGTGTCCTGTGTTCGTTTATACCTCACTTTCCTCCTATCAAACAGCTCTTATCTTGTTAGCACACCTTCGGAACGCCAGCTGCAGCCCCCCCTTGTCACTCAGCCTCCTGAGAGCTGCCCTTGAGCCGTAGGGAAGCCCGGGAACGGCGTTCCCATTCCGGGACCTTGTTATTCCTCCTGTCTAATTTGAGGAAGAGAGCGGGGAGAGGCGGGCGGTCCCAGGTGAGGGGTGGGGATTAGAGCGAGGGCAGTCCTTCTTACTGATGAGGTCAGTCTGTTCCACAGAGCCTTGGCACGCACAATCTGACCTCGTCCTCAAGGACAAGAACAAGCGGCGATTGTGAAAAAGAAAACGTCGGTCCGGAGGACACCTTGAGGCGCTCGCTCGTACGTTTCCTCGCCGCGTGCGCTCAAGAACACGCGCTGAGATCACGTGTTCACACCGCGCGCTCGCCTGCGCGTCTGGCATCGATCTCCAGTGCCGTGATGAAAACGTCTAACGCTACCTGAATGTGGAGATAGAGAGAGTGGAGTAAATGATTCAGCCTGGTGCTCTGCCACCTGCGTGACCTGTGTGAGGCGCCGCGGTGCTGTGTCAGGACCCTGATGTTAGGCTGGGCCTTTTTACACTGGGCCCGACTGAGCATGCTCACTGGGACTGACCAGGCCCACTGGTGCACTCTGCCACCAACCCCACCTCACTCCTCCCCGCTCTCTCCCAATTCTTCCAAATAGAAAATGTTTGTTATTGCTTTGGCAATTGTCTTATCCCTTTGCCAAATCTTGAGATAAGTCAAACCATCTCACCTCATTGGAAATGTATTTGTCTTATTTAGCAAAAAAGTAATAAAAGATTTAAAGTCTAAATATGAGCCTAAAATACTTGTTGAGACTCGTTTTTAGTTTTTTTTCGCAGTGTGGAGATCAGCAGTGATCTGAGTGCTTCCTCTTCACATCGCACGCCACAGCATGACATCACATTTATCACTGCCCTCATTGACTAAAGGACTTGGAGCGCCGGACAGGTTTATCGCCGCTGTAATTGGCAGTTATTGTGGAAGAGAGCTCTGCTATAAAGGTTTGTGCCACCAATTCCTGCGCTCACAGAAATATGCCTATAACTCAAGACTTCTTTAACAAGCTCTTCTCTAAGCCTCACCACCCAGACTGGAAGGTGAAAAAAAACACACACCCTGACAGAATAAGGAAATAATAACCTGTAACTAAGGAGATAGGTCACTTGCAGGCTGACCTCTGTGTAATTCACTCGTGAGGGGGAGTGTAAGTGCAAAGCAACAACAGAGTCTGTTAAAAAGCCGGTCATGCAGAGGCCATGGCAGCCCCCACCCCCACCCCACACCGAAAAGCCGTTCTTCAGCAGTAGTCTGTCCTACATTATTTATTGGGCCTGTCTGTGAAGAATGGATCAAAGAGAGGGTTAGCAGAACGTGCAATGCCTTTTCACCGAGCTGCGGCCCTTTAGAGGTTAAACCGTGGCTACGTTGTTTTCCACAGTCAGACTCGGGTATAGAGACACAGGGCTGGCTGGAGATGCTACTGCTGCAGAGCCTGGGGTTTGTACTCAAGACTGGGCCAGCAGACTCCCCCTTCTCCTCCTCCTCCTCCTCCTCCTCCTCCTCCTCCTCCTCCTCCTCCTCTCCCTCTCTCTGAGAACGAGATGTAGCACAGCTCTCTGGAGAGGCAGGTCTTCCCCATCTATTATTCACAGCCAGCGCAGCAGAGTGGAGGGCAGCGCATCTGGGCGTCTCTCGTACCGAGAAGCTGCCGCCGCTGCCAGGGAGAGGCTGCTGGGGGATGGAGACTGGAGGGAGGTGCAGTTTTTTTTGGAGACGGAGACTGACTCTCAGACTGGAACAGTGCTGTGAAGTCGCTCTGTCCGTAAACACACGTTCTCAGAACCCGTGCTCAGAAACACGCTGTTCGGTCGGAGCGACTACTGCTCAGTCACAAGCAGTCCGTGAAGTACGGGACAGGAATGATTAAAAAAGGGCTTTCGAGCCAAATTTAATGAAACTGACGCACCATCAGGCAAATAGTGAATGTTAAGGTCCCGCTGTGTGCCAAACCAGCTGAACGTAATTGCACTCGGTTTGGGATCGTCGGGTCAAACACCCCAAGCAAGCCCGATTATGGCGGTGGTTATCAATTCATTACAGTCCAATTACAGGGTTTTTACTGTCATCTGAGAAAGGGGCTTCAGTAATGTGAAATAAAAGATTGCCGTTTCTGGCCCTGCTTTAATCCCCAGTAAGCACTGAAGGGTGAAATGTGCCTTCAGAACTGGGCATACCTCATCAATCTCACCTGAACAACACCCCAAATCCCAACCTGAACACAAGCACCTCAGAACACAGTCACATCTGAACACAGTCACCTCTAAACACAGTCACATCTGAACACAGTCAGCTCTAAACACAAGCACCTCTGAACACAGTCACATCTGAACACAGTCACCTCTAAACAGTCACATCTGATAACAGTCACCTCTGAACACAGTCACCTCTAAACACAGTCACATCTGAACACAGTCAGCTCCTCTAAACAGTCACATGTTAACACAGTCACCTCTAAACACAGGTTCCTCTGAACAGTCACCTCCGAACACAGGTTTCTCTGAACACAGTCGCCTCCGAACACAGGTTCCTCTGAACACAGTCGCCTCACAGTACAAGCTGTGCCAATGCATTCAGAGCACAGAAGCAAACACAGCAGCAAGACATCCGTGTAGGAGCATCGGCTGACTCATCCCCTGGCAGTGTAGAAACGGCTAGAGGCAGGGCAGCATTACAGCAGGAGAGGGGACTCTGGAGGAACCTGTGGGGGGGGGGGGGGGTTCGGGTACATTAAACAGCACAGGTGGAAATCTTGGGGTTCAGGGGTCAGTCACAATGACATATTCTCACCCTCAACGTGACTGCAATGTGCTCCTGCTTTCCTCAGGGGCTGTTGTGAAATGCGTCTGTGTGGCATCAGTCATACCACAGCTCCCATATAATGCTTTTACATTACAGTCATAACGCTTATGACATACTCAGTCCTCTGTCCATATCAAGGCATTCTTTCTACCTTTTTTCTTTTAAGTGAAAGACTTGTTTGAATAAATGCAGAGGTACAGCTCTGTTTCTTGGCTTTAACACTCTAATACAGTATATTTCAGTGAGGAGGACTGAAGAAATGACTCCTTGTAAATTTATGTTTCACTTATGTAAAGATATGCAGATATGCAGTGATAAAAAATACTTGTTATTTATGCTTTGACCATAGCTAGCTAATGTTTTACTGAATTCTCTTTCAGTGATCTAAACACAGAATATGTTCTTTGAAAATGAAAATCAATGCAAATATGTTCATGCTATCATTATTAAATAGAAAAACACAAGCACACACTCTCTCTCTCTCTCTCTCTCTCTCTCTCTCTCTCTCTCTCTCTCTCTCTCTCTCTCTCTCTCTCTCTCTCTCTCACACACACACACACACACACACACACACACACACATACAGAAACACACTCACAGGTGCAATGGGTTTGTTTTTTAATTACACAATTATGGTAATTATTGGATAATTAGGTTTTCAGGACATTAAAACACCCACCCTTTAAAAAAAACCTTTTGAACAAGAGCCAACTAGTTTAATTCACTGTGTGAGAAAGAGTCTAACATCAATATTACTCTAATTAAAGAAACTGCCACATTCTATTCTCCCAGGTTCTGTGCTGAAACTCCACACAATTTCATACTCAACGGGCCATTGATTTCTACCACTGCATCGAGGGGAAACACTTGACCATGCATTTTAGGGAGGTAAGCAGCACTCTATTGATTTCTGAAACAAATTCTAATATATGTTTCAAGGGATTGTGATTCACTAAACTGGTGAAAGCACTGACCAAGCAGGTCACACATCCACAGAGTCTCAGACAGGACAGACCAAGCAGGTCACACATCCACAGAGTCTCAGACAGGACAGACCAAGCAGGTCACACATCCACAGAGTCTCAGACAGGACAGACCAAGTAGGTCACACATCCACAGATTCTCAGACAGGACAGAGAAGAAGGGAAAGAATCAGATGTTTTTGTCTAAAAGGAAGTCAAAGGCTGTCCTGCTACTTCATCCACTGCCTCTCCACTGCTGTGCAGTGTACTTGGCTGGATAAAAAGGGGAAGAGGGGAATGAGAGAAGGGGAGGGGCGTAGGAAGACTGACAAAACAAAACAAGCCTTTGGTGCAGGCAGGGTTTTGCGAGCGTTTGCCAGGCGGGGCCTCGGAGGCGAGATCGCAGCCTCTCTCAGCTCAGCTCCGCCCGTCTCTCAAGGACAGGCAGCGCTCTGCAGAGGAGGCTCTTGCCTGAAGATGAATCTCACAGAGCTGCTGCAACCTGGATTGATTCTGCTTACTCCCTGCACATTGGTTTCCCCCGTCCTATAACACACTGCCTGGAAAGACACTTTATCATGGTGTGCTGGCTATATTTAGACCCGCTCACTGCGCCCACACCGGGGCTCACTCAGTCCCATAGTCTGCAGCTCTCAGATAGCTCTAGTGTCCACTTAGAATGCCCCTCATGATGTAAAAAACACTGGTCGGAACTCATAGACATTGGCTGTGCTATATTTTCACATGAAATGAAAGATCCATTTAGACCACGCTTTCATTTCAAATGCTGCACTTGGCGTCGGCATATAATGCAACACTATTATGCTTGTGCATTTATGACTCAGCCCTGGATATGAGTTGTTCCAACTTCCCACACATTCAAGGAAAAAATAAAAAAACAGAGACCAAAGATGTGCGGGAACAAAGGAGTTGTGATTTTGTGGAAGGATACATAGAGTAAGGTTAGAATTAAATTTCCCCACCTGACACCGCAAGACTCCGCCCCTCTCTTTACGAGAGTGTCACCCGAAGGCGCAGTTACTGAGTGGAAAACCACCGCTGCATCCGACACAAACAGACAAACAGACAATCTGTGTCAAACCATGCCTCCAGGCAGGACGAACCAATCAGCAACTCGGAAGACTGGGTCACACCATGCCACTAGAGAATGGGCCGCTGTCAGACCTCATGCAAGCTTAGAATTGGTCTGAAATTCAAACTCTCCCCCCAGGCTGTGGTTTCTCTAAAACGGGTCACGTCTGGACGAGAGCTTACGCTTACTGTAAGTCATTTGATGATTTCCTCGTCATCGTTTGGGAGACACCTGCAAACAGCACCACAGGGGGCCTCTAATGACCCTAAATCACTTCCTATGGAGCTCAAGCTGTGCCTCCTTGGAGGATAAAGTGGGGAGCAATAAACACATTGGGCGGCTGCCTTCTGGGCCACTGAAGGAAGTCCTTTGCTGAAATTACCCTGTGAGTCAAACAAAAGGCAGCAAAATAAATCTTCCCAAGACGGTGAGAGACGTTGGCTTCCTGAGTCTGGCTGCAATGCAGGGAGGGGACAGAGGGGTGGGGATCTCTCCCAGCAGCACTCACACTGGTGCCCACATCGCATAGGGACATTGGTTAAACACTGCCCCATAGGCTCTCACACTGGTCCTCACATCGCATAGGGACATTGGTTAAACACTGCCCCATAGGCTCTCACACTGGTCCTCACATCGCATAGGGACATCGGTTAAACACTGCCCCATAGGCTCTCACACTGGTCCTCACATCGCATAGGGACATCGGTTAAACACTGCCCCATAGGCTCTCACACTGGTCCTCACATCGCATAGGGACATTGGTTAAACACACACTCGTCCTCACATCGCATAGGGACAAGCAAAGGATCAACAGGAGCCACCAGGGCCTTTTCTGTCGGTTTTAGGAGCCCTCTCTTCGACAGGGGGCGTAAAAAGGGAAAGTGAGAGGTGTCGACTGGAAGAAAAGAGCGTGTGACGGGTGAGAGGAATGTGCCACAGAGACAGACTTCGGGAGGAAGCAGGTGACGTGTTGACACCGCTCTCCCGAGGGGGACAGCTGTACCGGGGTTAGGCTGTGCGAGGGGTCTGTGATTGACGGAGGCAGGAGATCTTACACTGAGGGGACACAGACTGGTTCCGTTGCACTTTTCAACTGCTGGATATTCCATGAGGTGTTTCACCTCGATCTTTACACGATGGAAAACATGGAGGCTGAACGGACACTGCAGTGACAGAGAGGCTGACGTGGATGTTGCAGAGGCTCGCAGCGCTGGGGAGGGGCTGGTAATGGTGTGCACACCGCCCTCATCACAGCTTCTGCTCTCTGTGATCTGCTCACACGCTGTTATGATGAATCCTGACCACAGACACAGTCTGATCTTAGAGCCATGGCACGTGCTGGTAACACACTGCAACGTTTCCCTGAGCTCTTTGGAGCACTTACTAAACACACACACACAAACACACACAGACACACACGTACACACATGCGTTTACACACACACACACACACACACACACCACACACACACACACACACACCACACACACACACACACACACACCCACACACACACACACACATGGTCACACATGCTCACACACACGCGCACATGCACACACACACACACACACACACACACACACTAACCCATACATACACACACACACATACACACACACACACACTAACCCATACATACAAACACTCTAACCCACACACACACACACACACACACACACACACACACACACACACACACACACACACACGAATGTGTACTCAGAAACTCGCAAAGATATGCAAACACACAAACACATGTAGCCCAGGACACCTAATGGGTGAAATCCACAGTTATAAACCAGCATTTCATGTTTCTCAGCTCCTGCCCTGTCAATTTTCAACCAACCAATAAAAATAGAGGAAGCAAAACAAAAACAGAAGGGCCCAAGCCTTGTGACTACGGAAGAAATACAAAGCCCTCCTCCTCCTCCTCCTCTACACCTCCTTGACCTTTACTGTCCTTTGAAAGCAAAAGTGCTGAAAAGCAACACAGCATCTGACAGGGAGGTCTGGGAGCAGCAGCAGGAGGTGAATAAAGTGCGTGACAGCCTCCTCTTGGACCCACAACTCCACAGCAGTCAGGGCTATCCAGCAATAACCCCCAATAACCCCCAATAACCCCCCGCCCAAACCCTGTCCCTCTCCTGCATCTGTCAGGATGACTTCCCCAGCTGCTGCGTGACTGTCACTCAAACCCCCCCCCCCCCCCCCCCCCCCCAAGGGGCTCGTACCCGCTGCCCTACCCTTCGCTCCCACTGGCGCGAACAACCTGATGCACACGTCCAGCTGAACCATGAGGGAACCGCGCGGGGTCAGCCCTGACCGTGCGCAGTCAATCTAAACACGGTTGAGGAGCGGCGTGCGGGGCCGGGCACATTGAGGGCGGAGCCCCTCTCTCGGTGAGAAGTGCGGTCAGTAGAGGTGAGAGGGAGCGGGAAGAGCTAAGCACCTCTCACATCCACCTGCTGTTGTTTTTACTTTTTTTTTTCTACTTGTCACAAGAGAGATGCATTGATGCTGACAAGACACGACAAGTCCAGACAGATAGGATTCAGCACACAAAGGCTGCTTAACATAAGAGGGGACTTACTCCTTTTGCCAGGAACGGATTACTTAGTATTCACTGCGTTACTAGGCACTCATCCTGGCTACAGGAAGTAATCTAGTTACTCCTTCCTGGTGAAGTATAGTTTGAATGAAAGGGGATCCTGAAAGCGGACCTTGCTCTCATTTGTTTGTGAAAGCACAATAGACTTTATATCAGATGCGGTGTAGGAGGCACTAGCCCAGTTCCAGTTAAAAACCTGAGCCTCCCTGTGAGTCCTCCATACACACAGGGCCTCCTCTTTACTGGTGATGATAACGAGACAGCGCTAACAGGCTTCCTCCAGATTCACTCGTTTCCCGGTCAACAGCGGCAGGCGCACAGCTCACACAAAACTCATGTTATTGCAACCCAGGTTCCGATAAAAAAGCGAGCCTCACTTCCTCCCCCGCCTCCCAAACTGCTGTTTTGAATTGAAACTGACCTTTTCCTCATGCTGTACAACCCCTACTTCCCTTTTAACAGTGTGTGTTCTCCTTTGACGCTGAGCAGAGACTGGATGTTACTGTGTGTGGCGGGGGACCTATCAGGACCCGGGGGCAGCGGGACCCCCGGCGGGAGGAGAAGAGCCTCAACTTTTCACATTGACCCTCTTCAGACCTGTGTGCGCCCCACGCCAGTCAGCCCGCTATCAATTAATCCCATTATCGTCAGAGGGAGGGCGAAGCAAGCGGAAAAGCCCTGCTGAAGGCCAGCCTGGTGCCCAAGCCCCAACACACAGAGACGGAAAACAACAAGAGAGAGAGAGAGAGAGAGGGGGGGGAGTGAGTGAGTGAGAAGTGAGAGACAGAGGAGGAAAGAGAGAAAGATAGAGAAGGAGAGGAAGAGAAAGAGAGTAGGGCAAAGAAAGATAGAGAAAGGGAGACAAAGATAGAGAAAAGAGAAAGAGAGAGAGAAAGACAGAGGGAGATAGAGAGAGAGAAAGAGGCCAGTACGGACGCACACCGCAGGCTCAGACAATGGACTTTGCTCCGCCGTGCTCCGTTCACCCCGGCAGTCCCCCCCCCCAGTCGCAGCGCAGCGCTGCCTCTTACCCAGTCGCTCACAGAGGGGGGACCTTCGCCCCCCTCGCTTCCATCTGCGCTGGCCGAACCGCCGTCCGCGGAAGACATCCACGGTCCGGTCCCCCCGGGTCCCCCGCGAGGGTGGCCCAACAGGTGAAGGCAGGCGGGGTCTGTCTGAGCGCCGGGCTGCGGGGTTTCTTCCAGTGTAATCCCCAGGGGAAGGAGAGCCGTTTCTTACGCTGCCCGCGCCGCGCTAGCTTAGCCTCTGAACGGGAGCTCGACTCACACACACTCTGCCTCGCGCTCACTCGCGCACGTTTGAACACACACACACACACACACAGACGCTACAGCTCTGGCAACAGTTGTCGGGATTAAACCACTCCCCCCCCACCACCCTCCTCCCTCTCCCTGGGCTGTTGCCAGGCAACTGACTTCGGCTGGGCCGTCCCTCTGTGGTGACATCAGAGGGGAGGCAGGTCTCGCATTGCAACACACTCTCCTCTCAGCTGCCCACACATTTGCATTTGAGCTTGTGTTCGTGAACAACCCAATGAGTATACTCAGGGAACTGTCGTTTCATCAACACCAAATCCCCAACCAATCAGATAAATTTAAAAACAGACAAAATAAAAGTTGATAAAGCCAAGGCAAAAGGCAGGCAGGGATTTGAGCTCCAGTCTCATAGGGCAGAGTGATAGTGAAGGTAAGTCCCATTCAGGAGTGTGACACTACTGCCCCCAGCGGGGGGGGGGCAGGTCCAAAAGTGGTGTGAGGCAGGCAGAGTAAATGCTAGCTCACAGCAGGCAGCCGGCTCTGAACATGCTCCCTCCATCCCCAGCTCCTCCTCGAGAGCACAGCGCACACAGCCACGGACGCTCCATTTGCCTGCCGGGCGACTCCCCAAGTCCATCTAAGCAAAATCGTTTGAAGGGCATGTGGAAAGGCTACAGGAATTCTGGGTAAATGAAACAGATGTTACAGAGAATATGGCCAATTTAACGTATTAGTCCTCCTCTCCTTCTGCTCAGTAGTCATAGAACATCTGTACCCCATGGCAATTAGTGAACACACGCATTGTCCTAAAAGACTATGCGCATGGGAAGGATTGACTTATCCTTATGTATCACTTTACAATATAAAAATGTAGGAGTATGTCAAAGTGTATTTTTACTTTCTTCCTTGTCTAGGACTTCTACAATAACAATGTCAAAATAACTACTGCAGTACACTGACATGTACACACCCACAGACAGTCTCTCTCTCTCTCCTCACACACACACAAACAAACACACACACGCACGTCCATTTCCGTGTTAATATCTGATCATATTACTTCCCCCTTGGAATAGAAATTAAACAATGCTGTTTTTTGTAACAAAACAACCATGTAATATAAGCATTATTGAAAATATTAAGCTTATAAACAATGCTTATGTTATATTACTACTTTCACATTACTACTAGGCTATGGTTAGAAACATTACATTTAGTTATGCAGAGGTGTGACGCTGTAACAATGGCGCTATGTACTTTACTTCACTTCCCTATTCTTTGTTCAATGTTCACTTTCAGGTGGAACAAGAATCTAGCCTTCAGTTATGATTCTAATACTATTAAAGCAATCACCAACGGAGGGGTGTTCAACAGAAACATGACAATGGCTCTAAAGACAGTCTAGAAAAAGCTGTGTATAAAACCAGTAACCCCATCCTGCCCCTCGTGTTCTGTCTCTCAGCTTTATCTCAATAGCATTTAGTACCCCTCTGCTCTATCTCACTACTCTACCTCCCTACTCTATGTCAATCCTATATCCCTAGACTCTATCACTCTACAGTGCCCTCCACAATTATTGGCACCCCTGGTAAAGATGAGTAAAAAGGGTTATAAAAAAATTCACCGTTTGGTGAATTAGCTTAATCTCACACTGAAAGAATTTGAAAAATCCAACCTTTAATTGAAGTAAATTTATTCTGAGAAAAAAAAATCCCTCATCAAGAAATAATTATTTTTAACAAAACCACGTGTGGAGGGCACTGTACCTCCCTACACTATTTTATTTATTTATTTATTTAACCTTTTTTTAACCAGGTTAGTCTCATTGAGATTAAAAATCTTTTTTTCAAGAGAGACCTGGCCAAGGCAGCAACAATATATTACAGACACAACAAAAAATTACAACATTTAATATAAAAGCAGACAAATAATCCAGTTAAAATGTTCATGTCAGGTTACACACGTGCAGTCTAAATATGTGGTGCAACTAAGGGTCAAAGCATTTACAAATTTCACTTTCCTCCATAACTTTAATCCATGCTTTAAAATCATTTAGTGATACAAGCTCCTGTAAATTCTCTATCATACTGCTATACTCCTCTGCTCTAACCCTTCCCTACTCTATCACACAGCTGTACCCTATCTCCCTGCCTGCCTCCGTCTCTCCCCTGTGCAGTATACCGCAGCCCTCTGTCTGGCTGCTACACCCCTGCTGCTCCACATTTCTGCTGCCCCACTTTCCCTGTAAACACACCCCTGCAGAGGGCTGGGTCCTGGTGCTGCACAAAGCCAGCGACACTCCCGCTAGCCTAATCCATCAAGCCCTTTGTCAACAAATACAGGGCACCTCGTGCACAAGCAACTTCTGCGTTATCTCGCTGTTGGGTCATTTTGTTTTGGCCTCATTCTTTAGATGCGAAAAGTTCCCCAGTGATTTCCGCGTCAGATCATGTGTCAACGGACACAGAAGCTCAACGGTGTCTTTTTTCAGGTAGACAGGGACGGAGTGGTGTGTTTGGTGAGTGTTACTAGGGAGATGGTAAAAGATAATCACCTGAGGAGGAATCTCTCCTTTATGGGTTTTCTTAGGTATTGGGCTGGGTACTGTAATTTGTACCGCGTGTACAGCGTAACCGAGGAGAGGTTCTCCTCGGTTACGCCGCCACTTTCATTACCGCTTGCAATTTGATTCCCTTCTCAAGCTGTATTATTCATTTGAAAAATAAGGTTCCAGGGTTGGATCCTCGAATATTAGCAGCACTTCTTAATTAAATCCAGCGAGTGAGAAGTAAAAGAAGAATTCTTGTATTCATCCATTCTCAGGGGAAATATAAGGCTAATCTAGTTGTTACAGAAGAACGAGGGGAAGCGCATTAACGAATAAAATCAATGGAAGCGTGCGGGAAACAAAGAGAGAGTGCGGGCAAAACCGTTATCACAAGAGGAAGAGCATTCCTGTGAAGGAGAAGTGCTTCAGCTCTGGGGGACTCTCGCTAACACACCTGGCCTGACGGTTTCTCCCAGCGCCCGGGACAGGCGTTACCGTCGAGCTGTGAAATCTCTGTTTAATCAAAACCCAGCCTTGAATGAAACGCTTGATGAGCACGGCTGACAACACTCAGCAGGTCTTTCCACAACTCGAGCGTTTGGATACACTACGAGGACACACATAATTACGAGTGTTACAGCATTAGATTTTCTGCAGTCTGCAGCAGTACCGCTATACAGTGTCATCTAGAGGAGGGTACATTCATTTGAATATTTAGTTCTAGCATTTAAAGAAAAACAAATAGTATGTCACGATAAAGCCTGCGGTTTCGCACTGTGCTTCTAGTCCCCAGTTGGTGGTAAAGCGTCCTGTGTGTAGCTGTGGTTGTCCGACGTTACTGATGTATGCAGAGACGTGTGAAACGACACAGCCTTGTGTTGGGTCAGTGTTTGCAGTGAAGAAATGGAATGGCCGTAAATGTGCGGTTTAGGGATGAGCAGCAGTGAGGTCGAATTATAGTAAACAGACAACAGCGCGAGCTGGCGTGAAACAAAGACAGAGTCGGGAAATGGAAAGAAATGAGAAAAATGGAAACCACAAGCTCGCTCCGCTACTGCAAATTCCTCCCTTCGGAAGGGTTGGGTTCAGAATGTTCACCGCACTTCCTGATGAGAAGTAAGACGTGTCTGACTTGGGTCAGGTCCAGGAGCTCATCTCTCTCTGCGCGTTCCCTTCATGGGCTGTGGTTTTATGTGGATCGTTGCTGCACTGCAATGCTTTGGAAATGGTCTCCGTGACAGCAAATGATGCTGCCTTCCAGGAAAACGATAAGAAGATTTACAAAGATTGACTGTTCAAGGTCAAAACCCTTATTTCAATGTCTACAGAGCCTTTTTATGTGCAAATTAACCACCAAACCAAGAAATATGAATGACAACACCTCTCTGCTTATTTGGGGCAGTAAGAGTGTCCCCTGCAGCCAGTTTCCTGTTGTGATGGCACAGGCTTGGCTCACAGAGGCACAGCGACAGGAAGGAGGTGCGGGATGATGATTTAATGTCCCTGTCCCCAACCTGTCAGCTGAAAATACACTGTCCATCCTCTGTTCCCCACATCTCTCTCACACTCATTTACTCACTCACTCACACTCACACACTCACACGCACACACGCACACACATGCACACACGCACTCACACGCGCACACACACACACACATGCATACACATGCACACACACATATTCACGCAAACACTCACTCACTCACTCACTCACACACACACACACATGCACACACACCACACATACACATGCAAACACTCACTCACTCACACACACACACACACACACACACACACACACACACACACACACACACATGCACACACACATATTCACACAAACACTCAATCACTCACTCACGCACTCACACACACACACACACACACACACATGCATACACACACGCACACACATACACATGCATACACACACACATGCATACACATGCACGCACACCACACATACACACACACACACACACACACACACACACACACACACACACACACACACACACACACACACACACACACACACACACACACACACACACACACACACACACACACACACACACACACACACACACAGACCATGC
Source organism: Synaphobranchus kaupii (assembly GCA_029718625.1). Lineage (NCBI taxonomy): Eukaryota > Metazoa > Chordata > Actinopteri > Anguilliformes > Synaphobranchidae > Synaphobranchus > Synaphobranchus kaupii. The sequence goes on from CM056379.1 coordinate 20,865,255, forward strand.
ACACACTCACACTGATATAGACATGTGTGCACAAGTTGCAGTGTGAAAGCCCAGCCCACAGAGCTGCCTCTGACTGGCCATCCACGTAAGATGGAAGCAGAAGAAGTGTGGGTGACCTTGGCAGTTAATTGCCAAATAGTTTCACATAACCACACCAACGAGAATCGACTTCACTCTGTGGAGATTTCAACTCCAAAACACTGCAGTCAGCGCTGCACTAATTCTACATATTTTCACAGCAAAAATACAAGATCATAATGCAGCACCTCAGCACCTGTTTACTGACGGACATATGAAAATATCCCAGGTTATCCGTGTGTGCTGTACTGCACGTCTGATCCTGTGTCTGGAATGAGGACCAGAAGGGTGGGAGAAATGGCTGGTTTGTGCAGTTTTGTTAGTGAGTCAGAAGAGCAGCTAACCACCCCGCTCACCGGGCAACAGCTGGACATTCTAAGGGCAGGTGTCAGGTGATCACACAGACCCACCCCATTATTTTAAACAGACCCACCCCACGCCCTGCCTCCTCCCCCATCTTCAGTCCCGCACGCACAAACCAATCAGAGCAAAATAAAAAGGCTGAATAAATGTGGGCCTCAGAGTTCAGTTCAACTGGCTCCATGGGGAGTTTAAGGACACAGCCACCAAGGGTCTGTAATGCACTCATATGCACTGGCAGGGCAGGGAGGGGATAGAGAGAATAACGGAGGGGATAGCTGTGGGAAGAAGGGAGGGAAAAAGGCAAAGAGATAAATAACAGGAAGGGGGAGGACAGAGTGAAGGTGACAGAGGTGAAGAAAGGGAGGGGTGGAGGTAGGGATGAGAGAGAGAGAGAGGGGGATGACATCCAGGAATACAGTACAAGGAGAGAGGCGGCAAGGAGCAGTCCTGTCTGATAGGGTAACAGGCACACAAATGTCTGCCCTGTGACAGGGTATCCATACGCAGCTGCAGCCTCTATAGTGGGCCACTGGCTGCAGGATGCAGGAGAAGGACACAGCCACATCCTGAGGGCCCCCACTGAGCTGCTGCACCCCCCCAAAGGGCTGTCCCATACTGTCCCTATGTTACATCACATCACATCACATCATAGGCATTTAGCAGATGCTCTTATCCAGAGCCACTTACGCTGCTCACATTCTTTTACAAACAATCTATTTATACGGCTGGATATTTACTGAACAGTTCACACCCAGCCAGATTTCCAATAGCTCATTTAATATGGTTATATCCTCCTAAAACCAGGCAATTCATTTTTGTCCCCTGTAGGGGACATCGATCTCTGGCGTTGATCTCAAGAACATATTATACTACAACGAATCCTACACTACAAGGGACATTCAATAAAAATAAAATAATATTTTTGAAAATACGTTCACTGCAACATGTTTTTGTCATCCGACTATGCATTATGTTAAACAATTTAAATAATTAAACTCTTTTTATGCTGGGTCTCAGGAAGATATACTGTAGTATGCTGTGGCTCATGTTGGACTTGAATTAGAAGCAGGAAGCCTTTTGATGGTAATGAACAGGCTTGACACAGTCAGCGCTGATCATTCTATAGAAAGTATGCAAAATGAGGTTGTTTATTGTTTTAGACTTCTTCCTTCCTCTTCTTCTTCTTCTTCTTCCTCTTTTGCTCTATTGCTATTGCTGGACCCTTGATGGCTGATACTACAATAATGATCAGGTCATTTGTTCTGACATCTTTCTCAAAGTAATTGATTTCACACAATGTTTTGCACTCTTTACTCTTAAAATGGTTTACTTGACACATGGACAAACATGGCAGTCTATGAATTACAGTGGCTTTAGGGATATCAACAACAATCCACAAAAATTCCACAAAATGCATTTAATTCCAGTATGCTGTAATTGTACTACAAGACCTTGCCTCAATCCAGCATATCTCACATACTTTTTTATCACTGCAAATTGTACAAAATACTGCAGTTTCTGTATACGCACATTGGATTCCAGTGTGTCTGTTCTCTGTCCCCCACTGACATTGACTTTCTAGAAAATGAGACTACTCACCCCTACCAAGCCCAGTTCTCTATTGGCTTCCACAGGGAAGAAAACAAACTGCGAAACACCGCAATCCATTTTCAACAGATGGGTACAAACACCACACGACTGGCCCTCTTTCCTTCCGTTTTCGTTCTTCCTGTGCTTATGACCACTTCACTTTTTACACTGCGTGCTGCAGTGGATGCCAAGGGTTTATATATGTGATGGAAATATAACAGTTCATTAACTGGCAGTAAACCTGCATAATGAGGGGAATTATACTGTGTTACAATGAAAGTAAACCAGGTCTGGTAAATGCCTGACATGGCTAGCATTGCTATACCATAGAAACCTCACCCTGGCTGACAGCAGTTAACAGTAGTGAAATAAATGTGTGTCTCACTCAGTGATCCAGCAGAATTGTGCCTGCTTCAAGCATTGAGCTGAGATGAATATTAAAAACCGTGGCATAAGCATATTTGTTCCCACAGAGGATGTAGCTAGGCTTTGGTTAGGTTTAGAACTTTGTTCTTAGGGCCTGATTTGCTGAAACCTTTAGCACGTGCAAAACATTTTGCACATACAAAACTAATAACACTACCAACGATTGGTGCAAAACAAATACTGTGACCAATCATTGGTCATGTTATTGGTTTTGCATGTGCTAAAAGGTTTTTCACATGCTAAAGGTCTTAGTAAATCAGGCCTTTAGTGTTTTAGGACTGCCAGAGAAAGCACTTTCATACTCGGCTGAAGTATCACCAAGGTGAAGTGAGGTGTGAATGATACATGTGTTGAGTCTCCCATGGGTAACAACAACCAACCCTTTTTCTGGTGTGAGGGCTGCTTTATGTAGTTCCCATATAGAAATGAAGATCCTGACATGTAAATACACCAGTCATAATCCAGTGACATAACTCTGAAGTCATAGAAATTGAGGCAGATTGATTAACCTGCAAAAAAGTGACTGCTAAAAAATCAACGTAGCCAAAAGGAAGCATCCATTACCAAACACACTCCACAGTGCACCCAAAGCAAATAAAATATGTCTATCTGAGTTCATTTGAGTGTTTATACCATCATTTTTTAAGTCAAACTATCGTTGAATCCTTTACTTTGTGCTGACCTATATTCTCTGTGGAAGTACGGCGGTGGAGCAAATTTTATTTGCTTTGAGTGCACTGTGGAGTGTTTAAGTGCGTTTTGTAGTGGATGCTACCGGTTACCATAGAGTTGCGCTAGCATTAGCGGGGACATGGCAAACACCTTCTCGTGGCGTCCCCCGTCAGTAACTTATGACTGCCAATCGCAGTCATAAGCGAAACAGAATTTGCCAATTTAGGGCCCTCACCCGGGCTGGTGCTCGGCTGCAGTCGGGGAGGAGAGCCGGTGGTGATTACTCCGCTGGCCTCCAACCCAGAATACTGCAGCTGAACACCGAAGGACTCACCTCCAACAAGATCAGCGTCATCGAGGAACTGGCCTATACCACCAAGGCCCTCGTCATCCTCCTCCAGGAGACCCATTGCTTTTCAGCAGATAAGCTAGTATTACCAAATTTCACACTAGCTGGGTCTATCCTAAGCAGGAAACACGGCCTTGCCACGTTTGTCCATGAAAGGCTGAGCTGGACTCTCGCCGATCAATCTCCGGCTGACTCGGAGATTGAGTGGTTGTGCGTGGACGTTGCCGGTTTTAAAATTGTAAACGTCTACAAGCCTCCCCCCTCGCGATTCACGCCGGTGTCTGTCCCGGTGTTCCCCCACCCCTGTCTCTATGCTGGCGACTTTAACTGTCAGCATGAAGACTGGGGGTACAATACCAACACACCCAACGGAGAGAACCTGGCTGCTTGGGCAGCTAACAACTGCCTGGCCCTGTTATACGATCCAAAGGGTGCAGCCAGCTTTCTCTCCGGTCGCTGGAACACTGGGACGAATCCTGACGTGGCATTTGCGAGTGTCGGTGCAGACAACCAGCTCCCGGACAGACGTGTGCTCGGAAAGTTCCCGCGGTCCCAACATCGACCATCGCTGATAACCGTGCCTAAACTCGTGGACTCTATCCCGAGTGAGCCGGTGAAGCGATGGAATTTCCGTAAGGCCAATTGGAAACGCTTCCGCCTCTTCACTAACAAATCCACGTGGCGTCTCCCATCGCCTAATACCAACAACGTGGATGAGGCATACCGGGACTTCTGTGGCATGTTAGTGAAAGCGGCCAAGAAATCCATCCCACGCGGACGTCGCAATAGCTACAAACCGTGCTGGGATGCGGAGTGCGAGAACCTCTACCGCGTTTTCCTTCGGGCTCCTGCCGGAACTGAGTCAAACAGGGCTGCTACAGCCCTGTTGTCAAGACTCGGCCGGAGGAGACAAGAGCGCTGGGAGGAGGCTGTCAATTCCATCGACTTCTCGCACTCCAGCCGCAAGGCATGGAGTATCCTGAACAACCTCACTGGCAGGTCAAGACACTCCCCTCGTCACTGCCCCATTTCTGCAAATAAAATCGCATCACAATTTGTGAAAAATGGGGTATACGAGGGTAAAGACCGCGTGTCATCACGACTCGTGGCAAAAGAAGTGTCTGACCTCTGGAGGGCCCCAACATCTAACAGCGATAACATCTCCGGTGAATTCACACCGGAGGAGTTCGCTGCCGCCCTCCAGCACCTAAAGCCAGGAAAAGCTCCGGGCCCTGATTCCATCTGCCCGGAGCTTATACTCCATGCCGCACCTGCCCTGAAGTCCTGGTTAAGAGCTTTCCTCTCTTCCTGCTTGCGCCAACTCAAGATCCCCAAAATCTGGAGAAGAGCCCTAGTTGTCGCGATCCCTAAGCCGAATAAGCCTGAAGGGGATCCTAAGAGCTACCGTCCCATCTCCTTGCTCTGCATCCCCTTCAAGATCCTCGAGCGTCTTATCTATGCCCGCGTCGAACCGATCGTCGACCCACTGCTCCCTCGGGAGCAGGCCGGGTTCCGACGCGGGAGATCGACCGTAGACCAAGTCACTTTGATGACTCAAGACATCGAGGACAGCTTTTCGTTCAAGAAGAAGGCCGGAGCCGTTTTTGTCGATCTGACGGCTGCCTATGATACCGTATGGCACCGCGGCCTCACCTGCAAGCTGCTCCGCCTGCTGCCGGACAGGCACATGGTCAGTATGATCCTGGAGCTTGTCCGAAATCGCAGCTTTAACCTTACCACCGGTAGCGGACAGCAAAGCAGGTTACGACGCCTCAAGAACGGCGTCCCCCAGGGATCTGTCCTGGCCCCCCTCCTCTATAATATCTACACTTATGACTTGCCTGATACAGTCTCGCGGAAGTATGCCTACGCGGATGACCTCGCGTTGGTGTACTCCGCTGGAGACTGGCAGTCATTGGAGGGGACTTTGAGCCAGGACATGCAGACACTAGTGGCATACCTCTGGAAATGGAGGTTGAAGCTCAGCGAGGCAAAGACGGTGTCGGCGGCCTTCCATCTTAACAACAGGGAGGCTAAACGTGAGCTCCAAATATATATTGGCGGAACACCCCTGCCATGCTGCGCTGAGCCAATCTACCTCGGCGTGACATTGGACAGGTCGCTCACGTTTCGCCGACACCTTGAGTCACTGCGCAAGAAGTTAACATCTCGTGTGGCATTGATGAGGCGACTAGTCGGGTCAGGCTGGGGCGCCGACGCAAGAACATTGCGTACGGCAGCCCTGGCCCTTGTTTACTCGACTAGTGAGTACTGCGCACCGGTATGGTGTCGCAGTGCCCACACCCGCCTCATCGATATGCCCATCAACGAAGCCTTGCGCATCGTGACAGGATGCCTGCGTCCCACCCCTGTGGACAATCTTCCCATTCTTGCAGGCATCCAGCCCGCTGGGCTTCGCCGCGCGGGAGCCACAGCACGTCTCGCGTGCCGGGCCATGGAGCCAAACCATCTGCTCCACGAAAGGCTCGCTGTAATTGCTGAGCCTCCCCGGCGCCTTAAGTCGAGACACCCATTTGTGCCTGCCGCACAGGAATTCCTGCAGCAATGCAGTGATCTTAACATCAGTGCGGCACGGTGGGCGGATTACATCTGGAGCACGGAGTGGGAGGAGAACACCTCTAGACTCCGTGACTTCATCCCAGACGTCGGTTTTCCCCCTATTGGGGTGGACCTGCCTAGACTGGCATGGGTGAGGCTTAACCGCCTCCGGACCGGCGTTGGGCGCTTCCGCTCATCGATGCACAGATGGGGCTTGGCTTCTTGCGCAGCCTGCGAGTGTGGCGTGGAGGAACAAACCGCAGACCATGTCATCCTGGACTGCCCGATTTATCGGGCACCCAATGGGATGCATGGTCTGTCGGTTCTGGATGATGACACGGTGACGTGGCTACTGGAGGTGTGCCCTGAAATATAGTCCGGGTGAACCCCCCCCCTAGGCTCGGGGTGGTAAAAGGATAGCCCCTCGGCCCCGAGCCTGGGGATGTGGGACAAAAGATCCCACCCAAACGAAGAAGAAGAAGATTAGCAATGTGTGTATGTCCACAAGAAGGACAGCATGGAATCAGCTGAAAATGGTCTTCATCAATCAACAATCATAGGTAAGTCGTAAATGAGACATTATGTCCAAAATTCCGAACTGACCCTTTAAAAAAACCCATCATATAAAGAATATATCCATAATATATTCGCAACACATTTGTGCAATCGCCATTAACCAAAGAACTGAAAGGAATGGTGTAGGGCTCATCAAGCACCTGCTTTTATGCACACTTTCCGCACCCTCTACCCGCCTTTTTTGCAAGCCCTCGTCAATGCAGTCTTACCTGCCCCCGGCAATAAGCCTTTAAAAGTCTGCAGGTCCACAGGCTCAGTTTGGGATTCAGCCCTTTGTGAAGCTACACTTTACAGGCCGATGTGTGTTATTCTTCAGTGTCTTTTTTTTGGAGGCCGGAAAATGTAACATGACCAAGTACTTGCGAGGAATGAGGATTACCGTCAGCTCAGCCCGCGCTTACCGCAGAATCACCGTGCAAATCCACCACCCCAGGAGAGGCCTGGAAATAAAACACCTCACATTCGCTCCGGTCTATCATTAGCGCTAGCGTGTATGTACTGAACACAAAGGTCTACTGGCCGCAAAGCCGTGGTTACACAGCGAGAGAAAGCAAACCCACCAACAGCCGGAGAGATCACAAACGGGCTGACTGTGACGTGCTGTGTCTGTCTCTGCATGGCCCCATTCGGACCCAGCGGACCCATCGGGCTCAGGCCTGAGAGGCGGCTAACAGCTATTAGCAACACCCCTCCCACTAAAAGAGCCTCACCACTGACAGGGCCCAACTAAGTGACCACTCATGGGAGGAGTTGGCGTTGGACAGACTGCGATGAGTGCACTCACTGCTTCTTGTTTCTTACAGGAGAAACAAAAATTACCATCGCAGAAGATCAAGCTGTTTTTGATGTGTTTTATTTTTCTACAATAGCATTGTTAACACGCACACAAACACACACTCCACAGTGCTTTCTCTCATGTTTGTGCCGCAGGAGATACTGCCCACACAGTTCAACAACTCAAAGAAAAAGAACACTCCCACACACGCCATTTACCTCTGCGCGATTACTGTCGACATTTTGTTCCGGGATCGTTCTCAAGACAGGTAAATCGTATGTGCGCGTGCCCATCTCATTAACGGGGGACGGCGGCAGCTGGGGAGGGCCAGTGAGAAAACAGGCCGGGACTGAGGCTGCTGCTTTACATTTTACAAACACATTTTACAAAGCACTGTACTCAGCCAAAGCTCACAAACACATACTGTACATAAGCACTGTACTCAGCCAAAGCTCACGACCCACTGAAATGCACAGCTCGGGGGGGGGGGGGGGGGGGGGGGGCAGTCTCTTCCACATTCTTCCCCGTGTGAATACAGATTTCAGGACCACATAATGACTTTTCCTCTCCTTTTCAATGGTGAGGAAAATCAATCCTCTTTTGAATTCCTTTAAAGGCTTTCTGTCGGAGCTCTGGCTTCCCAGCCCGGACAGAATTACCCATGGGCACAATGAGACGGCAAAAGGGTGCGACTCCATCTCATCTGTTATGAAAAATGCATCAGGGCCCGGCTCTGACCTATGTGTAACAGATCCGGCTGACTCCGATCGCTTACAGAGTCCTACGGCCCCTTAGCCCCCAGCTCATACCTGCCCCATTCACGTCTTAACTAACTGTGCCATTGTCCGGGGGCCACAACACCAATCTCCACAGTAATATACAGCAGAGAGAAGAAATTATAGTACAGGTTGCATGGTGACATTTCAGCGGGAACTGGCGCGACATAACAGTGGCGGTAATAAAGCTTTTGTGATGTCTGGCAATGTAAAAATAGGCTTCGCTACCCTCCACTAGAAATACTATAACCGTCTGTCCACATTGCTGGGAGGTGAAAGATCCATTCCCTTCATAAAATGCCCTGAAGGAAATTAGCACAACAATACCTCAGGAATGCTATTGTAAATGACTGTGACCTGAAAAAATCAGGCTACTAGGCTAACGCATCCCTTAGGGCAGTATCACGTGGAGCTGTGGCACCGTATCGATTATCAGTGCGCATTATTCTCACCAGCATTCATAGGGTGTGGGCCACTAACACCGTTAGAGCAGCAGGTAGCGAAATGATACAAATCTAAACGGTTTTAGCCGTTATGCTCGCGTATATGTTTTCGTGCTTAGATTTCGAGGCCAGATTGCTTTGCGCGCAAAGGAGCGAGGACTGGCCACACCCCCCTGATGTGCACAATTGCGGTGGAATGCTCAGGCTGGCTCAGTTAATCTAGCTGGGTTTAGTGCTGCCAGCTGAGCCCTACCAGAGGAATGCAGTACAGGTCCTGGCCTGGCACAGCTGCTCCCAAAGTCATATCAGCCTCCCCCTCTCTCCCCAGCCCCGGTTAACAGAACCTGCTAACTGAACTCTGGCCTGACAGCGGATCAAAGGCCCGCGATCAATCTTTTCTCAATCAGTCAATCTGTCGATGGCGCGGTGGAGGGGCAGCGACAGCAGATCAATCGGTTCTGGAGGGAAATTGCTCAGTGCTTTTTTTTTCTTTTTTTTTCAAACTCCCCATTACTCTTTGACTGACAGAGGCAGAGGCGTGTCCACAGGTGAAAGGTGGAGACTGGTCTGGCAAGAACAAGCACGCAAGCAATAGACTGCAGACAGCTAGTCACTAGTGCCAAGATCATGAGAAGTGGAATTCAGTGTCATATCATAAAGGTAGAAGAGGAAACTGAAGATGACATATTTTGGCTATCACTCCCCCCCCCCCCACCCCCCCCAACCCCTAAGCAAGCTTCCTGTGCCCAGCGCTGGATGGTGCAGGGGGGTTTCCTGTCTATGACCGCAGATGCACGGCATGAGACCTGTGTCTGCCGGGCTGAGGAGGGCCTTTAAAGCGCACCCATCCATCTGTTTAATTCTGCCTTACAAGCAGCGAGCGCTCGCCTGTGAAACCAGCTCTCGCCAACTCTGCCGTTGGTGTGCCTTTTACTCTCAGCGCTAATGTTCAGCCGAAGCTGCGTAGGCGACTGAAGTGTGAAACATTAAAATGCGTCTCTGATATTCAGAGCTCTTGTGTAGTCACAGAGCCTTGAGCAGAATCTGACTAACGCTGACAAAAAAACAAACTGGTGGCAAAATGGTGCAAACTGCCCAAGCAACTCAATTCTACTGTATTAGCATTGATACTGTATTACCTTGCAAATGTATTCTGACCCTTGCACAATTTTCACATCTTGTTAACTTCAGGCTTTCATTTATTACCCTCATTTAGGAACTACTATTTGTTATGAATACAAACTAGTCCACTAGTCTTTCAGTGGATCATTGGTCAGCTTGTGAATTTAAAGGATAGACACATAAATGTAGCTTTCTCAGCAAATCAGGGATATCCAAAGGCCCTGATTCAGAGAAGTATACAAGAAATATGCAAATGTTTGGATATCCCTGTGAGCACTGTTGGCTCAATAATCGAGAATTGGAAGCTGCATCGTAGCCTCCCGACCATGCCTAGAAAAGGCCGTCCCTCCAAACTTAGCGACTGGACAAGAAGGACGGCTGGTGTGTGAAGCCACTGTGTGGCCAGGACTTTAAAGCGCTGCAGAGTGCGATGCCTGGGAATGGAGAAAACATGCATCAGTCACTATATGACAAGAGCACTACACACACCTGGTTTGTGTGGCATGGTGTCAAGGAAGAAGCCATTAAAATAGCAACATCTAAAAGCCCACCTGGGGTTTGCAAGAAAGCATGTGAGTTATCCTGCTAAATGTGGAAAAGGGTTTTATGGTCAGATGAGACTGAAATAGAAATTTTTCTTAAAATGCAAAGTGTCCAGTCTGGCACAACCGAACCACCGCACAAGCATCACTTAACACCACACCTACAGTGAAGCATGGTGGTGGCAGCATCACGTAATGGGGACACGTCTCTACAGCAGGGATTGGCAAACCTGTCAGAATTAAAGGAAAACTTGACAGTACAAAGTACAGGCGATTACTGGCAGAAAACCTGTTTCAGTCTGCTAAAGGCCTGAAGCCGGGGCAGAGGTGAATGTCTTTGAGTGGCTGAGTCAAGTCCTGAGTTCAACCCTATCAAAAATCTGTGTCATACAGTCCAAAAGCCATTCCCAAGCAACTGGAGAGAGCTGGAGAAAATCTGCCAAAAACAACGTGCAAAAATCATCCCAAACCAGTGTGTAAAGTTGGTAGAGACTTACCCAAAAAGACTGAACACTGTTCTTGCTGTGAGAAAGGTGTTTCTACCAAATATTAATGTGAGGGGTCAATTTCTGTTTTACATTTCTTAAATTAAATAAAATTTTGCTGACATATAACCAATTTTGCCTTTCAGTTTGAGCATGTGAGTTTTAAATGCAGTACTAAATAGATAAAAATGTGTAATTTGTTATCCTGCAAAATGGGAAAATGGTCCAATGGTCTGCATATTATTGTGCGGCAGTGCTGTATGTTACGAAATTGCAATAAAATCTACTTGACACACATTTTATTACTTGTGGAAAATAATGTACAAAAGGCAAGGACGAAAATAACATTTAATAACGCTAGAAATGGAAAAAAAACGAATGAAAGAGATCTCTGAAGACTGTTCTCAAGGTACGTTCTCTTCCTGTGTGCTTTCTGTGGACAGAGAGCAGGAGAGCGCTGCTCGTGACTGAGCAGAAACAACAGGACGGTTTGCTTGCCTTTCTCTTCCCTTTTCTCTGTTAACAACCTGACTGCTGTAAACAATACCTGTGCATGCGTAACAGTTCCCCTGCAGTTTCAACATAAAGGATGAGATGTGAGGAAACTGCACTCCAATGATACGATACAAACATACTTCCTGTTTCTTAATGTACTGAGGTAGTGACTGGCACTTTGTGAAACTGCTTCTGACAACATGGTTTCTGCACTTACACAACCTGTGACCTCTTCCTGTTTCTATGCTGGGTGGTTAAGGCACGTCCATATGTATGTATATGCCTACTATACTACCTGGAATGTGCAACTAGAATGAGCACAGACCAAACCACCAAATTATGAAGTAAATTCTCAATTACAAGTATAACGAAACATCAGCATGTGTTGAAGGCAATAAAGACCAGGTTTAATGTTTCATAAAGCCCCGTGTCTATCATTAATGTACACAAAGACAAAATCTACTGGGGAAAAAACAACTATTTAAATCCACTTCATATCTTAATAAACTGAATTTATTAAGGTCTTCGAGCCTCTAGTCAGGGAATTCATGCTGATCACTTCTGACCTTTGCTGCATAAAGAGGTGGATTACAAACAGCTGATCTTTCCATGTCTTCACATTCCATGGGCTCCTCAGGTAGAGTGTGCTGAGTTTGTGCTTCTTTATTGGGAGGAGGGTTAAGCCCAAACCGCCCTGGGCACACTAAACCCCCCACCTACCCTCGGCGCAGAGCCAGCTGGCATGACAAAGGCCCTCTGACGGGGGCTAATTTATGTGCCGCAGGCTGTGATGTCAATACGGATTCCCCCCAAACACCCTCCATCCCACCCCTACCCTCCCCCTACTGTGAGATGAACAAAAAAAGAGCAGGCTTCCACTGACCTGGCCCCAACTGGCCAACACTGTGGCTGAGAGGAAAAAAACAAAAACTGTGCCCTGTGTTAATGACAACTGCACCCCCCGTCCCCCTCTCCCCCTCCCCCTGCACCCCGCTCAATACAGACGCCGCTGTCTCGCGAACACAGCGCAGGTCCACTGCCCTCCATGGCCAGGGTGAGATACTCAGGCAAGGCTGTGGGGCTCAAAGTGTGTGAGCAGGGAGGCAGTGGGTCAGAACTGAGCTTATGTGACAGCTCCTCCATTCAAAACTCAACATCGCGGGACAATCAGCGACCTAATTAAACTGCCAGAGAGAGAGAAAGGGAGGGCAAGAGGTATGGGGCAGGCACAGAGAGAGGGAGAGAGAGAGAGAGCTGGGGAGGATGGGGTAGAGAATGAGAGAGAGAGAGAGAGAGAGAGAGAGAGAGAGAGAGAGTGGGCTAGTGTGAGTGAGGGAGGGGGTGGGGAGGTGTTTGGTCCAACACCAGCACGAATGTTAGAACTGCTGGCTCAGAATTCAGGAGGTAATGGGCTGCCACAAGCATTTAATATCACCCCTTAAAAAGCACCGCTGTGACTTCTACTAACAAGTCAGCACACACCTATTCACCGGACTCTACAACTGCCGTCACACCTTGAAAAAAAGGTGACAAAATATAAAAATCACACTGGCTGGTGCTCAGATTGACCTGCCTGGACAGTTTACAGTAGGTTAATACTGTGAAGAAATGAGCAAGTATACACCCCAGTGTGAGTGAGGGTCTAACAGGCATAGAATACAAGGCCCAGTCACCCAGCTCCACAAACAAGTCTGAATCCACTACCTGACCTTTGACCTCACTCACTCCTATAAAGCAGACCCACCACAGCGATAGAAGGTTTTCAGTATGCTCTAACTGTCTGAATGCAGCTTGACTGATGTAACTTGACTGATGTAACTGATGTAACTCTGTGACAAAATGTTCAATAAATGCTTTGTACAACCTTTGCTGTTGAAAACAAGCTTGCGTATAGTGAACTTAAAAAACAGACACACAAGCAAAGCATTCTGTGGCATAAACATGGAAGAGGAAGAAGAGTGTGAGCTGCAGGCAACAGCACACACACACACACACACACACACGCACCCTGAAGTGATAGTTGTTTCATAGCAGCTATCCCCCACATTCCCCATCACTTGGAGCTTGAAATGTTGTAAAGAATCCCAGCCCTGAGTTGCCTCTGCCTGTGAGCCTCGCTTTCCCTCTGACTGAGCAGCAGGTATCTGAGAGCGAGCATTCTTCCCCCTCCACAGCTTAGCAACAGGAGGAGCAAGTGCACTAGTGAGGGGGCAGGGGCCATGAAGAGAGAGAGAGGGGGGAGAGAGAGGGAGAGAGAGAGAGAGAGAGAGAGAGAGAGAGGGGGGGGGGGGTTGTGTGTGTCACTTTGACTCTGAGTTAAGTGGTGTGAGTGTGTGAACAAGACAGTGAGGTTGCATGTGCGTGTTTTGATTAGAATAAATGAGAGAGAGAGAGAGAGAGAGAGAGCTGTAAGATAGGGAGATAGAGAGCAAGAAAGAGGCAGGGAGAGAGAGTGTATGCATGTGTGTGTGTGTGTATGTGCATTTGAGTGAGATCATCAGAAGGTCCATGTATGTGAGCCCAGAACAGATGCCTCTGCTCTGTCCATCACACAGCCTGTCCTCCAGCAGCACAGCAGCCCACAATATGGACAGGAGCTCAATCACAGAGACACTCCACATAACCATTACTGTCCTCCCTGTTCACTTAGCCTCTCCACTTTTAATGCTAATTATAACAACAGATAAGTTTCACGCTATGCTACCATTTTGTTGTCTTGGAAGACAGCCTCTGACGTGATCCCATTAACGACGTTCGGGGGGCTGAACTCTAAACGGCTCAGAAATGCAGGCACTGAAACTTCCACTTCTCCACAAGCAAGTTTCACACTATGTGCTATTTAATGAAGCTCCGCTGTGAACCTGCACTGCATATAAAAATACACAATATAGAGCAACTTAAATCCTTACGCCGCATTATGTAGCGTGGCTCCAGGCTAGAGAGAAGAGTAAGGCCGTGGTGTTCATTTAAAGCCCCCTATAGGAGCAGCATCTCTGCATCAGCGATGAGCCTCAGCTCCTGCCTGTGCTGTGAGCTACAGGTGACAGGTGGGCCAGCACCTCTTTAATGATTAACGCCAAGAGCACTGTGACACAGCTAACCCAAAACCACTGCAATGGCACAGACAATAAGAATATGGAACAATAAAAGCACAGCATTCATTGTTGACGTACTGCATCAAATCAATTAGTACAAAGAAGCCAGAACTCAGCAGTCTTCAGTGTGAAATCCATTCCTATCGTACTGCCTTACATAACATTTGTGGATCAATGAGATGGTTCTGTGGCATCTTTGATAGCTCTGATGAGTATCTACTGAAAATCAGATGTGCAATGCATACTGAAATGTTAGCATACTGAAATGATAGCATACTGAAATGTTATGGCTCGGGTAAACAGGACTGCAGTTACTGATGATGAGATCAAGGCCCCACCCCAATTAGCCTAACCTGCAATCCAAAGACATGAAGGTTAGGCTAATTGGGGGAGCGTTAACAGGGCATTGCTGTAAAAGAACATGCATGCTCAGTGAACATACTCTGTGTAAATAAAGGTTAAATGAACAGAAAATACAGTATTACTGGTGACATGCAAAAACCTCACCTCTCCTCATATGCCCTCATTTTCTTAAAGAGATACTGCAGAGGCTTTTCTAAGGCCTTTTTTACCGCTTCAATTTGAACTGGAACTCGTGAGTGGGTGTGGTCATATGACGATGGTGCCACATAGTCATATTATGAATATTCATACGGTCAAAGAGTGAAAGGGTGTGTCGATATAAGTCGTAATATTAACGTTAGCAGTAATACAAAGCAATTCACATTTGAACTTGAACGAACTAGTTAACAGTAAGGGTCTCAGTCTCAAAGAGGAAAAAAAAACCGTTGGTCTCTGCTTTTATACCACGTGCCCAGCCGAGACCACCCCTAGGATCACCATACCACCATGCAATCTGCTCCTGCTGAATTGCTGAAGCTAAGCAGGTGTGGGCTTGGTTAGTACTTGGATGGGAGACCTCCCGGGAAAACTAAGTTGCTGCTGGAAGTGGTGTTGGTGGACCAGTAGGGGGCAATCTTCCCTCTGGTCAAATAAATCCCAATGCCCCAGTGCAGTGATGGGGACACTGCGCTGTAGGAGATGCCGTCTTTCGGATGAGACGTTAAACCGAGGTCCTGACTCACTGTGGTCATTAAAGATCCCATGACACTTATCGCAAAGAGTAGGGGTTTCTGGCTCTTTCAATCTGCCACATAATCATCCCCCAGTTTAATTGGCTAATAATCATTCTCTCCCTCTCCATCTCAGCTGATGTGTGGTGAGCATTCTGGTGCAAAATGGCTGCCGCTGCATCACCCAGGTGGGTGCTACACGTTGGTGGTGGTAGAGGTGAGTTTCCCCCTCGTCACTGTACGCGCTTTGAGTGTCGTGAAAGGCGCTATATAAATGCAAGTTATTATTATTATTACCTCAACTCCACCCATTTTTATGTTAAGGATCTCGTGACGTCCCCGGAAACCAGCGTATTGGTAAGCCTACACAAAAACTCAGATAAAACTATTTTGACTAAACATGAGATTTTCAGACATAAACAGTTGTGTATGATCATAATCTAACCCAAAACATCGGTTTTCAACGGGAAAAGTCAGCTTTTGATTGCAGTAGCACTTTAAGAACAGGTTTTTTATTTTCATTTCTTTCATTTACCAATACAACGTCATGGTTTAGTTATTATATGGGGGTTTTGAACCAGCTTTATTGGTTGTTGAGTTATGAGACATATACTGTACATGGAACTGGATGAGACGTTTAAATATGTGAAGAAATGACAGAAAAATGACAAAGAAGAATGTGGCGGTATACCAATGATGGTGCTCATGGTGCTGGATATTTTATATTGCTGCTAACTGGACTAATATAGTGATGCTGGAAAATGCAGTACATATTCCCACTAAAAAATAACAGGCCAGAGCCAAGTCAGTGTCAGGTGGCCAATCGCACTGCTAAAAGAGCCTCCTACAACATGATGGGATCTTCTTCTAGACTAGACTGGGCATGGCATGCACATTGAGGCAGAAGGCACCCAGGGGGAAGGGAGCGGTACAGTAAAAACATACACAAGGGCTAGTCAGTGCCACTGCTGTTCCCCCCTGTACAGACCAGAGGTGAGACACGCGGCACCGTGTGGAGGCTGGTGAATTAACTGTGGGTCCCCCCCCCCCCCCCCTCTATATACCTCTCTCTTCACTGCCTCCCCTCTCTCTATATACCTCTCTCTCTCCCCCTCTCTCTATATACCTCTCTCTCTCTCCCCCTCTCTCTATATACCTCTCTCTTCACTGCCTCCCCTCTCTCTATATACCTCTCTCTTCACTGCCTCCCCTCTCTCTATATACCTCTCTCTCTCCCCCTCTCTCTATATACCTCTCTCTCTCTCCCCCTCTCTCTATATACCTCCCTCTCTCTATATACCTCTCTCTTCACTGCCTCCCCTCTCTCTATATACCTCTCTCTCCCCCTCTCTCTATATACCTCTCTCTCTCTCCCCCTCTCTCTATATACCTCCCTCTCTCTATATACCTCTCTCTTCACTGCCTCCCCTCTCTCTATATACCTCTCTCTCTCCCCCTCTCTCTATATACCTCTCTCTCTCTCCCCCTCTCTCTATATACCTCTCTCTCTCTATATACCTCTCTCTCTCCCCCTCTCTCTATATACCTCTCTCTCTCCCCCTCTCTCTCTATACCTCTCTCTCTCCCCCTCTCTCTATATACCTCTCTCTCTCCCCCTCTCTCTATATACCTCTCTCTCTCTCTCTCTCTCTCTCCCCCCTCTCTCTCTCTCTCTCTCTCTCCCCCTCTCTCTCTCTCTCTCCCCCTCTCCCCCTCTCTCTCTCTCTCCCCCTCTCCCCCTCTCTCTCTCTCTCTCCCCTCTCTCCCCCTCTCTGCTTATCACTCAATCACAGTAATCACCCTGACAGGTCTCATTAGCGGTGTCCCGTGCCGTGTGCATCTTTAATTCATACGCATGCTGCGAAAAAATTAGGCCGACACTTTACAGGCAGTCGATATTTACTCTAAAGTGACTCGTATGCACTAAAGGAACAAGCCGCATCATATCCTGCTGAGAAAAACAGTCTAAAAGCGGCGTCTAATCACTGCAAGGAGAGCCATGCTAGCCATATTAGCATTCGCCCTGTATGGTATTTGCTTTTACGATCGTGGGATTCGAAAGTCTCAACCTCCTAAAAATACCGGGCAATTTCATTACAGATGCATCCACTTGGCTTTTTATACCCATCTGACGTGTATAATGATTAGTACACAATGAGTCAGAGGGGAAACAAAGAAACAAATTTATTATGTACTTATGTCCTTGTATGCAGTTTGCTCTCTGTATGCAATTGTCTGTTTTGTGTATATTTTGTGCCGATAAAATTAATAAAAAAATAAACCAGAATCCACCAGGTACAATCACTTTGTGGATTTCACGGTTGTCTATGATGACGTTTCCAGGTGTGACTCACACTGCATTATTGCTGTGGAGGAAGAGGAGGCCAGTGCCTGGGCATGTAGCTGAAGATGAGGAAGATCTACTCTTTACTTCCAAAGGGCGGCACAATACAATTTATTTTAAGTCAAACAGGATGCTTCAACACCAAGACAAAAAGAAAAGATAATACACAGTGTATTTCTATTAGACCAAAAATAGTAACTCAAGTGCATTTGTTAAATTTGTTTTTGCAAATGCGAACCAAAATACGGTTCATTATTTTCTATTTGCAGTCCCAATGCTAAAATATACACAATGTGGACAAAAAGTTGCTAAAATGTGCAACGCATTCATTTATTTGTCAAAAGTTATTTATGTCTGTACACGGTGCAATTTGATTGGCTCAGGAAATGTCACTGTGCCACAGTACAGAGATAAGGGGGTGTTATTGAGGATAGGGGGTGTTATTGAGGATAGGGGGTGTTCTTGAGGGGGGAGGCGTGTCTGCACAGCGGTGTAAATGGCGGAGGGGGGGCTCTGCTATGTTTCAGGGCTAATCACGGTCCACGTAGCGCGATGCTCTAGCACTCCAGCCACAGCCCACACGCCCAGTACTGTCAGACTCCAGATCAGCGGCATAAAGAGCGTCTCTATCTCTGAGGAGACGGGCCGTGCTTTATCATCCCGCCACACCGCGCGTAACCTTGCACAAAGCCCGGGGGAGCGGGACGCCGCCGGACTGCGTGAGCCTCCTCCAATCAGCCGGGAGCTCAGCCCTGCCTCATGGAGGGCCGGCACGCCGCGAGGCTTATGCAAAACCGCCAAAGGCAGGGGCTTTGCAAGGAGACTTCAATCAGACCACTTAAGTCAACGTGTGATACCAATTACCTTGTTATACTCTCACACAAGGAGACCACAGAATAAAAGATGACACGCCATCCACATAAAAAAGGGGCGTGGCATGGCGAGGTGTGGCGAATCACAGGCGTCCTCAGCAGGACCAGACTGGAAGTTCAGCATGCAAGGCCCATCCAGTAAAACACAGATTTTACAACCACATCAGAACGAGCAAACAGCGTTTAAACATACGGGGCATCTGGATAGCATAAAAATAGCATCTGGCCATTATGTCCTGCTAGCAATTGTACATGAGGATCTGTACCCAACTATTCATTTTGCTGGGAACTGCATTAGTTAAAAGGAATTAACGAGAAACAATCACCTCTATCTTTAGGCAAGAATGCAACACAGGCCAAAAATGCATAAACGCATAATTATCTCTGCCATTAAATATGTCTGGGTAACATAATAAGTATTATGATGGGGAAAATACCCGATCTGACAAACAGTGCTTCTGTTTCCAAACAGACAATGAGAGATGCTTACAGTACAACATAATGGACACGTTGACCTCGCCCGCTCACAAAAAAAGAGTCAGGTTCACTGGGGGGGCTTAAGACCTCCGCAGTGTACAGAAATCCTACTGAACCGAATGTGTAGGAATACAGAACGTGACAGAGAAAAAGAAAATAAGCCATGAAGGAGGGGCAGAGCTGGCTTCACATACAGTATGTGGATAAGTATCAGACTGCCACCTGCAGTGACAAGCATCTTCATAAACCACAGCAAACAGACAGGTACCACCTCTGCACACTGCTCCTCGGCTGCCGTGATCGATATTATCGACTCCCCGTTTGTTCAGCCGCCATCAGAGAACACAGAGCAGCTGACAGTCCCGGTGGCACTATATCACGGAGCTGCAGAACACACCATTGAGCCGTTTAACAGAAGGTGATGAGGTCTGCAGTGTGTGGAGAGAGAGAGAGTGAGAGACTGCACACCCGGCGCACGGCTGCTCGGCCCCGCCTCTCATCGCCTGCCCCTCCCACCTGCGAACAACTTTACAGGGATCTGATCAGGCAGAATGACCAGGCTTGGTGATGCCTTTGAAAATGACCATTAGTATTAATTTTCAATGACTGGTAATTAATGAAAACTTATAAAGCAGGAACAGAGGCAGGGGCAGAGCAAAGAGCTGCAGTGGAGGCAGGAGCAGGAGCAGGAAAAGGAGCAGGAGCATGAACAGGAGCAGGAGCAGGAGCAGGAGCAGGAACAGGAGCAGGAGAAGGAGCAGGAGCCAGTGCAGAGCAGGGACAGGGTCAGTTTGGTCCAACACCAGGGTGGTCCACCTCCTGCTCTTGTTGAAGACTATGGCTTAAACCAGCACAGCCCAGCCCAGCCCAGCCCAGCCCAGCCCAGCCCAGCCCAGCCCAGCCCAGCCCAGCCCAGCCCAGCCCAGCCCAGCACAGCACAGCCCAGGGCTGCATCACATTCACTGCTGTAATGCCCTCATTGCTCCAGAGAGGATGTTACAGCAGTGCTTTAGTGGCCACACTGTAAATATTCTCTCACCCCTTTTCCAGAATCGAAGCATGAAATGCCTGCATGGTGGCAGTGGGGACTGCAGCATTGGGCTGTGGCGTGTCATCGCTGTGAGAGCGAGAGAGGGAGGGAGAGAGAGACTGAAATTGAAAATTGAGAGAGAGAGAGACAGAGAATGAAAGAAAGTGAGGGAGAGAGAAGGAGAGAGAATGAGAGAGAGAGAGAGAAATATATGTACAGTGCCCTCCACTATTATTGGCACCCCCAAGCAATACTATAACGTCTCTGCATTTGAATGGATCTCTATGGGAATTGGGGGGTGGGACTAGATTTAGCTGTAAATTACACTGGAACAGTATTATTATTATATTACTAGAAATTATGCTGGAACAGTATGAAATACATGGTTGGTAAAATGGCTGTAAGTCATCAAGTGTCTGAGGTATCAAACGAGCCTCAAACCATCACTCTGCTGCCAGATATGCAGTAGATATGGATGGATCACTTTAAGGGTTGTTTCTCCTGACAAATTTGAACTCTATGAAAAAATAAGTCAGGAGAAGAAACCCTTCAAGTTATCCATCCATATCTACTGTATTTCTGGCAGCAGAGTAATGGTTTAAGGTTTGTTTGATACGTCAGACCATTGCTGACTTGGAGCCATTTAGCCAACCATGTGTTCCAAACTGTTCCAGTGTAATTTACAGCTAAATCTAGTCCCACCCCCCAATTCCCATAGAAATCCATTCAAATGCAGAGACATTATAGTATCGCTTGTAAGAGAACCAGAAAATAAGATATCAAGAGTCTTTTGATGTTGTTGGGTCACAGACATCAGGAAATCATGGCATGCAAAGGATATGCGACCAAATATTAAAAATGATTACTTTATTCTATATATAAATGCAGGGGTGCCAATAATTGTGGCACACGTGGTTTTGTAAAAAATTATTATTTCTTTTCTCATAAAAAATGTACTTCAATTACAGGTTGGATATTTCTCATTTTTTCAGTGTGAGATTAAGCTAATTCACCAAACGGTGAATTTCTTTTATAACTCTTTTAACTCATCTTTACCAGGGGTGCCAATAATAGTCGAGGGTACTGTATCTATAATGCTTTGGCAGTATTTACTATATGTATTTCATGCCAATAAAGCATATTTAATGGAACTGAAAAATTGAGAATGAGAGAGAAAGAGAGAAAGCTCCCGGACTGACAGAAGAGGGGATTATACAGCACAATTTAAAGCTAATTTCCCTTCTCCAATGACAGCCATCTCTGAGGATGAGAAAGGCCTGCGCTCACAGAGCAGAAAAGAAGAGGAAAATAAGGATAAATGATTAAAGCAGCGAGCAATAAGCACATGAATCCCTGTTTGATGAGCCTGCTCCCACCGCCAGCAGAAACCAAATAACAGCAAACTTTTCACAGCCTCAGGAGTGGCTCCTCAGACCAGGGTTCTAAGACAGTCAGTGGAATAGTGATTTAGTCACATGGGCCAATGAAAAGAATTCTCCTGTGGCAGCTTAGCAAAGCTAACCTATGCTAGCGAGCTGAGCGCATTGATAGGTGAATAGGGACAGGGGTGCAGAGCTCTGTGCAAAGCAGAGCGGGTGGGGGGGGGCTGCAGAGCTACGCCTCATCAAAGTGCCGCGGCGGGCACCAACCGCCACCGTCAGCTCCCCTTATCATCAGCCTGCTCCAATTAACTAGTGACCTGCATTTTGCCATCGTAGCGCAAACTGGTATGTTTTTGTGGCTCCATTCACCCATGTCGGCTAAGATCACTGAAAATGTAATTGACGTTCATATTTAAAAGCTGGTGTGCCTGACGGAGAGCTTTTTAAAATCAGGGTCAAAGCGATTGGTTCATATATTTTTATGTTTCAGCTATGACCTCCTTTCACTCCTTCTCACGTGTGCCACTTTTCTAATCTCCCTATCCCCCCACTCTCTCACTCTCCCGGTTACTGCTGTGCTTGATGTGGGCCAGGGACACGTCCCCACACGCTTCCCACTGCACACGCTACCCCGACCCGTTTACCTCCCACCAGAACACAACCCGCCCCTCTTGGGTCAGCCCCCGCAGAGGTCAAACACATGGGCCAAACATTTCTCGCTTTTTTTCTCTCCGTTCCCCTCCTTTTTTTGTTAACAATTTTTTCATTCCATTTTTCTTCTTGACACAGTCAGGGGGTCCCCCAAATTTTTGAGTAGCCAGTCAGGTGAAAAAAAGTAGCCACCTAGGGGTGTTGGCGGCTGGGAGACAAATTGTTCCAATGACATAATTCTTACGAAATGAATTAGCAAACCTTAAATATATGTCTAAAAGTAGCCGGCCAAACAGAGGTGTGTAGTCGGCCATTTAGCCTACAGCAGGCACTTGGGAAACTCCTTGCACAGTGACCCAGGTGTGGTCAAGTGATGAATGAACCTCAGGAATGTTCTATAAATGACAATAAATGATGCTGCTTCTAAAGCACAGTATACATACACATGGGAAGATTTTTAATCACATCTCAAGTAAATTTGAGTTAAAAAAAAAAAAAACCAGGAAGTAAATGTGAAAATGTGGCATCTGCAGAAGGGCCTGCAGAAAGAGCAGAGTCTGGAATGGGAGCCCAGATGTGCGCTGAGCATAGCTCTGTTCTCAGACCACTCAGACGTTCCCCACAGGGCCGCTACACCCTGAGCTGTGACTGCGGCTCTGCCTCCCACATTACAGCACAGCAGGGACGGCGAAACCAAACCACTTCAACACAAATACAACTTCAACCGGAAAGAACGGCCAGAGTGGAGTGGAGTGGGAAGGGAATGATTATTAGTGTCTGCCATGCATGCGTGCGTGTGTGTGTTCATAAGCGTCAGGGTATCTGTGCGAGTGTCTATGTGTGTGCGTATATGGTTGTGCGTGTGTGCGAGTGTGTGTCCATAAGCGTCAGTGTATTTGTGCTTGTATGTTCTTTGTCCTATCTGTGCGAGCGTCTATGTGTGTGCGTATATGGTTGTGTGTATGTGTGTGTGTGTGTGCGAGTGTGTATGTGTGTATTGTGTGCGTACGTGTGTATTGTGTGTGTGCATGTGTGGTGTGTGTATGTGTGCATGTGTGTATTGTGTGAGTGTGTGTGTGTGTATGTGTGTGTGTGTGTGTATTGTGTGAGTGTGTGTATGTGTGTAAAAGTGTACACCACTCTTTTTCCAGACACTGCTGTGCTTCTTCTCACCTCTCTCAGGCCAGGACTGGAAGCGTCACAGAGGAGCAGTGAAGCAGCAGAGCGCTATGGCAATGGACCCTTCAGCCAACAGCCTTTCCACACACTCACTACCACAGCAGTAATCTGGCCAGCCAGTCCCCCAAAACTGTGTCCTTCTGTAAACTGTAGCGTCTCTCGTTCGAAGTTCCAAACGTTCCTCTGAAGAAACATCCGGGTTGGCTAGCAGAGGCTGCTGATGGTTCTCTCCGAGAGCTCGCTCTGGCGTGTCCTGGAGCTAACCGGACACCCGCCACAGTCTACGTTGTCGTGCAGATTGATACCAGAGGAAGGAGCAACATGGCACAGCCAATCAATAATGCAGTACAGCTTGCAGTTTGGCCTTTTGTCAGCCACGGACACAAACAGCGTATCGGTTTAGGGGGGCGAGAGCCAGCTTCATTCCTCTACACCCTATTTCTTTGAGGTTTTTGGGTCACATAAATAAGGGGTATCACAGCCTGTACAGTGCCCTTGACTCCACCTCTCTGGGAAGGACAGCCACCTCTGCATCACCATGGCAACACAACCTGGTTTTGGCTTATACAATGTGTTCAAATCATGATCCAAAAAACTGCAGCTACTGTAGGTCTATGAAATGACAGCTGGCTCCTCCTTGTGTTCAATTGCATGTGCTTAAGTTATAATATGAATTTCATTGCACTCCCTGCCTCAAATTCCACCACATTATTACGCTTGTCATTTATCCCCATACCCATATATTATCTCTGTATCGCAAATGTAAGGAATCCAAAACACAAAGAGAAAGCTATCAAGTGACGAGAGAATAAAAGTCAGCTCATAAAACCGCAAGCACACATATATTTGAAAATATGATCTAATCGGATAATCTGCCCAATACTCCAACATTCCTGAAAACCTCACCACGGAAACAGAGGCGCGTTTTGTGCGATCGGTCAGTTTACGAGTACCTCCGTCAGCCTAAGAGGCTTAGTGTCGAGTTCCAACATCAGTGAATATTTCAAGAGCACCTCTCCATTTGCACAATGAGCCTTTGGGCCTGTGTGTCCCGTTGAAAGAGGGCAAGGAATCTGCGCACGGGAGCGACAGACATGCGCTTGCAGACCTGGCGACCCCCCTGTGATACAGCGCTTTGCACTCACCTGCAGATGGCACATCATATGCTTATCACCAGGCCCATTCCAGTGCGCCTGATCAAAAGTACAAACTGCTATACCCCCTAACCTTTCACCCCCCCCCCCCCAAATACACAGTACAGTCTTGTTACACAGCTCATTGTAATGTGTCAGTCTGTGAAGAAGGAAGTAAGTGCATTATTAAATCATCTGTTTAAGTTCAGGGAAGGTTTCATGCCTTTAAACAAATGTAAATGAACAGAGGCCATCCAGGATAAGCACCACAAGGGTGCATGAGCAAGGGTCAATCTGGTGCCGATGTCTATAGAGCAGGGGTGTCCAATCTCATCCAAAAAGGGCCGATGTGGGTGCAGGTTTTTGTTTTAGCCCAGCACTACGACACCTGATGCAACTAATTAACTAATCATGGGCGTGGCCAATCAAGGTCTTCAATCAAGACTTTGATAAGTAGAATCAGGGGCCTTGTGCTGGGATAAAACCCTGCCATCCAGCTTTGATTGGTGATTGGTGATTGGTGATTGATCTAATACAGGGGTTCCCAAACCGGTCCTGGGGAGCCCCTGTGTATGCTGGTTTTCGTTGGGGAGTTTATTCTACATGGCATCCATAACTATTTCTGACATAATGTGGCTTAAGAGGGTGAATAATTCCTCCAGACATGAAAAGCACCTAATTAAGAAAAATTAACAGCTTGTTAAAATTCTGGGATTGCAACTGTGGTTGCAACGAAAACCAGCATACACAGGGGGTACCCCAGGACCGGTTTGGGAACCCCTGATCTAATACACAAGAACGGACTCAATATTGTGGAGTGTGATTCTCAGCACAGATAGATATGAAGACCAGTGTCTACAGTGATAGGCCCATCCACAGGCTCTGAGACAAACCCTCAATGCCTGTAGTCTGTTCCACAGACCAGTGTGGAAGCAATGTGCCACCTTCTGTTCAGAAGTGTAAGCGCTCTCTCTCTGAAATACTGAACTGCACTTTTCAGAATCAAAGCACAACAGATAAGAAAGCAAGGCCGTTTTAATAGCCTACATTCAAAAGACAAGACACATGTATGTTCTGGACAAATGCTAAATGTTTATACTGAACATACACGCACCTGGAAAAGTAGCATGCCGAGTCTGAAAAAATGGACTAAAATTTTTTTTTATAAGATGAATTTCCTCTCTGAAACCAGAATCATACAAGAAGAATTTGATGGAAAATTATAGTTAGGCAAAACTTGGCATATTGCTTTTCCGCCATGCTATAAGCTTTACTTGTTATATACTGCCCTCTACTGAGCATTTAGAAACACTGCACACCAGAAAATGGACAAACCCAAGGAAATTCTGTCAGTGTGGTCACCAAACCATGCATTTTATATGCTTTAAAATTTTTATGTTTTTTGGTTTGGAGTTTAATCCATAATTATGCACCACTGGGGAATGAGGGGGATGGGGAGTGAGGTTTTATTTACACCAAGGATTTAATTTTAGATGAGGGAGTGAAATCTCAGTCTGATAACTACTGACCTCATAAAGCAATTTTATGCATATGGCATTTCTGTATGTGTACTCAAACTGAAACCTTAATTTTCCTCATTTAGAGTATTTTCCTTTACACGGTCCTCAAGGGCAGAGAACTGCTGGTTTTCCACCCTCCCTTTACCTGGGAGTCAGGTGTGTAAACACACCGGCCAATTAGTAGCACTTATTGTTCAGTTAATTACCTGGGAGAAAAATAAACCAGGGCCGGATTTGGATTTGAGGGCCAGGGTATCCGTGCACTAAAGAAATGTACATTTTAAAGGCATTGCATAACATGCAGGCACATGATCTTTAAATGTCTTTATACGAATAATGCTGAGCTTGTGAATATATAGTAATACATTTTCTTTGTTGGCATTTTTATCTTTGTACAGACTTATTTGCAACTAGTACACAACTACGTACAATATATGGTGTTACGCATAAAATAATATAATCATACAATATTATTAGAAAGAATGCAGTCAGATCCCTGCCATAGCAAAAAAATATAATGTTATGTCTGTACAACTAACAGGTCAGGAGATGAGGTCATTTGAAAATTTGAAAATTGAACATTTGACCTGATGGTGTAGAGCAGGGCTGCCCAATCCTCTTCCTGGAGATCTACCATCCTGTACGTTTTTATTCCAACCCTAACAAAGCACACCTCATTCAACAGCTAGAGAGCTTGTTGAGCTGCTCATTAGTAGAATCAGGTGTGCCAAATTAGGATTGATATGAAAACCGACAGGACAGTAGATCTCCAGGAACAGGGTTGGGCAGCCCTGGTGTAAACTGTAGATCATTAGGTCACCAAAATTATTAGGTTTCTTTCTCTAGGGAACATGAATATGCACAGAAAATTTCAATGCAAGCCGGTCATTACTTTTCCAAATATGTCTGTCGAACGGACAAACAGACGGACGCACATCACTACATAGCCTCCTTGGCAGAGGTATATACGTATGTGCATTTTCATGGTAAAACACTGACTTGTAAAATTTAACCATGAAATTATAGCGCAAATTATGAGTGCTTGACACTGTTTGGCATTGCTAAAAGCTTCACTTTTTCCCACAATGAAGAAAGTCAGTGGAAACTATACTAAACTGCAAAGCACATACTGTATACTGATTACATACTGAAACAAAAGTAACAAACAAGTTGGCTAATTCTCCCAGATCATTAAAATGGAGCAATCAATGAAACTGCACTAACAAACCTGCTTACAGGGATATAATAGAACACACTACACCCTGGAGACTCAGAAAGCGAATCAATACTGTAGTCTTTGGCATACAATTACATTTTATCATTAAGGTCAAACGGTATGAGAAAGCGACATAGCTGATAACCACACACACAAAACAGAACATCACAAGCTGAAATCACACTGAAATTAACACATTACGCACTCACACCTACACGGCAACGAGTGTGTGCAATAACGCACTAAATCACACACCACGCACTAAATCACACACCCACACTATGTACAACGACGCAAACAGAGGCAAAGTGCTACTTGTATTCCAGAGCCCAGATCCAAAACAATTCATCACATTAACGAGAAATAATAACTGAATCAGGCAATGCGATTTCTGGGCAGCAGAATCAGCAGGATTGACTATTTGGATACATTACTGCCAGCATGAGGAGTTTTCATTGGCTTTTTTTATTTGACTCTTGCTTGTTTGTTTTTAGTGGTTGGCACAGTGATGTCCCATGTGATTCAACCTGTTGCGCCAGGTTATATATAATTGATCACACCTGTGTTTTAGTGGTTGGCACAGTGATGTCCCATGTGATTCAACCTGTTGCGCCAGTTTATACACTGCCCGGCCAAAAAAAAAGTCGCCGTTGCATAGTGCCCACTGTACAAGCCTCTGGAGGCAGTGTTATGATCTGGGGTTGCTTCAATTGGTCAGGTCTAGGCTCAGCAACGTTATGCAGCAATAAAATGAAGTCAGCTGAGTACCTGAATGTACTGAATGACCAGGTCATCCCATCAATGGGCATATCCCAGGACGACAATGCCAAGATTCACCAGGCTCAAATTGTGAAAGAGTGGTTCAGGGAGTATGAGGAATCATTTTCACACATTAATTCGCCACCAGAGTCCTGACCTTAACCCCATTGAAAGTCTTTGGGATGTGCTGGAGAAGACTTTACGGAGTGGTTCGACTCTCCCGTCGTCAATACAAGATCTCGGCCAAAAATGTATGTAACTCTGGACGGAAATAAATGTTGTGACGTTGCATAAGGTTGTCGAACAAATGCCACAACAAATGTTCGCCATAATCAAAGCTAAAGGCGGTCCAACAAAATATGAGAGTGTGCAACTTTTTTTTTGGCCGGGCAGTGTATATGATTGATCACACCTGTGTTTTGTATGTCACGTTAGGCATACTGAAGAAGGGAGTCTTGCCTGAAACGAAATTAAATATTTTCCATGGGAGCGCTGTCCTGGATTTTATTGATTCAGCAAATTGTTGAGCCTCTCCCTCTTTTTACTCGCATTAAAGACAAGCAGAAATGAAAATTCACTTTTTCATAAATTTAGTAAATTCTAAATAACCACACAGACATGTGTAAAAATATATATTCCAAAAAATTATATTCCCTCCATTTCCTGGAAAACTATTTCACTTTGAATTTTACGTCATGAAGTACCAGCGGGCGTGCATCAAAATTGGAACCAATAGTGTCGTTCAAATATGTCTTTCCATTTTCTGTTCTCCTCCAATCAATGTTCTTCTCACGCCGCGGTGCACATGTATCCCCTCCCCCTCCAAACCTGCTGCTATCAATTTTGTTTTACAGTCTATGAGATCTACAGTGCGCTGCTACTTGCAATTTTGAGCGTATTAGTCTAGTTCAGCCAAAATTGTGTGCTTGGTTGTTCTCCCCCGCAATCCTTGTTCCCTTTCCCCAAAACCCCTTGGTTGCAATCTTGGTGGTTGGAATTCATCCATTTTGAGGAATTGGTATTGGTGACAGTTCGCGATTGTGTGCTATGCATTTTACCGAGGTCAGCTTCGTGAATTTCTCGGAACACAAGATGGGCTTCGAGACACATCTGTCACTAAAGGATAGGGCCACCCCAGCCATTTACACTGTTGGACATCACTCATCACCTAAAGTAAGTAGGTAGCTGACTTTTACCTATAGGTCAGTTTTTTATCCTGTCGATATTATTTATAGACTCTGTGTAGTTTTGGAAAATGGTGCAACGTTAGTGGCTAAAGCTAACATTAACCTGATGATCTGATATACACTAACTTAGTTTGCTAGTCCAGCTTAGCAAGTAAGAGTCTATCGTTAGGTAAATGTTAGATAAATTACTGAGGCAACTATTTATGGTGAGGCAACTATTTATACTGAGGCAACTATTTATGGTGACAGATAAATTGTGCCTATACTATAACAGTTATAACTTAGCATGTGCATGTCTCTCTTCCTCCCTCTCTGTCTCTCATACGTCTTAGTTCAGTGCGTGTTCACATTTCACGTCAATCAAATCAACTCCCCGCCCTTCAAAAATTCCTGCCGAAAGATTTGTTTCGCTTGCGCATACGTCATATAGCGGAAGCTAGTGCTGCTCCAACTTCCGTTTCATGGTGTCTTTAAGCACAAACACATAAGCATCACCTGCTGTGAGACAGCCTGCGATCTGAGGACCTGGTTATGGCAGAGCATTGGTGAGCATGACTCATTCTCCACTGCCATCACTGTGCTATATTCAGTACATACGACCCCACTGACCGTCTCTCTACACTGCTATCCTTCTGCCAGAGCCAGTGGTGCAAAATACACGTTCAGTCCTCCACAGTATTTTGTTCCAATCACCTGGATTTGCTAATTGGTGCAATTTCTTCAGCCAGGAGGCAGAACTAATTATTGAAATGTTAATGGGTAGAACAAACTCATGGCAGAACCTTTACTTTCTGACCCCTGGACTTCCCACCTCTGGACAGATATTTAAGAGTCAAATTGACCAAAATATAGGAATCTCTGCATCCTTGTTTAAACCCAGTGAGCACGGTCAACAAAACACACAGAACGCTAATGTGAAGCAGTCAGAAAGGTGACAGGTGAGTTGGTCCTAGAGTCTCACTTTGGGGGGCCACTGGTCACCGGTGTGGATGGCATGAGTGCAACATGGCTGAATCCACAGGGGGAGGCTTCCCATCACACCCAAAATACCTGATAGTAGTATCCATTGTCTGTCTCGTACGGGCGGCAGCCAATGTTGGGGGCCCCCAGCGCAGTCTTGAGGATCTCCTCACAGCCTGTAACGCAGGAAGAAAAGCTCAGGCTTGCCAGGGAGTCTCACACCATCAGAACCAATATGGCCTTTAACAGCAAACAAGTAAAAAACATCAAACACACAAACTGTGTGAATGCACTGGAAACGGCAAGAGACAGAACAAAGGCTGCTGTCGTGTGATGTTGTTGAACCACTATAGGGTTTACAAGGGGCGCCTAAGTCAGTGTGAGAGACATTTTCAAAATTGTTTTATTTTGCATCAAACTCTTTCCAATGCACTGACAATGCACTAAGCTGTGGACTTTGTAATATGTCAGGTAACAAAAGAAACATGGCAGTAAGAAGGAGTGTTGCTACTGAGGGCCAAAATGGGGCATGTACTGGAAGCCATTACAGCCCAAAGTGAGTGATTTGGGCCTTACTTTAGTAATGATCAGAGGTGGAAGGTCCAGTTTCAAAAAGTAAAAGTCCTCCCCCTCCTTTTGTTCCAATCACTTGGATTTTCTAATCAGTGCAATTCTTAAGAGGTAGAGGTAGAACTAATTAGTGAAATCAGCTGGTTCAGTTCATGGGTAGAAGAAAAACATGGCAGGACTTTTACTTTCTGACTCCTGGACTTTCCACCTCTGGTAATGATGACCAGGCTTACATACTAGCTGTAGATACAGTAGGATGTATGTAGCAGGTTATTGGGTAGGAGCTTCAAAGGGTTAACACACACAAAGGGTTAACACACACAGTTGTGAAGACGCCTACGGGCTGATGTATAAACTAAGCTCAGACTACCCAACACCATCTGCTTCAGCCTTTATCTCCTTTTCCATTCTGCCCTGTTACAGCCCTTTCTTCACCCCCTCCACTGTGTAAAATCCAGTGTGCATAAATCATTTACAAGATTACAAGATTCTGCTTTGAAATTCATTAACGCAAACTCCCAAGCATAGGCTGAAGCTGCTTGGGGAGAAAAATCCGTCTCATGGAGCGGGAGACACTTCCAAGGACACATGACAGAGTGCCGAAAGCTCCTTTGAGGGGGAGGTGGGAACAGGAGTCGAAGCGGTTTGACCGCTCAGAAGGTCCGTCAAACAATAACAGGACTCAGCCGGGACTTCTCTCTGTTATATTCCTTTAGCGTTCATTATTTATAACCTCTCAGCCGCACGCCCAAGTGCAGAGAAGGAACAGTGACAAGGAGACAAAATAAGTGAAACCGCATGAATTAGTAACATACTGAGAGAAAGGCGACTCCCCACCTCATGGAGTATAGAGCTCTGTGCTCAGTCAGATGCTGCTTTAGCCTGTTTTTGTGGCCTTTGAGCAGTATTGCCTACCCAGGTAAAGCCAAAGTTGGCTTTTATTTAGTTCTACAAAATGAAGGTCTGAACAGAATGAACTCAGGCCCAAGCTCACTGGAGAGTTCAAAGTTCCAAAACACTCATTAATGCAAAGGTGAGAGAGAAGGTCTTTCTCATTAAGAGGTGATGGATAAACCCTCCCTCTTTCCACATTGTGTGGTTCATTAGCCTATCGGCAGAGAGATGGGTCTTTCCCAGTGGGCACCACATGGGCATCTGGGCATGTTGCCCATCCCTGCCTCTTTAGTGCCTGGCTGTGCTCTGGCAGAGGTACACACGGCGGAGTCAGTGTGCACCTGCATAGAGGCTGCCACCTCTCTCAGCAACACCCGGTACATACTGGCATAGCTTGCAACAGCTTTCCAAATGCCTGGAAACCCCTTCCATTTGCCTTGATTGGCATGGAAATCGGCCTGGTTCTGAGCCACTTCTCAGCGCCTGTCATTCACCACAGAATGTCCCTGTAGCCCCTTTTCTACCGGAGGAACCCTTGCCGGAACCCAGCAACTTTTTGCAGAACTGCAAAGTCAGCTTAGTTTCGGCTCTTTCCTCAAAAGCGGAGTCTCCGAAAATAAAGGCACTGCAAAAACCAAATCTTAACAAGCATTTTAATCTTATATTTATACTTTAGAATCTTATTTCTGCTACTTTTTTGCTAAATAAGACAAAAAGATTTCCAATGGGGTGAGATAATTCTACTCATTTCACAATTTGCTAGTGGGGTAAGATAATTTCACTTGTCAAGCAAAAAGTTACTTAATACAAGCTAATACTTTACGCTTTAGAGAAAAAAAAAAGATTTTAAGTCAAATTAAAGACAAAAACACAGACATTTTTTGCAGTGCGCTCACATGAAACAGCATCAGTGGGCTAAAAAAGCTTCACCCAATACTCATGTTTGAGCAAATCATGAGGATTTTATGCATCACTGCACCCCAGTAATCTCAGAAGGTTGTAGCTTTGCTGCTCTTCTAAAACCGAAAGATGATTTTTTCACTAGCCTTTAATCCTCAATTCTATCTCTTCTGGATTGTGATGGCAATCAAATCCATTGGTCTTCATCTTCTTGGATTTGTTTTTGTTGTTGTTTTTGTTGTTGTTTTCTCAGAAACCAGTTCAACCAGTGCAATAGTCTGTAAATGGTGTGATCATGCTTGCCAATTCAGTCATTTATTTTTATCTTCTATTTCTGAAAAGCGACAATGCTGAACTTCCAGTGTATTTTTACAACAATTTTTAGCACCGGAACGAAGCTATTAGAGGATCTTTTTTCAGTATGTTCTATTATTAAACAGTGAGCTGGAAGAAGCACTTTAAAAGAGGAAGCACATGTACAAAGACATTGTGGGGTCCTTGTGGGTATGTAACAGAATGCAACAGGAGCAAATTCCTGAACAGCCCTCTTAGGTCCATTCAGTCCATGTCACTTTATTTGACACTCTCTGTTGTTATAGTAACCGAGGCCTACATAGACTTGACTCACCTAACTTAGTGTCTCCATCCGTGTACTGTTTGATGTGATTTGTACAGTACATTGGTTATCTTCTCAGTACACGTGCACACGCCCACACACAGACAAAGACACACACACACACACACACACACACACAGACATACACACAGTCTGAGAGCAAGATGAGCAGATGTGCTGAGAGGGTATGACCGACCCACCAGAGAGGACAGAAAGCATCCGGCGTCTATGGCCTCTGCTTTCTCTGCCCCTGACCCTGTCCTGCACACAGCACTGATATCCCCGTTACTCCAGCATGCTCAGTACTCTCTGACCACCACTGAGAGCAGAGCAGTCATTACTCTGCTTGCCAAGGTGGGGGTGCTGTGCTCCCTGGCTGAGCCGTTTACTCCAGAAGGCCGTATTAATAATGAAAAGCAGTCCTGGGTTGCTTTTACCACAGTCTGCAAATTCTCAAACCCAGGCTCTCAAAGCAGCCATATCAATCTCCTACTGTACCATAGAGATGTTCTCCTGATTACTCATTTTGATGAGTGAAGAATTCTCTCATAGCTTCACAGGAGAGGGGAAAAACCGAAGGGATGTTTTTAAAAACACATAATGTAAGACTTGCCTTGTTTTGCTTGCTCGTACAGTTAATTTATGAGCAGTTATATCTGTGCAGTGTGTATTATTGATTTCAAAATGAAAAAGCAAAGTGTGTGATTAAGCACTGGGGTCTCATGGCCGGCGTGGGATTGCTGAAGCAGAGCCAGGCACTAAAGATATTCTAAATAACACTGAGTGTTTTCGGGAGCAGTATATTTGGAATACAGGGATCACTTAAGTATGTATTAAGTATGTATGTAAATTGCAATGCTTACCACCTCCAGTTAAATTGTGAGGGAAATGCCTTGATATCAACTCGATACAAAACCACCATAACTGCAACGCGAAACCCAGTTATTTGATTCAATGCAAAGGATGATTCCACTATCATCTTCCACTATAATTAGAAGTCCCATAGATCATGAGACTTATTGACCAATGAGAAGTGGACACTGGCTTCACACACACTCCACACAGCCATGATTTCACAGCATCGAGTTGAAGAGGCATCAAAAGGTCAGAGTACACTTGGAAGTTGTGTGGTGGTGTACAACACATCTAGGAACTATGACCACATGGCCACTGGTACAGTACGTGCCAATATAACTACATGAGCACTTTTCAGAGAATGGATTAAAGATTTGAACAGCCTTTTGCTGCATAAAATACCTGAGTACACTGTATTACATCTCAGATACCAGGATGACTTCAATGAGGCAGTGGTGCTAGACTGTATGAATACAATTTACCAACTTAAATATATTCTATGATACAGGCACGCCGTAGAGCAAGCCACATAATACATTATAATTGAGCCACGGTAAACAGAAGACCTTGCAGCATA
The DNA here is from genome assembly GCA_029718625.1 of Synaphobranchus kaupii. Taxonomy (NCBI): domain Eukaryota; kingdom Metazoa; phylum Chordata; class Actinopteri; order Anguilliformes; family Synaphobranchidae; genus Synaphobranchus; species Synaphobranchus kaupii. The sequence goes on from CM056379.1 coordinate 20,899,796, forward strand.
GGCCATGTGTGTCTGACAGTGGTGAGAATGTAACTGCCATCTCTGTTTAGTCCTCAGCATCAGCACACACATGCACACACACAGAAACACGTATCCATCACACACACGCACACACACACGCACACACACACACAGAAAGAAGATGTAGTAAAGGAAATGACGTCGAAGGTAGTACCCGTTCTCTGTACCTGAGCTCGACACTCTTGCACTCTTACCTTTGATGGCGAACACTCCGTGGCAGAAGTCTTTGAAGTTGATGCGGCCATGTGCATTGGGGTCCAGGTACCTGGCCAGCTTCTTCACCTGGAGGACAGGACCAGCATGAGAAAAAGTCACGTTCACAGCCTTACCCTTCTAAGGTGCCGCTCTAGTTACATCACCATGGTGATGATTCAAGGTTCATGCAGTCAGATTTATGGAGCAAGACACAAACGCATTCAGGCAGTTGAGAAGACAGCTCTGTGGATGAGACACCCAATGCCTCAAGCTACTCAAGCTAATTACGGACATGAAATGGCCATTATTGTGTTTTTAACATGTATTTATCATGGACATCACCCAGACAAGCACTGGATCCAGGGTTTAAAATTAACACCCGCCACCAGCCAAATGCTCGTAAAATTTTGATTGTGGCTGGTAAAATGTCTACTCTAGCAGCCACTTTGGCTGGTAACCAACCGGGTTGTGTTACATTATAAAAGGCAATGTGGGCGGCAGTGTAGTATAATGGTTCGATTCCCAGGTAGGACACTGCCGTTGTACCCTTGGGCAAGGTACTTCACCTGCATAGCTTCAATATATATCCAGCTGTAGAAATGGATACTATGCAAGTTGCTCTGGATAAGAGTGTCTGCTAAATGCCTGCAATGTGGCAGGTAAAATGGCTGGTGATGTTTAGAATCCACTAAAAAACCTTAATGCTTAATGCTCACTGGGCTGTGAGCAGGGCTCCCTGTCTCCCACATCAGAAATGTTTCTGGCCAGCCCCACTGCTCGCTTCTGTCAGGAAATCATGTTCAGTCTGCACTTTGCAGTGTATCAAGAATTTATTAGAAATCCACATCTTCAGCATTCCAGAAGTGACGTGCTACCATGAGTTGGGGCGAGGGGGGGTGGGGGGTCCATTGCACTTTTGAGGGTAGTAGTTCTGGGCGGGGTGTTATTACATTGCATTAAGGAACATTACATTACATTACAGGCATTTAGCAGATTCTCTTATCCAGCGACTTACACAACTTTTTAGCATTTTTTACATATTATCCATTTATACAGCTGGATACAGTATATACTGAAGCGATTCAGGTTAAGTACCTTGCTCAAGGGTACAACGGCAGTGTCCTACCTGGGAATCAAACCTGCAACCTTTCGTTTACAAGGCCAGTTCCTTAACCATTATACTACACTGCCGCACAGGGTGGGACGTGAGGCCAAACGCCGGTCTACGATCTACAAAAACACTCCCATCCACAGCACACCCGGGAGCTCCTGCAGTACGGCACCAGAATGAGACCAACTTTCTCTGCAGCTGTGAATAATGCATCACATTTACACAAGGCCCGCGGCTCCCAGCATAAACTGAGAACCTTCTCTGCGAAAAGGCGCCTGGTTTCAGAGAGCAACCGAACATCCTGACTCACGGGAGAAAGGCCTGCGTCAGATCCTTCGGTCTGTGCTTGTGAACTGCCCTCTTCAATTCAAACCACTCATTTCCAATAAGGTTCTGGCCACTGCTGCAATAGAGATAAAGATGTGGTCAGTTAACCATTACGTTAACCATTTTGAGGTATGCTTGGGAGCATTGTCTTGTGGAGATTCATTTACAGGCGGGGGGGGGGAGGGGGGGGGGGTTACACATGCCTTCCATGGCAATGCACTGCTGTTGCTAGGAAGACTTATGGAAATCCATCAAATCAGCATCGGGCTGTTTGGTCACACTGCAGGGTGAGGATGATATGTGTGTGGCCCCAGCTGTCTAAGTGCTGACTGACAGATGTGTGTCACTATCCTGCAGCCTAAGCCTGCAATCCATTACAACACATCTGGGTCAAAAGCCTGCATTTCTGTGGAAATGGGTCACAGGTCTGGGAAATAAAAATAAAAAAAGCCCAGGAGTGAAGAAATAAGGGCATCAGATTATTGACTCCCGACTGGAAAGATTATCTTTCTGCTCGTCCATGTCCAGACCCGCTGCTGGTTCACCCCGCATGGAGAGAAACGGGTGTAATCCCAAGGTTATAAAAGCAGGGCGCTGGGCTGTGAGCGGCCCAGAGGTGGTCAAACAGAGACCGTTTAATCTCACAGGTACACGACATTGAAAAATGGGGCTCAGCCGGTGACCCGGCCTGCTGTCGCAGAAACCAACATAAGGAGGTTTGGGCCAAGCTTTGGACTGAAAGGGAAACTATCCGTTGTTATATATTCAAATATATTCAAAGCACATATTCAAATATTCAGACTCGACAAATCAAATATGAACTGCACAAGACTATGTATGTACTGTCTGTATAGTGTAGTCACCACTTGCAGTTACCATGACAGCAAGTGACAAGTGACAAGATTTCATTCTGTGTACTGACATTTTAGTCCACCTGAATAGAACCAAGCAAAGTCTCAGAAAGGGGTGAGTAATTCAGCAATGCTGACTTGAAATGGCTATCCCTCACTCTCAGATTCAGCTATGACTCAGCACTCTCTGAATGCCACTGAAATTGCTCTTATTATAGAAACTTAAAAAATTAATAAGTGGAGGACCCTAGGGGCAGGCATTTTCTAAGACCTGAGCCAGAGTTTCTTCCTGCATGCAACACTGTATGATCCTCATCACTCTCCTGAGACTGCATGCTACACTGTATGATCCTCATCACTCCCCTGAGCCTGCATGCTACACTGTATGATCCTCATCACTCCCCTGAGCCTGCATGCAACACTGTATGATCCTCATCACTCTCCTGAGACTGCATGCTACACTGTATGATCCTCATCACTCCCCTGAGCCTGCATGCTACACTGTATGATCCTCATCACTCCCCTGAGCCTGCATGCAACACTGTATGATCCTCATCACTCCCCTGAGCCTGCATGCAACACTGTATGATCCTCATCACTCTCCTGAGACTGCATGCTACACTGTATGATCCTCATCACTCCCCTGAGCCTGCATGCTACACTGTATGATCCTCATCACTCCCCTGTGCCTGCATGCAACACTGTATGATCCTCATCACTCTCCTGAGCCTGCATGCTACACTGTATGATCCTCATCACTCTCCTGAGCCTGCATGCAACACTGTATGATCCACATCACTCTCCTGAGCCTGCATGCAACACTGTATGATCCTCATCACTCTCCTGAGCCTGCATGCTACACTGTATGATCCTCATCACTCTCCTGAGCCTGCATGCTACACTGTATGATCCTCATCACTCTCCTGAGCCTGCATGCTACACTGTATGATCCTCATCACTCTCCTGAGCCTGCATGCAACACTGTATGATCCACATCACTCTCCTGAGCCTGCATGCAACACTGTATGATCCTCATCACTCTCCTGAGCCTGCATGCTACACTGTATGATCCTCATCACTCTCCTGAGCCTGCATGCTACACTGTATGATCCTCATCACTCTCCTGAGCCTGCATGCAACACTGTATGATCCACATCACTCTCCTGAGCCTGCATGCTACACTGTATGATCCTCATCACTCTCCTGAGCCTGCAGAATCCCCTGGACCCCTGATCCTCACTTTGTCCACATTGTCCTGGATGAAATATTCTCAAAATGTATTGTTTGACGGTTTTAGTTGAAGGCCTTCAGATCAAAATGCAAAAGCCTCTACTTTAGTCATCATTGAGTGTTAGTGCAGGGAAGGTAGATGGAAGTAAACGCGTAGTGAGGTTAGGAATGTCACCCTGGATCTAATGAGCTGTATCAGGAATCAAGATTCAGGTTGGTAAACAGTTCTATCAAGCTGTGGGGTGTAACAATAGGGCCCATGCAAAGAAACTGCAAGTGACAAAAATAATTCACAAAATGAAAACCCTAAAGGAAAAGAAAAGGAAGGGGATGAAAAGAACAGGATTCACCATGATGTACAAAGTGCTCTGTGCTGCTGTGGTGTTAATGGACTGGAAAAACAAGTATCGTTTTATTCAGAAGGTCTTTCATCCAAGTTCTGGATAAAATATGGAGCTAAATACATCTGCAGCCTCAAAAAGAGCATCCCTTCGACACACACACACACACACACACAAATAGAGTTCACATTTGCATACACAAAGCAAATTATTGTTGAAAATCCTACCCCCCCCGGTGTGTGATGTCTACAGAAAGATTCACACAATGTCAATCCGTCCATCAAGTTCAACAGAGATGACCTAATCCCAATTGAATCAGGAAGTACAGCTCGCTCACTGCACAAAGCTCTCTGTGAGTCAGCCATTCAAATTCAAAACAATCTGGCTCTATGTAATGTAACATCAGTGGAACACAAAACTCTCTTTACATTTTTCCTAATTGCTGTGAATAACCAAAGCACTTTGAAAATGGCTATCTCTGCTCGCTACGGCTGGGCTACACAAGGCAACGGTGTCAGTGCAAGAGAGAGTGCAAACCTACAGGGAGATGTGATCAAAGCATCTCGATTTAGAAGAACATTTTACACAGGCTGGGCTTCCAGCAGTGAGAGAAGTGTCAGCACTAATTTCCATTGGCGCCAGTGACCCGGCGATGTTCTACCAAAACTACAATCAATCAAACAGCTGTGCCCAATGAGGCTTAGAGAAAGGGGGGTCTAAGGGCTAGGGCACAGCTGTCCTACCCAAAAAGAACTGTTTCAATCTAAAAACAAGTAGCTTGACTTAGCATAGTCACCCAAAATAATGCATAACAGCACATAATAATAAATCATGGCAGTTATGAGGCCGGCTAGCTATGTGCAGGACAGGTGGCTCCTTCTTGCATGTGATGTCTGGCTTGGAGCACCTGCCCATCTACCAGCACTCCACAGCAGCTCTGAGTGCGCTCAGTAGGGAGCCATTACGCCCCCCCCCCCCCCGGCTCCAGCTCACGTGCCCGTGGGAGTGACAGCTTGGGAGAGCGGCCCACGCTGCATTTCACTTTCCTCTCGCTTTCAATATTAATCAGGACAATACTCCTGCAATTACATAAGTGTCATGAAATATTCATCGCTGGTCACAGCACTGCAAATGATGTGCTGGTGAGTGCCACACACACATGTACACTCATGCGCAAACACACATGCATATGCAAACGAGCTGCCTATTAATAGAATGTTTTTGTGCATGGTTTGAGTCAGCTGGCTTAGTCAAATAGTCATCCTGTTTTATGACTATGTTCATTGTATGTCTAATCCAAACAGATACCAGCAGTGAAACAAAGTAAGACCTAAAGTTGTGATTATTTTTAGACATTGCACTACTGATCAATGCTTTATACAATCGCACAGTAAAGATCGCACATTCTCCTATTATTTTAATCAAAGTAACAGATGTGAAAGCCTGCCTCCCTGCCTTCTCCAGACTGGTTCTAAGGTACACCGATCAGAGAAAAAGAGACACACAGTTTGTCAAAACAGAGAGCTTCACACTCACCATCATTGAGTGAAGGGAGAGGCCATGTTTATGCAGACCAATCAAAATGGGTATATGCCTGTCTGTGAAACACTCAACTCACGTCAGGTTCGAGAGACTGCACACAAAGAGGGGAGGGGGGTCAGGTGAGAGTGTGCGTGTGGTCATTGGCCCTGGTGATGCGTCAGACAGCTCGGAGAGGCCTGTTGTGCGATAGCATTCATAGGCTCTTCTCCCAGCTACTAATGCTGCCAGCTGAATCAAGCCTTTCCCTCAAAACTCTCAGCAAGCAGACCCAAGACACCACCTACTGCCCCCTAGAGACACACAACATTATTACATGATCCCTGACCACTTTTATCTTTATAGACTTTGAGTAGTTTAGTGCAGGGCTCCTCAAACGTATCCAGTGAGGGCTGGTGTGTGTGCTGGCTTTTGTTCCAACCAAGCAGTTACACACCTGATCTGATTCTACTAATCAACCACTAGAGTCTTTGCTAAGGACCTTGATTCGTGGAATCAGGTGTGTTACTGCTTGGGTGGAACAAAAGTGTGCTCCTACACCGGCCCTTACTGGATAAGAGTGAGGACCGCTGGTTTAGAGCCTCCCAATAAAAAATACTAATGTTTACTAAGTGTTGAGTGCAACAAATAACGTAACATTAACATGCATGTATTTTAACATGTCTTAAATTAATTCATTCATAAATGAATAACTGAAGTCAACCATAAACAAATATGAGCAGCAGTGGGACCACTTCACTGTCAATGACTTGCCAGTAATTTCTCCAAAGATTCATCAAAACTCTTGTTCCACCACAGCAGAACACCACGGAACCTGCCTTACAGGTAAACAAGTCATTAGCAACGAGCACCAGGAGACAAGGCCCTTGTTTCAACCTCATTCAACTGCTCCGCAGAACCTGCTGACAAGTACCTCACAATAATTAACAATGCTAATGATCAGGTTCAAAGTGTTTACATGAAGTAAAACGCAAGTCTTGTTTGGAGGGAAAAGTACATAAAATATGCTGGAAATCACTGTTGGTTTGTCACTCTTGAGTTTATTCTTCTTCAATGTTCATGGGAACATAACAGCCCTTATTTAATTTAAGCAAAACATATTCTCCTCGTGTGAGCAGAGGTGAGCAAATCGGACCCTCAGTTCAGTAAGGAATGTATCTGATTACTTGCACATGATATTAGAGTTAAAGATTTTTGAAAAATTTAAAATTCTAAATCAAGGCTGGATCTATAATCTTATCTAATGCATTCAAAGATAAAACATTGGGGCTTCTGAATGACAGCAGGAACAACACAGTATGGCAGGTCAAATTGATGGTCTGCCTAATCATTTTATCCATCTTTCCCCTATTTTTCATGTCTCCCCCGGTGTGAAATTCCCAGTTGCAATTCCTCACGCTGATGCAACAGCAACGCAGGAGGGCGCATGCTTGCATGCACATCCACCACCCTCCTTTTCTTATTCCGCAGGGAATTATTGACCAGTTTAGCATGCAGTTAATTCACCCGAGGACTGTGCAATTGATGCAGGCAGACTGCGTGCGCACAATCCAACATCGCTATTTAGTGGTGCAGTCAGAGTTCAGTGCAGACAGTGGTATGTCACTGCACTCAGAAAAAGAGACCCTGGAGACGAGCCTCGGGCGCTACGCTAATCTGGATAATCTTTCAAATTCACACAAACACCGTAATTAAAATGGAAACATTTTATTTTAAAACTGGAACTTGTGTCTGTCACCATCAGCTCAGACCCTCTGGACGTGGGCATTGATTCATGTAACAGCGGAGAAACTGAGACTGATTGAGACATCTGGTACAGGAATAAATCACTCTGGCGACAGCTATGCCACTGATGTTTCTGAACCAGCCCCTCCAAGGGCTTTAGAAAGCCGTCTCACCTTAATCACGGACTATAAAACTGTAGAGGGAGTAAAGACGATTAGCATTTGACCTATAGGATCCAACAGGAATCGGCTGTCCTGACATTTTCACCTTGGTGAGGAATGATTGTATCCCGTAAGAGCTGTGACAGAGGGAGTCAGAAAACATGGCTATTTTCGATTAGTGCTTCCCTGACTCATTTCCAATGGTGAAGAGCCCTTAAGCCTGTGCAATTCATTATGAAACTAAATCACACATGCACTCAGGGCTAGCTAACAACCTTAACTGTGCACAAAAAAACAAGTGCCAATCAATTACAGGGGCTAATTACAATTAGGAATGCACGGGGAAAATGGACTCGGGAACATGGAGGGGAGTTTTTTTCCATATCTCGCTGTGGCCGTGTCCGAATCAGCACTCTTCCACACTGTTGAGTAGCCTTGGTGAGTAGATAGGGAGAGAAAGTCGTAGAGTACGCGAAGATTTTTCCAATTGCAGTATACTTCAAACACCCGGATGACACACTTACTTCCGGGGTTTCGCTGAGTACATTCGGGAGCACACTTTTTAAGAAGTACACAAAAATTTTGGTCACATAAATATGACGTGAGCTTCGTTTAAAAAAAATGAGGCACAGCTTCGCTGACGTTTTCCTTCAAATACAACAAAAACAACACGTGACATGGCAGCGCAAGAGTGGGGCGCAGGATTGCCAGATCTTGTAAGACTTTTCAGCCAAATGGCGACTCAAAACTAGCCAAAATTATAGGCTATTTTTAACCGAAACCAATGTATTTTAAATAGAAATCATCATGTTTTTACTTTTTAAAATAAGTGTGTGCTTTGCGACTTTTCATTTTTACCCATGACTGCACTGTAAGTATCCCAATTTAGCTGTAAAACCGCGGACATGGCAACACTGGTGGGACGTCTTATGACCTGCTTACGACACTTCCACAATGCGGTTGGAAAATAGTATGGCCGATATTTTTTGCGGACTGCTAAGCAGTGCACATTAAACAGCACACTTCTGCCAGTGCACTGTACGCAGGAGACAGGGCGTAGTAGATAGGGCTCTGATGGTCCCTGTGACAGGACCACAGGGGGCAGGGTCCTCCACCTGGGAGAATTAGTTACACTGACAGCCTCCATCCTCTCTCCACCTGCGAGAATGAATTAAACTGAGAGCCTCCACCCTCTCTCCACCAGGAGAATGAATTAAACTGACAGCCTCCACCCACTCTCCACCTGCGAGAATTAGTTACAATGACAGCCTCCATCCTCTCCCCACCTGCGAGAATTAGTTACACTGACAGCCTCCACCCTCTCTCCACCTGCGAGAATGAATTACACTGTTAGCCTCCACCCTGTCTCCACCTTATCTGAATTACGCTGACAGCCTGCACCCACTCTCCACCTGAGAGAATGAATTGTGCCATTAGGCTCCACCTGCCCTCCTCCTGGGAGAATGAATTACACTGAGAGCCTCCACCCTCCTTCCACCTGGGAGAATGGATTATGCTGAGAACCTCCACCCTCCTTCCACTTGGGAGAATGGATTACACTGAGAGCCTCCACCCTCCTTCCACTTGGGAGAATGAATTACACTGAGAGCCTCCACCCTCCTTCCACCTGCCCTCCTCCTGGGAGAATGAATTACACTGACAACCGCCACCCTCCTTCCAACTGGGAGAATGAATTACACTGACAACCGCCACCCTCCTTCCAACTGGGAGAATGAATTACACTGAGAACCTCCACCCTCCTTCCAACTGGGAGAATGAATTACACTGAGAGCCTCCACCCTCCTTCCACCTGGGAGAATGAATTACACTGAGAACCTCCACCCTCCTTCCAACTGGGAGAATGAATTACACTGAGAGCCTCCACCCTCCTTCCACTTGGGAGAATGGATTACACTGAGAGCCTCCACCCTCCTTCCAACTGGGAGAATTAATTACACTGAGAACCGCCACCCTCCTTCCAACTGGGAGAATGAATTATACTGAGAGCCTCCACCCTCCTTCCACCTGCCCTCCTCCTGAGAGAATGAATTACACTGAGAACCGCCACCCTCCTTCCAACTGGGAGAATGAATTACACTGAGAACCTCCACCCTCCTTCCACTTGGGAGAATGAATTACACTGAGAACCGCCACCCTCCTTCCAACTGGGAGAATGAATTACACTGAGAACCGCCACCCTCCTTCCAACTGGGAGAATGAATTACACTGAGAGCCTCCACCCTCCTTCCACTTGGGAGAATTAATTACACTGAGAACCGCCACCCTCCTTCCAACTGGGAGAATGAATTATACTGAGAGCCTCCACCCTCCTTCCAACTGGGAGAATGAATTATACTGAGAACCTCCACCCTCCTTGAGAGCCTCCACCCTCCTTCCACTTGGGAGAATGAATTACACTGACAACCGCCACCCTCCTTCCAACTGGGAGAATGAATTACACTGAGAGCCTCCACCCTCCTTCCACCTGGGAGAATGGATTACGCTGAGAACCTCCACCCTCCTTCCAACTGGGAGAATGGATTACGCTGAGAACCTCCACCCTCCTTCCACCTGGGAGAATGGATTACGCTGAGAACCTCCACCCTCCTTCCACCTGGGAGAATGGATTACGCTGAGAACCTCCACCCTCCTTCCAACTGGGAGAATGGATTACGCTGAGAACCTCCACCCTCCTTCCACCTGGGAGAATGGATTACGCTGAGAACCTCCACCCTCCTTCCAACTGGGAGAATGAATTACACTGAGAGCCTCCACCCTCCTTCCACTTGGGAGAATGGATTACACTGAGAGCCTCCACCCTCCTTCCACTTGGGGGAATGAATTACACTGAGAACCGCCACCCTCCTTCCAACTGGGAGAATGAATTACACTGAGAGCCTCCACCCTCCTTCCACCTGGGAGAATGAATTACACTGAGAGCCTCCACCCTCCTTCCACCTGCCCTCCTCCTGGGAGAATGAATTACACTGAGAGCCTCCACCCTCCTTCCACCTGGGAGAATGGATTACGCTGTTAGCCTTTCACGCTCTCTCCACATGATCACTCTCAGCTACATGAGTCAGGGACAGTTTTTTAAGCAGTATTCAAATTATGCAAGAAGACATCCTCTCAAGACATAATGTATGCTGACGCTTAACAAAAACAAATGGGTCTACTGTATATACTTTTGTTTTTTACTCTACTTTTTTTTTACTCTACTCTGTTTTCCACATTGTTTCTTTTTGTGTATGTTGTTTCCACATTTTGTACTATGTTGTATGTTTTTTGTATGAAAAATGTGTCAATTGCACAGCATGCATTGTTTGTCAAAGACAAATTTCCTTTGGGACAATAAAGTTTATCTTATCTTTAGCTTATCTTATACTTAGTCATTAGTGGTGTGTCTACATTAATCTTCATAGTCAATGGTACATTTGTAAAATACAATAGTATGAAAGTGTGGGAGCAAGTCTCTGTCCTTTTTTTATCTTTATTTTCTCATGGATGATTTCTTCACCGCCATGCCTTTGGTACATCAAAATGTTCCAGTTTTCATCTGGGTATTCTGGACTACTTGTACCAGAATAGTCAGACTATAAAAAAGTATCATTACATTATATTCATTTAGCAGACGCTTTTATCCAAAGCGACGTACAGTAAGTGCATACAGAGACATCATCAAGAACACTACAGAACAGACAAGACAAAGCACATCCTTACCATAATGTAGCAGCTATCCCTAGTAATGAACGTTGACTGAACGTATCACATTATATATATAGAAATACTGTCCCATCTAGAATTTGTGTCTCCTTTACAAATGGGATTTTGCATTGACTGGTGTTAGCTCACCAGGAAAGCAGAGCATCCCATTATTTACATGTGATTAATGGGGGGAAAATCCCTGACTGACAGAGGAGACAAATGTTGACACGGCCCATCATTTATGTCATTGAGGGGTCAGCCATCAAGATCTCTCGTCGTACTGTAAGCCACGCCGTTGACTGTGTTTACCAGAGAGACAGCAGACAGCAACCAGCAGTAGTCCCCTCATTACCTCTGCAGGTTTGTTAAGCAGCGGTCACCATAGCTACAAGGCCACACTACAGTTATTTTTAAACCCGGCTGCAGGAGGAGGGGCAGCCCTGCACTTGTATCAGTGCCACCATCCAGTCTTAATGACTGCTGAAATCACACCTTTTCTCCAGGACACAGAGGGATAGAGAATAATCATGACTGATAACCGCTCAGATAAACAGAAACTCTTCAAACTCTTGGGAACGACGAGGAAAGGCCGTGAAACCCGAGATGGGCAATACCGATGATTGGTTTTGTCAGTCCAGTCAGCCCTGAACGTTCTGTCCTGCCAGGCCCGGTCACGCTCTGACCCACGAGGGCTATTACCTATCCTCACAGGACATGAAACGATCCGGCATCATCAAAGCCCGTTCAGCACGGTAACACCCTCCCCTGCACTCGCTCAAACTGTGAGCAAATAGGCACAATATCAGCAAATGAGGCCGTGCAGTTAAACGCAACACTTTAAAGAAAGAAAAAAACCTTTTGAATAATATCTGGGCTTTAGGATTAACATCTTTGCCCAAAGTATAACGGAGCCACGGAACACAACAGATGGTAATCTCTGTCAGACTGGAGTGGCATTACTCCCAAGATGGGCACAATGTGCCAACTGTCAACACACCGGCACCTCCTGACAGGTCTGGAGTGTCAACACACCGGCGCCTCCGGACAGGTCTGGAGTGGGGCGAGACGCTGTTCATCTGGGGGTGTCCCAGTGGCGTAGCCACTAAGAGCACCGTCCACATGCTCGTTGTGAGCTGCGACGACGGCGGTTCGAATCCGGCCGTGCGACCTTTGTCGCATGCCTCTCCCTCTCTCTCACTCCATTTCTTCCTGTCTCTCTACACTGTGCTATCCGATAAAGCTGAAAAGCCCTAAAATAATAATAATAATAATAATAATAATAATAATAATAATAATAATAAATAAACACGGTTCATCTGTGAGACACGGAACAACTATGAACATACAGCTGAAGTAGCTGCTCATAGACTACAACTTTACTTCACAAGGTCCTCAATGTGCTGTGGATCTAATAGCAATCGGAATACGGGCATCCAAAGGCAGCTAAATTAACTGTGCCCTTGAGGTCCACTGCAAAGTACAAATTCATCCCAGAACATTGTCCATGTTCTGGACAAGTCATTTGGATCTAATGCATGACAAATGGAATTCCTTTGCTACGCTACGGCTACCTTAAGTATCTCAAATGCATTAAGCCTCAAGAGTTTGGGAAAAGGACAGTATCCTTGTTGCATGTGCTAGCATGGTGCGATTAATAATTTAATGCTGATGTGTAATGTCTCTGTCTAAATCGGAGGTGCCCCTGATAAAAAAAACAGGCCAATGCTATGTCCGCATGAATCCTGGTGATGGGCCAGTGAATTCACACAGACAAAATGCCGCCTTTTATTCCCTCATTCAACATGTCAGTCGCTCCTTCCCTATGTAATCATTTAGCAAAATAACAAACCCATGTCATTAACTACAGACACCTCTTATTGACACGTTCAGTATCTGACCATTTTACCTTGGATGTGTTTTTGTCAACTCATCACCTTAGATAAAATACCAAAGAAGGCTGCATTACAATATCCCTGTATCTGAAAAGTCCTTGCAAGTACAGTCTGGAACAATTCACTAAGTAATTCCCTTTAAACCCATACAAACAGGAACCAATTACCATTTCATGCTAAAGCACTGGACAGAGATGCCTGGCTCAATAGGATTTTGAAGAAGCTCCATTTGACGAGCAGTAAGGCGGTGGGGAACTGTTCAGCTTAAAGACTTAGGACCAGCTAATGAACCTGTGAAAGAAATCCCACCCGCCAGTGCCTCATAAATTCTCTGAGCTGGAAAGACCTGCTCAATACCACCAGGGAGAGCCGCACAAAGCAGAAAAGCCTGTTACATTGGGAGTCAATGCGCTGTACAGAACAGCAGGATTGCGTCGCGGAGAACGTCTCAGAGAGAGAACTCGTCGGCAGTCCAATCTGTCAGCGCAAAAACTCTACTTTCCCTACTTTCCTTTCCTTAACTTTACCTCACCGAGTAACAAAATTGCCCCATTGGGACCTGATGTGCAAACACACATTCAAAGCTGCAGCTAGTTATCCGGACCAACGGAGTCTTTAAAATGTCCCCTTAGCTGTACTTTAATTAAGAATGGTTTATATTTAAGAAAAAAAACAAAAGGAAACAGGGTGCAAAATATCAATTAACCTGATGTTCATATTTCAAACAGACACCATGCCCATATAACATGAGAATTTAAGGACACATTAGTAGCCTACCCTGAATGTGAACTGTCAAATAAATGACATATCTCAACATTAATCTACAGTAGAGCCTATGAATTAATACATTTTGGAGACATTTCTGCCATTGTTTCTTGCAAATCCTTGTTCACCACAAATGCAGTAGGATGCTCTTTATAACCAACATCCAATCAAAAATACTTCCAAAAATAATAATACATAGCCTATTACACACATTAATATTTCTATAGCATACAGATGGGGGGAAACTGATTTTTTAAAACTTTCCTTAAAAACTAAAATCCATGAATTGTAGTTCATGCTGTTATGGGTAATCTTTGAACACAAAGATGTATTCTTTTTTTTCTTCAAGATACACGTTATTATGACCCAACGTGGAGCACTTCTGTGTTTCCCTTCAAGCTGTGGGCACACGCCTGAATACCGAAGGCATACATGTAAATACCGAGTTAGTTTTTTCCCTGATGTGCATTTCCGGGAAAAGTTAAATTAACAAATTAGCTTGCCGTTACATTGACTTGTCCATGTAACAGGCTACCTGTTTGTCAAATTTAATACAGTTAGCCTAATTCACTTCAGTTTTTCGCAGCAATGTTCTTAGACATAACTTAAGGTCATTGTAAGCAGCAATTAAATACTGTTGTAGCCTATATGCAACCTTTGAAACATTGCAGATACGTTTATTTCAGCTGAGATGCGTTAAATACTGAAAACATCTACTGATTCTTAAACAGAATCTTACCTCATCTCCTTGCCCGAACTGCAATCCAAGATCGACGAAATGCTCAACGCTAATGTATCCGTCCGCATCATCGTCACAAACATCGAACACTTCTTTGAGCTTCTTTAAAAATAGCAGGAGCTGCTCTTGGTCGGGAATGATACTCCCTTCCATTCTTGTGTGGGGGTCACTGAGACTGATGTTAAAGGGAGTCCGGGACCCGCGCGGCGGGCGCCATCACTGTCCTCCGCCGCTCAGCTCGAAAACAGACCGTGACATCACCAGCATCGCTTGGCGAACGGAAAGGACCACTGGATGAGAAGGGAGAGATGGGGAGGGAGTGTATATAAACGACTCAGGAAGAACTGTTAGCGTAATCACCTAAGATAAATATTATAGTTCTCACCCTCACACACGCGCGCGCGCAGACACACACACACTCACACACACAGGTCTAAAACTGATTAACTATATAGCCTATGGTGGGGACTTGTATGGGTTGTATAAGTCAACGAAAGCTATACAAAGCTAGCATTTGCAATAAGGAAACGAACATTTGTTGTGAAAAATAACAAAACGGTATGACATTTTAAGACAAGACATTAAAGTGTCAGTTTATAGTAAACATGAAAATAAATGAATAAATAAACAGTTCCGTTTGCGAGGAGACAGTATACAGCCATTTCGCACTTTAGGACAGTGCCACTGACGCTATGCATTGCTAGCTGTTCATCTCATGCTCCCCACAATGACCCAGATCTTAAAATTGTAATATATAGTGTATATCTAAATTGTAAGCTACATTTTGTTACTACTCTACTGAAACCTGCCTCTTAATTTTCTTACTAAGGTACACAGAAGTGGGTGTGCAAAAATTAGGTAAATATTTGCCATTATTTTGACAAATGAAATTATTATTATTATTATTATTATTATTATTTGCCCCATTAAAAGGAATTTTAATCATTTTGAATCATCAATCACCTAAACACTGTTCTTGTGAGTGAACTGGCACTAAAATAAACAGATTCATGCAACACATATACACTAGAGGGCAATTTTTGACAATGTTTGGAGCACTGTACTGTACAGTGGTGTTTGTCAAGGCATACTGTATGTATAAATTGTCAAATATAGTTTGAAAATGGCTGCTTAAAACTCTTTTGTTTATTCAATTCAAGATATTCAATTTCACAAACGCAGGCTAGATGTACTAGACATTCACAATGCTATTTCATTGGACACATGCTTTGAAAGCTGTATTTTTTTTATAAAGGCAACCTAGTAATGGTACATAAGCTGGGCCTTTCAGCATTAACATTAGCCTGTTTTAACCTTTGTTAATTTTTTATTTGCTCTTACTTAACCAGTCAGGTTAACTGAGGATGCAAGTATCATCAACCTGCGGAATAAAAGAGCAAAAGGATTGTGTAACCAATCATATACAGGGGGTATGATTTGGTGGCCAGATCTATAGAGGCAGTTTTTGTGATAATCTTGTGGAAAAATTGAAGTTAATGCTTCCATTTTTGGGAAAAGTGTCATGTGATCTGTAAAGTCAACAGAGAAGGGAACTTCAAAAAATATTTGAACATACAACTAATAACTTTTTATTCATCAGTTATTGAAATTGACATTACTTGAATTTACTCACAATGTACTAATTCAACTAGTTTATTTTTATTTTCTTGTTTTTGGCAAAACGTAACCACCCAGACCTGTGGTGGCCTGGTGTGGTGAGGCCCAATGTGAGATCTTTTCATGGGAGAAGAAAACAATTGACACAGAAGATAGGTATATGAAAAACTGATTATACGGAAGTAATACAGCATACATTATTCAGTAAAATAAGCATTAAATGGAATATAAGTATTTTATCTTTGTAAAATTATTCTGAAAAGTATGGGGAAAAACTATTATATTTTTATATTTATTATCTGAAAGAAAACTTTAAAATGATCTGTGATGGAAGTTCTGTGTTCTGTGTGAAATGTTCATTCTGTGTTCTGTATGTATGTTCATTCAGTGCAGACTTTCTGGCTTGACTGTTTGATTGATACCTCATACCCTTGATTATTTATAGCCATATATATTTAGCCAACCATATGTTCCACACGGTAGCCTGCCATGCCATTTTAAGTTTCAACCACAGAGGTTTCAACCCCTACTGTCCCCCGCTCAGCACACGACGAATGAGCACTTTTTGCTACCTAGCCAACGTTATCTGTCAAGCAAAAACAGTTGCGCCGTGCGCAAACTCGGCAGGAACCACGATACAGTCACACTGTCACACTGTGATGGGCAAAACAGTTCACTTCAGTGACTCGAATCACTAGAATCAGTTCATTAAAAGATTCGTTCAAAAGATTCGTTCACCGAATCGTTCAGTGCTTGGGCGGAGCTCCGACTGCGTACTGCGTAGTCCGACTCACTCAGTGAACTGAAACGGCCAAACGGTTCATGCCGAAGTGCTGTCGCTTTGACAAACGCGCCAAACTCCGTTTACAAATCTTGATATTTTAAAAGTTTCCTCGTTGAATATCAATATTGGAGGTGAACGCTGGTTTTGAATGACTTTTAAGTCTTAACTTGCTGGGCCTGATTCTGGCAGTTTGAGCCGCTGATTATCACTCAGGATCACGTCACGTTAACTCACTGTGTAGCCTTCAGTGAACGAAGTCCACTCTGCACGCTCGCTGCCTCGCTCGGCGCCCGCCCGCCCGCGAATGATTCGTTCAGCACAGCAGAACTGGTTCTCAGGGGACGAATCACGTTCGCTCGCGGCAGTCCCTCCCACTCCCTGCACGCTCGCTGCTGATCAGATCCGTTCGAGAGCTCAACTGAACTGAGAAATGAACGGATCTTTTCAGTAAGTGATTCAGTTCAGTTCGTTCACCCAAAAGATTCGGTCTTTTGAACGAATCGTTCGCGAACGACACAACACTATGTCACAGCGGCAGTGCTGACTGAGGGGCACTTGGATGCGGTAACGTTCTGTAGAGTTGGCTCATCAAGAGTATTCAGGAACGACTGGACATTTCAGTAGGCTATAGCTAATTAGGTCTTGACTTTCTAAAGTAGTATCGGTAAGTAACTGTTATTTGAATAACCAACAATCGATAAATATTTTTATATATTGAAATATCTTGTTACTTTTGCTCTAGGCTAACGTTACATAACTATGTCTAGCTAAATACATCTGTTAAATGTTTTATTAGCCAAACGTTATCTATTTTGCTGGATTTGGAGGGTTCATCTGGGGTATGATCACGCTTAATTCAGACGTGAAAACAAACACCTTTTTATTTCCTGGTTTTCTGTAAAGCGTCTTGTGACGTGTCTCTGTAAAAAGGGTTATACAAGGGTTATACAATTCAAACGTAGCTTAATTTAACTAACTGTTAAATTCTGTTTTCAATTTATAGTATCTTGGGTGGCTATCTCCAGCTAAGTTAATATTTCCTCCGCTGTTAAATTTAGCGAACGAGCTAGATGGCAAGAAGCTGTAGTAGTTGTAACATTGACACACATAGGCTACGTAAGGGTATTGGACAAGTTGAGTTTCGATTTCGTTTCTCTCCTAAGTTTCGTTTCTGCCCTGCGCAGGTTTCAGTACAGACGCTGTCACACCATGGCTGACGATATGTCCTCTCTGCTGAGCCTCGAGGAGGAGCTGACGTGCAGTATTTGCCTCAGTCCCTTCGAGAGTCCTGTGACCACTCCCTGTGGCCATAATTTTTGTCGAGCTTGTCTGGATTTGACATGGCGGGATAACGAATTGATTGCACAGGGCTTCAACTGTCCACAGTGCAGGTGTCACTTCGTCACCAAACCCGAGCTGAAGAAGAACACGGTTCTTGACGCTGTGGTCGACAAGTTCATCTCAAAGTCAAAGATGGACTATTTCGGTGTGGTGACGAAGACGGAGCCAGTTGTGGCGGCCGTTGT
This sequence comes from Synaphobranchus kaupii, assembly GCA_029718625.1. NCBI lineage: Eukaryota > Metazoa > Chordata > Actinopteri > Anguilliformes > Synaphobranchidae > Synaphobranchus > Synaphobranchus kaupii. The sequence continues at coordinate 20,918,325 of CM056379.1, forward strand.
GTGCGATGCTTGCATGGAGGCAAAAGCATGCAAGACCTGCCTCACATGCATGGCATCCTACTGTGTGGAGCACGTGAGACCACACCAGGAGAACCCAGTTTTTGCCTCGCACCAGCTCCACGAGCCACTGGCAGACCTGCAAGAGCGCATCTGCCCTGACCACTCCAAACTGATGGAGTTATTCTGCATCCAGCATGGACGCTCTATTTGTACCTTCTGCTGGCAACAAGTGCACAAGGGCTGCACATGCTGTAGTCCAGAAGAGCAACGGGGTCTGCAGGAGGTCTGTTAATTTCCCCACTATGTGAAAAAGTGCTGTTTAGCATTTCAAGTGAAATCTTCCGTTTTAATTAACGCATAACCCGTGTATGTTTTCTAGACTGAATTAAAGAAGAAGCTGGTTGTCCTGGATGGTAAGATTGAGAAGACCCAGGTGATCATATCCCAGATGAGGGAACATCAATGTGTACTGAAAGTGAGTATCTATTATTTGGCACCATTAAACACTTACAGCACATTACCATGTTCTTATGTATGTTCATTCAATCCAGTCACGACTAACCATGTTCAGCATTGTTGTGCAGTATACTGTAATACTATTATGATTATACATACAAGGACATGAATCAGTTTTGTGATGGTTCACAACTGGACCAAGTTAACTAGGCCTAATTTTTCCCAAATACGCATGTGCATAATCCTTTTGCACCTTTTGCACTACTGCTCAGTATGACAATACTTCGAGGCATGTATACGCATGTGCAGAACAATTGCATTTAATCTAAAACATTTTACAGACCTTGGTGAAATTGAAATAAAATATTTATATATTTGGTAAGGATTTATATTAACTGGATCTTCATAAAGCATTCATTATGCATTCATTAGCATTGCAAAAGCATTACATTACAATTACATAGAGCCAGGGTATGAAATTAACTTTTTAACCCACTGGCCAGAGTGGCTTGTGGATTCTAAAAATCACCGGCCATTCTCAACATTTTACCAGCCACATCACCTTTTACAATTTAACACAACCTGGTTGGTTACCAGGCAAAGTGGCTGTTCGAGTACAATATTTTCCTAGCCACAATCAAAATTTGACCAGCATTTGGCTGATGGCTGGTGTTAATTTCACTCCCTGCATAGAGCGTTATGAATGCTTTATGTGTACAGTACTCCTAGTTCTGTGAACCTCAGGTCAGATCTATCCCATGAGATGACAAGTAAAACATTATAAAGCGTTCATAATGCTCCATGTAATTGTAGTGTAATGCTTTTGTAATGCTCATGAATGCTTTATGAAGATGCAGTTAATGTAAATATTGTAAAAATGTTATCGTATATTTTTATATAAAATATCTGTTAGTTGTTATTCACAATGTAGATTTTTAACCCCAAATTTGCAAAGATTGACAAACTTGCTTTGAAGCGGCTGGCTTGTGTTAAGACTCGAGAATAAAGGTTTTCTGAGGGGTTTTCAAAATATTCAAATGAATCATGGGCAGGCATTTTATGAAAGCTGAATTTTAATGTGAATTTTATGGGTTTTTCAAAAATGTTATGTTTGCCAACAAAAGTGTGCTAAAATGCACTATTGTCACTCTTTATCAATGTCACTGACATGCAGAGTAAACATATGATGTCAAGGCTTCAGGAGTGTAATGCGGCATGGCGTGTGAGGTAGGGGGAGCCAAACGCAGCAAGGGGATTCTTTAAGCCCTAGGGCCACTAAGGCGGGAAACCCCGCAGTTAAGGGAGGAGACAAGACAGGGAAACACACGTACCAAAGCTGCTAACCGGCTCACTGTCACACACCAATGAGTAGAAGCGCAAACGCCAGGTTTCAGTAAGAAAACCAAACAAAGCGAGGACAGAAAAGAGCCAGGGGGGAAGAGTCAGAATAACTACATCCACATAGGCAGGTACGCCAGGGGGGACGAGTCCTAATAGCTACTTCCACATAGGCGAGTCCCGCATAACTCCAATGAAGCACAACGGAGCAAAACGGTCTCCTAAAAAACCTAGACCAAAATAATACTGACTTAAACATACAAAGGGCAGAATAATACCACACACAAAACAGCATAAATGATGCCTGACAATACACCACAATACAAATCAACACACAATCAATATAGAAGCCCCAACCGAAGGAAACGGGAGGCTTATATAGCTCTCAAGGGGTTAAGAACCATGACAAGGAGCCTCCCCTCATTGCAGGGCATGACACTGGAAACAAATAAAGTTGGTGTCCAAGGGGAAAGTCCACATAAACCTCTTATCAGTTTTATACAAATGGCAGTTGTAGGCTTCTGATTGTAAATGGCACCTTGATATCAGTAAAAGGGTGCTGTTTAGTGGCTTGTGGATTCTAAAAATCACCAGCCGTTTTCACCATTTTACCTGCCATATTACCTTTCACAATATAACACAACCTGGCTGGTTACCGGCTAAAGTGGCTGCTGGAGTAAAATTTTTACAAGCCACAATCAAAATTTTACCAGCATTTTGGCTGGTGGCTGGTGTTCATTTCATGCCCTGGCTGTTACATATCACCCATTCCGTTCACATTCATTAGGAGTTTTTCTATTCTCCTGGTTAACTAACTGGTTGGCTAAATTGCAATGAATGGAGTAAACATGGTGTACATTTTCCTCTGCAGTCATATGACAGTCATGTGTTTTTGTCACCTCAGGACTCGGCCACCAATCGGAAGAGGGAGCTGGAGATGGAGTACAGGCAGATTAGGGAAATGATAGACAGCGACGAGCAGCAGGCCATGAAGAGTGTGGACAAGGAGGAGGAGGGCTCCCAGACCAAGCTTGTCACGACGATGAAAAAGTTTGACCAGAACATAGACGAGATGAGGGGGGCAAAAGACCGCATTGACAGCCTTTTGGCCCAGACGCAGTCCCTGGCTTTCCTGCAGGTAACCCTCCTATAGAACAGCATGCATTCTGTGCACCGCCTGTATGTGAACTTCAGGATGCCTCTTTAATGTGCCATAATATGTGGGATTATCTCAGTACAAGTCTTGTAAATGAGCACAAAGAACCTCAAAAACATTAATCTTAGTAAATGTATGTTGGTTACAAGAATGTTTAGTATTTATTCGTCATTTAAGAGATTTAAGGTACTGTATGTCTCAATTGTTTGATTGATGCAGCTGCTGAACCCCCTTACAAAACTGGATTGTTTGCCGCAAACTTGCAGCTAATATGTAACGCATATGCCGTAAACTAAATTGTTTTCCACAAAATGTTGCCAGAGGTTTGTCAGAGTTTGCCAGTAGTGGTGAACTAAAAACTTTGCCAGAACTGAATGGCAGTTCCCACAAAGCTAATGTGAAAATATGAGCCTGCCGCAAACCTTTGGCATTGTTGCCACATGTTTGCGGCAAGCTCATATTTTCACAATATATTTGTAAGGGCCAGTAGAATAAAGTCACCCACGTTTCTGCATTGGTCTTTGTGTGTTGTAGGCCAGGGTAGACCTGCCTTCATCTGCGGGCTATGACCCATGTCCTCCCCGACTCAATATCAACACCAACCGTGCCCATCTTCAGTCTGCTGCTGCACTGAGAGAGTATCTGGGAAACATACTCAAGCAACCTTTTGATAATAGAGTTTCACTGCTCAGACCAGGTGGGTGTGTCTGTGTGCGTGTGAGTGTGTGCGTGTGTTTGTGTGTGTGTGCGTGTCTGCGCGCGTGTGTGTGTGTGTCTGTGCGTGCGTGTGTGTGTGTTGTATTATTGCTAGAACCCAAGCTAATCCCAAGCTCAGCCTATCACCATGGTTCTCTCCTCCATGTCAGTTTTCATCCAGACACTCCTAGAGTTAGCATTTAATTTCCGTTTCCAAACTGCATGCTCAGTTCTTTCCTCCATAATGGTCAATTAGTATTTAGTAAACAATCTCTCTCCCTTAGTGTGGGTTTATCATTTTTCTTAAATCTGCTCTTTTACGGTGAAAGGAACAGGCTTAAACAGTTCATTTTTAAACTTGTTGCTCATTTGTAAAATACAAGAGTGAGTTTGCTGGATGGCTCAGGTTTAAGGTACCAGTCTCGTTCAGGTGCATGGATGAGCCCCACGGCCCGGGTTTGAATCTCGACCGTGCCGACTGGCCGGTAGCCCAGCCGGGCTAATTGGTGGTAGCGTTGCCCATGGTTAGGGAGAGTTTAGAGAGCAGGAGTCAATGTCTCTTTGCTCTCCAGCGACCCCCGCTGGTCGATTGGCCACCTGCAAGTTCGTCTGTTAAGTTGCTCATCGAGTTCTTCCTCCGACTCTCCCCAAGCCTGACTTGCACGCCGCAGTGTGATAACAAGTGGCCATTTGGCATGGAGTACTTTGGAGAACACTTTGTGGTCTGTGCACTCCTGAATTGACAGCTGTCTAGTTATGAGTGCTGATATATGATTGGGCAATCTAAAATTGGGGGAAAAGGCAGGAATATAAATAAATAAAAATACAAAAGCAGTTACTTTTCATCCTGCTCTAAGAAAACGTCCTGTGACCGATTACAAAAATAAAAATTATAAACTTAATGAGCCATTACAACAAAGGCACCATGCCATAACATTAGAAAAAAGTAGTGACTTAATTGGTGAGTGGGAAACTATGATACCCACCTATCAGTGTGTGTCATTGCTGGTTGTTGGGTTTATTTTGCATTGTGAAATCATGTGTGAGGAAAGGTAAAGAGCACGCTTTACACTGCTGTGCTTCTTTACACGTATTTGAAAAGCGTTATGCTTTAGCTTCACGTGGATATTTACAGTATTCAATTTCTCACAGAGATTTGGAGGACCATACCTGGCAATGGTGAGTTTTAGTATTGAGAGAAGTGAAAATAAATTGAAAAAGGACTGAATCAATGATCAATCTGGATAATCACTGCTGGGCTTTGGTCCTATGGGTTCGCACTATGGTAGGCTTCCTAGTTTTAAAAAGGACAAACTCTCACAATTGGGAGGTGTTACTGAAATTGGTTGAAAAAAGACAAAAATAGCTAAATTATTTTTAAAGGGGCTTTCTTGCATTCTGAAACCATATGAAATTCTGGGTGTGAGGGACTATATTCAAATTCTTTGTGATTCTGAACAGTACCTATCTTTAACTGCTAACCACAGGGGCATACAGAGAACCATTGCACTCAAATAGTTTATTTTTTTCTAGCTGCCATGATGGGTACTCCTCCACTGATGCCAAATCCATATTTCCCAGGTGAACACGTATGAGTGTGTCTGTAGTGGCTTGATCCCGTAGAGCAAGCTTTGGTACAGGTTTCCTGCACTTGTAATGAGTACTCCACCAATTAGTGTGTTTTGAAATGCTAAATTTAAACTTGGAGACCCGCTAAAGTAAAATACCACATGTGGATGATTGTAGCAGATGTCTTGTAAAAGCACTGCAGATCCTGATATCCGGGGTGTGTTTACTCCAGGTGTTTGTGGATAAGAAACTGTTATGGTTTCATGGTCATATTCATTGATTTCTAACTGGGCATCTTTAATATTTCCTCTATAAGGACTCCTTAACTTTGGAAATACTGGAGCCCCTGTTCAAACAAAGACGGAGCAGAAGAAGAAGAGGACCCCACAACGTAGGCCTTGGTTTTTTAATTCTCAAGTTCATGGCCTAAGACTGATTAGATTGGCCAATCCCACAGAAACATTTTTGTGTGTCTAACAGCATGTCTGTCCAATGAGACTTCAAGGATTAATTTCAGGATGAGTTTCTGTATACATGTGACATTTGTCCAGAAAGACAGGTACATTGTCGTGGTCTGCAGTATCCTGAAGGTAGTGACATATTTGTGAACTGTATGTGTATTTTTCTCTTAATTTCAGCCAAGAAATCTAATCAGGAGTCATCTAACGAAGAAAGTAAGATACCTTCTTTTCTATTCTGAGTCGCTGAGCCGATTTCTCCATACAGCTTTGTCATAAATATGTGAGATTTTGCAGTTGAAACACCTTGCGCTCTGTTTAATAATAGGCATATATACACTCAGTGGCCACTTTATTAGGTACACCTATCAAGTATGCCTCCAGAACAGCCATAATTCTTCGCGGCATGGATTCAACAAGGTACTGGAAACATTCCTTTGGGATTTTGGTCCATGCTGACAGAATAGCATCACGCAGTTCCTGCTGATTTTTTGGCCACGCTGTCACGCTGCGAACCTCACGCTCAATCTCATCCCAGAGGTGCTCTATTGGATTGAGATCTGGGGACTGTGCAGGCCATTGGAGTAAACTGAAGTCACAGTCATGTTCATGGAACCAGCTGGAGATGGTGCATGCTCTGTGGCATGGAGCATTATCCTGCTGGAAATATCCATTTGAAAAAGGGTAGACTGTGGCCATAAAGGGATGGACATGGTCAGCAATGATGTTTATGCATGTTGTGGCGTTTAAATGATGCTCAATAGTTATTAAGGGGCCAAATATATGCCAAGAAAACATTCCCCACACCATTACACCACCACCAGCCTGCACCATTGAAATAAGGCAGGATGGATCCATGGATTCCTGCTGTTCACCCCAAAATTTGACAGCATGTGGCAGCAGAAATCGAGATTGGTCTGACCAGGAAAAAATCTTTTCCGATCTTTAATCATCCAGTTTTGGTGATCATGTGTCCACTGTAGCCCACTGTAGCCCCCTGTAGCCCACTGTAGTTCTTTGCTGAGAAGAGTGGAACCCGGCTTGGTCTTCTTCTGCTGTAGCCCATCCTCTTCAAGGTTTGACGTGTTGTGTGTTCAGATGCCCTTTTGCACACCACTGTTGTAAACAGCGGTTATTTGAGAATTTGTGGTCTTTCTGTTAGCTTGAAGGAGTCTGCCCATTCTTCTTCCATTCACTTCTCTCATTAACAAAATGTTTTTCCCACAGAACTGCCACTTACTGGATGTATTTTGTTTATTGCACTATTCTCTGTAAACGCCTGAGACTGTAGTGGGTGAAAATCCCAGGAAGGCAGCTGTATGTGAGATTCTGGAACCACCACATCTGGCACTAGGAATCATACCATGGTCAAAGTCACTTAGATCAGCCATTCTGGTCTAACAACAACTGAACCTCTTCACCATGTCTGCATGCTTTATATATTGAGTTTCAGCCACATGATTTGCTGTTTGGAGGAGCAGGCTGTTTGCGTTAACGAGCCAGTGTACTAATAAAGTGGCCACTGAGTCTGCATATGTGTAGAAGATAATGAAATAAAAACATATATGTTATGGCTGACTCAAACGCAAGACTCTGAGACAGACTAGATGAAAACTCCACCAGGGAGTGTATTTATTGAGCAAGGCAAGGAAGGTAGCAAGCAAAGGAACAGGGAAAACTAAAGATGACAGGCTGGAAGCGGGGTTGGCGAACTAAAGCGGGGCAGGACAGGAGACTGGGCTGGAGCGGGCAAAACAGGAGGCAGGCTGGGCGGGCTGGAACGAGGAACAAAACAGGTTTAAGGCAAGCAGAGTAACAACAGAATGGCCGGGGAAATTCTCAAAACGGCACTGAGAAAACAAACTGGCGAAGAGGCTGTGAAACGGGGACTTAAATAGAGAGGGGAACAGGTGATGAAAGGGAGTGAGAAATGTGTGCGAGAGGGAGAGTGATAGGCTGACTAATAAGGGGCGAAAACAAGGAACTAAACGGGGACCACGCCTAGCCTGCAACGAACACAGAAACGAGACAAACAGGGTAAACTGAAAAACACAACATGAAACAAAAGGAATGGGAAAAAGAAGGAAACGAAAGGGAGGTGGACTGGAGGGAAATATGCCTGCTATGCCAGGAATATAACATTCCACACCATGATGGAACCACAAAAACCTGAACCTGTGACGCTGTTGTGGTTCCATTTTTATTGTTCACCTGTAACCACATTCATAACAAAGTGCAATCGTGTGTACATTAAATTGTACATTGAATGATGAAACATGTAGACATGCTGAATACATTTTTCTTAATCTTTTTTTCCTTCAAGAAACCGCAAAGAACCAGCCAAATCCAGGCATGAGGGCAGCTTTTTCAAAGGAGGATCTTAGAAATCCAATTATGTTTGGAGAACAGCCCAGCAGCAGACCAGGTGTGATGGCTTTTATTATTTTTCTCTTTTATATTCATCTTTAAAAATAGTTTAAAGACTATGTCAGTGTGAACTTAACTTGTTGTCTTAACTTGCTGGAATTGCTTCTTGAATAGATTTCCATTAAGGAGCCATACTCATGTGGAGCATAAATTGTACTGTAGTGCAAACATTTCCACCAGACTTTGCTGATGAGCAAGAGTCACTTTCAGTTGTTAAGTTCCAGTAGTTTTATTATATCCATTTATGAACATTTAAGTGAATACTTTTAATTTCATTTTTTTTTTTATGCATCCACTGGGAGATATAATACTGTCCAAACATTTTATGAATTTTGTCTTCAGTGAAAATCTATTTTTACATGGCAGAACCGCAAGCGAGGCTAAATGTCTTAAGGAATACCATCATTAAGAAGCTTTTCACGTACACCCACAGCATTCAGATGCACATATGCAGATGCAGGGCCTTGTATCCAAGCGATACAAGGCCCTGTCATGGGGAGCATGATGTTATTCGTACATCTCCTGTGTCTCTATACAAGTTCAAATGCAACAAGCTGGAAGCAAGATTACACTTTAGCTAGCCAGATAGCTGCCTTACTAAATAAGATCCAGCCAAGCACTGCCTGGTCCACAGCCTCAAATTACAGATCATCCTGAAAATCACCCAATTTATGAATTGAACACAGCATTACAGTATAGCCAAACAACTTTTACAATTAGCTTCTGTAACACAGTGGACATAATTCATGTACAATTTTATCCACTTCTGTCAATGAAAGGATCACCAAAATGCTAGTACAGACCTGAAGAATTTATGTCCTTTTGCAGAATGTGGAAGTCCTTGGTGCAAGTAGCCCATTAAAGATCTTACAATTAAGACCCGTCGTTGTAATAGAAAGCAAAAGTGTTAATACTGATGACCTCCTAGAGCCGGTACATCTAGATTCCACAATCCATGGCCCTTTATCAAGTATGTTATGTCTTTGTGTAAACGTGTAATGCTGGGTACTCACTGAACTTGTCTTTTCCCATTCTTCATGACTGATCTCCTCACCACATCTTGGGCACCGTTTATCACTCGTTGCCGTGGTTTTTCTTGCATGCCTTTCCCGCAGCAGGCACACCCAGTGTCTTGTGTACTTTAATATGTCTGGGTGTTTCCAGTAAAGTGCACCGAGTACATTGAAACCTTTTAATTTATTTAAGTTCTTTTTCCCTGCAGCGTCAGTTGGTGTGTCCCCAAGTATCATTTCTCCAGCTAAAAGAACTGATCTTCTTAAGTGTAAGTTAACACATTTCCTTAAGGAAGGAAAAACCTTTTCATACTGTACTTACAATAAGATAAAACTGCTAATGATGAATAGAACAGGCAGCTGATGGGTAGACTGTGTTGCCCTGCTCCAAAAGCAGCTGTAGTTGGGCTGGTTTCACAGTGATCGGCATGATGATACTCCAGGCTGCGTTGCGTGTGTTCTGACTGCTCCGCCTTGGCTGCTCTGCAGATGGCACTGTGCTCACCCTGGACCACAGGACGGCGCACAAGCGCATCTTACTGTCGGAGAACTTCACGAAGGCGTCCGTGTCCGACGAGCCGTCCATCTACTCCGAAAGCCCCGCCCGCTTCGCCGTGTGCTCGCAGGTGCTGTGCACCAAGGGCTTCTCCCAGGGCCGCCACTACTGGGAGGTGAAGATGACGAGCAACAACTTCTGCGGCGTGGGCCTGGCCTACAACAGCATCGACCGCAAGGGCCCCACCAGCCGCCTGGGCCGCAACAGCCAGTCGTGGTGCGTGGAGTGGTTCAACGTGAAGCTGTCCGCCTGGCACAACAGCAGCGAGACCGTGCTGACCAACCCCAGCCCCAGCCGCGTGGGCGTCCTGCTCGACTGCGGGGAGGGCACCGCCACCTTCTACAATGTGGCCGACCGGGCCTACCCCTTTCACACCTTCGCCTATCCCTTCAGCGAGGCCGTTTACCCCGCCTTCTGGATCTTCTCCAGCGGCACGGCCATCTCGCTTTGCAAGCTGACCGCCTGAGAGCTGTTTCCTGTGTGTGTCCCTCAATAACCCCCCCCCCCCCCCCCCCCCCCCTCCCCTGCCTATCTTCTTCCACTCATAGTGATTAAGATGCTTACTCCTCACTGAAATTATTAAATGTATTTGATTTTGTGGCTTGTTGACCAGAAATGCCTGCTCCAGTATCCGGCACATAGCATATTTCTGCTCCGTTTAACTGAATATACATCTGTATCTGTCCCTAGCAGTCAGAACAATGTGGTTTAAAAAAAAAAAAAGGAGCTTCCAGGAGCTTGCAGAAGCATGCTTATATTCAGTGCCACTGTGTATCTACTCAAATTGCTGACCCTTGTCTTATCAGTGAAACCTTTCTGCATACATAGACAATCATATATTCGACTTTGACCTCTGTCACTATAGCGACTAGTAATAAGTAGTAGATGTCATAAGAGACGTAATAATAAGTGTCTGATTGCGATAAATTGTGACAATTGCGAGATCGATTAAGGGGTATACAATAATTGTTTATTAGCATATTAGCATACTAGCATATTTCAGAATGGCAAGTTATATTTACATTTTCTGTAGGAAACAGCTTTAGATTAATTGCAATGCACTTTGTACTCAACTTCTGAATTCCTAGTTTTTAAGCTCATTTAATTGACCAGTAAGTCACAATGTTCTACAGCTACTATCCACATACATTATGTAGTATATATATATATATATATATATATATATATATATATATATATATATATATATAATATACACTGCCCGGCCAAAAAAAAAGTCGCCATTGCACCGCCATGCATAGTGCCCACTGTACAAGCCTCTGGAGGCAGTGTTATGATCTGGGGTTGCTTCAGTTGGTCAGGTCTAGGCTCAGCAACATTATGCAGCAATAAAATGAAGTCAGCGAAGTACCTGAATGTACTGAATGACCAGGTTATCCCATCAATGGGCATATGCCAGGATGACAATGCCAAGATTCATCGGGCTCAAATTGTGAAAGAGTGGTTCAGGGAGCATGAGGAATCATTTTCACACATGAATTAGCCACCAGATTCCTGACCTTAACCCCATTGAAAGTCTTGGAGAACACTTTACGGAGTGGTTTGACTCCCGTCATCAATACAAGATCTCAGCCAAAAACTTATGCTACTCTGGATGGAAATAAATGTTGTGACATTGCATAAGGTTGTCGAAACAATGCCACAACAAATGCGCGCCGTAATCAAAGCTAAAGGCGGTCCAACAAAATATTAGAGTGTGCGACTTTTTTTTTGACCGGGCAGTGTATATAGTATATTACTTGGGAACAAAACTACATAGTATATATATCGTGAAAATAGCACATAATCTAATAATTTTTACTCAATGTTAAGTACAGAGTGCACATTGATTACATTCAGGTTTGTGGTATTAAAATATTTTTTGATCCACCAATAGTTTTACCCAGGTGACTGTATTGGTGTTTCTGAAATATTGTTATGATGAGACATTTAATGAATCAAATTCTGATCCAATTATTCATCACTTGCTATGTTATGATTATTTGTAGTTGTTTTACATAAGGTATTGAGGGGCAATGTTTAAGGGAAAACAAAACTTAAAGTGCTATTTACATTGGGTATGTTTATATGCATTTTATGGTTTGGGGTTTCTTAAAAAAAAAAATAGACTGGACACGGATTTGATTTAATCTAGCATATCATAAATTTATAGTCAGAATGCAGATTTATTTATATGGGAGAAATCAGAGAAATCTGTGGTTTTGACACAAAGCCCACCCTTGTACATTTATAGCTGAAATGCAGATTTGCTGAAAATGGTATCTGCTCACAGCTTTAAATCACCAAAAGAATCTACTGTTTTATCATTACGGTAGATTCTATGGTCATGGGTAACTCCTGTAGATTCTATGGTCATGGGTAAACTCCTGTAGATTCTATGGTCATGGGTAAACTCCTGTAGATTATATGGTCATGGGTAAACTCAGTATGTGAGTCTCAGAGACTCATAAGTATAAAAGTTGCAACACAGCTGTACAATGGTTGAAAAATAAAGTGGCTTGCACATGTTGTTGATTTATATACAGCCTATCAATCAACGGGCACTTGTGCTTTTACCATAGGTGGATAATACTAGCACCTCTGTAAGACAGGGCCTGTTACATACGATACATGCTGTATTGTCATTTAGATCATCAATGCAGCCATTTTATAGACCGATTGAATTTGAATTTGACTTCCTGTGTGCTAGTTTTGGCATTGCTGTTGAGAGACTGCAGCACAGTGAAATGGAATTCTTTGAAAAGCCCTTTCGAATATCCAAGACTTCATCACAGCGTTTCATTACTTTATTGTGATCCTATGGAAATATTCCATACTGGATTTTCAAATGCTCAAGTGTTGAGGAGTAAAGTAATGAGACTTTGAATCTGTGTTCAGGCGTGAAGGATTATTATGAACTGAAAACAAACTGGGCTGAAAGTGAATATAACATTAACCGAGAAAAGCAGGAAATGTTCTAGTACCTTTACAGTCAGTTTGATATGGCCGAAACAGATGCGTTTGAAAGGACAGAACATGAGAAGCACACGTTTGGTTTGGTTCTTTGTTCTATTGTGTTTCCTCTTAGCTTGGATAGTTTCATTGTGGACAGTTGAGTTTAATGTTTCTCTGGGGGTTTATTTCTTGGTAAATATGTGTGAGCAGAGATGATTTCACTTAATTTCATAATGATCTCAGTTGCTAAATGGGCAGTTTGATTGAAGCGGAATCTGTCCGTAGCCCTACAACGGCAGTGTAAAATTGTTGTTTTGCAACAGCTGCTCTCCAAGTTGGCTGTTGATATTAAGCAACATGATCTCTCTCTAGCCTTAAAGGTTTTCAGCGTTGATTTAGGCTATTTTTGGATGGAATCGTAAAGAGACATCAGAGCAGTGGTTTTACTCACAAGCTGTTGATGTGCATGGATCAGTAGGCCTATATTCATTTGTAGCAGGACTTTGCATCTCTTTCAGTTGCAGACTGTGAGCAGACCAGTCCTGTCTCTCCTAAGTTAAGTTATGGTGGGAGAGTGGGGATAATGGACCCATTTAAAACCTCTCATAACGTGGTGTTCAGGTGTGCGCGTCTAGATTGCTCTTGACTACACACTGATGGAACGCACTGTAGATTCTCATGCTGTTTGACATTGCATCCTGTCACTGCAGCGGGGCCTAGCGATACAGCTGTGCTCTCTGTTTGAGGAGCTTCTGGCTGGGCTCATGGGTACTGGAGTCTTCCCTTAGTACCTGCTGGTCTGAGGTTGTGGATTACCACCAGTAGAAACTCATTGAACTCTGAAGTTGCTTCAACATTGCAGTTTGTTCATTGTACTTATCATGTTGTTGCAAGCAGGGAATTCACTGGAAATGCGAGATGGGCTTGAATTATATCAACCTTGCTCCAGGTGACATATGAAAAATAAAACCTGATCGTGGGTTTTTATTTTTTACATCTTTTAAAGGTGGACTATGCAGGAATTTTAGCCTTGATCCTCAAAGAAGTCGCCTCCTCCATCCTCAACCCTGTCCACTCACCTCAGTTGAGGGCAAGGAGCACGCTTGAGTGCAACAAGCAAAATCTCAATCTTAGATAAAATGAAAATAACATTTTTAGCAACATGCATTTGTCTATATGGATGGTAACAGTAATTAGGCAGTGCTATAACGATTAAATAAAGACTATCCCACGCGCTTCAGGCAAAGCTTATAAAAGAGAGAAGCTGCTCTCAGTATGGGACTGTATAAATAATGAAACATGTACCCGGGCTCATCAAAGAGACTGCCCAGAGTAAACACTGGAGCACTCGTAATAGAATGAAGAAAGTTCATTAAATACAACTGACTTAGCGTCATCTTCAGAGTCAACAGGTGATTTATCAATCTTTACACTTCAAGTGCACCTTGTACGATCATCGTTACTGTAACGGTAGCTACTCCCCAGTGCAGTTTCAGCTATCCTGTGGTGTTTCAGTTGCAGCCGTCTTGTGGTGTTTTTCCTTGTTGAGTATTTTGCTAACGTTATTCTGAACATTCATTTAGAACTGGGATGCAAAGACGGAATCTTGTGTGGAATAAGTAACATTAGCAGACCATATCTAGCTAATACCCTTGTCAAGTAAATTACTTTTTCATGATTTTCTCAAATACAATGTAATATTACCTCGTTATATTAATTTGATTCAAAAGCTAACTTCAGCCATCTAGCCAACTAACGAAGCTAGCTGGATAGCTAGAGGTAACGTTACTTAGAAGTCCAACAGAAAACACTCCAACTCCGCGTCGATGTTCATCCCCTTGCTAAACTTCAGCTGTCACCATTGAGGAAAAGCAAATCCTAGGTTGACTCTGCTTCTTGAACGCGCCCTGTCGGCTTGTTGTTTGGCTTCGCTGTATCTCCGCTTCTTCACCTCCGCCATTGCAGTAACTAGCTTGCAACAAACGCTCCGCTGAAAGTAACCTGATCCCACCCCACGGGCTCTGTAACCACACCCACCCAGCCGTCCGCACACGGAAAAGATCATCACACCCAGAAACGTTCCGAACACATCTTAGAATAATAAATACAGGCAGAGGAGCAAGGTTACTGAAATCTTATTTCAACAGAGATTTCCACTGCATCATAGACATGGCTAAGCATGGTTATTTCATAATATTTTATAGGTAAAAATCCTGCATAGTGCACCTTTAAAGACAACTAAGGCACAACAAATGAGAGCTCAGTATTCAAACTGGGTCTTTGTCATTTGTAATATAGCAGGTGATAATGTGTATTTATCTGCTATATTGTGCATGGGGGATTATTGTGAATAATACTCTGTTCATGTGCTCTCAACCTTGTGATATTTGGAAAACCTTTGTGACGACCTTGTGCAAAGCTGTTTTATGTCCATTCCATTATGGAGGTCTTATATAAACCCCACCTCCTGTTTGCTTTCCATTAATTTATCTGCTTTGTCTAATCTGTATATCTGTAACCGTTTGATTGCACATATTTGCATTATTGAATATATAAATAAAATTGTCTTTGTTGCAGATATATGCAAGGGTATTTTTCTTTGTGATGTCCTTTCTCTGACAGAAAAAAAGCTATTTCGTGTTTTACTCATAAACATTTATTATGGGTTTGGGGAATGTGTAACATGTAATTACATTTTAATTATTAAAACGGTAAGGGTGTAAGCCATTAACACCAGTACGCATGCACAATGTTTCAAATACCAAAGTTTTTAAAATGAAGGAAAGCCTGTTTGATACCTGGCCATCAATGTACATCACAGTGTATGGGACTTTAAGAACTGGAAAAGTTTAAGAATTAATGTCCACCGGGTTATGGATTATGAATGCTGATAAAATAACTTTTTATTATTTGTCTAATGCCCTAATCCCGCAGAATTTAAAGATGATTAGAAAGAGGGAGAACAATGGTGACTACAGCAGAATGTGCTTAACTGCTGAATGTATGGTGAATTTATTCATGCGGCCCTGAGCCCCCCTGGCAAACAGCATGCCCTAATGGGGGTGATAATACCCTGAGCCCCCCTGGCAAACAGCATGCCCTAATGGGGGTGATAATACCCTGAGCCCCCCTGGCAAACAGCATGCCCTAATGGGGGTGATAATACCCTGAGCCCCCCTGGCAAACAGCATGCCCTAATGGGGGTGATAATACCCTGAGCCCCCCTGGCAAACAGCATGCCCTAATGGGGGTGATAATACCCTGAGCCCCCCTGGCAAACAGCATGCCCTAATGGGGGTGATAATACAGACTGATGGTTCCTGCTTGGGGGGGGGCATGTGGCTCCCAGTCACACCAAAGCCCTGCTTCCTTTCACTGGCAGCTATTTCACCTCCATAAAAGACATTTAAATACACCAGCTGGGGTCAGAGAGAGACAGCATCTGCAGTCAGTGGCAGGTACAGTAAAAATCCAAACCAAAGGTCACACACACACACACACACACACACACACACACACACACACACACACACACACACACACACACACACACACACACACACACACACACACACACAATGACAAGCTAATGAACAACTGAATGTCTAAATATGTTGCTTGGTTCTGTGGATCCCTGAGGCAAAGTAAGGAAGTGTCTACCTTGTAGTCCTCTATGTGTCTACCAATCCTCCAGGCTGAGTTTGCATCTTGCACCATGGCATGTGATAGACATATTGCTTTTATTGATTCTATGGTGTATTGATCGTGATAAATTTCAAATCCTTGCGTTCAAGCAATCGAAACGTGGCTAAATCGCCCAATTCCACTGAACTCGTTTTGTGAAAATTGAGCTTGGCACTCCATCTAGTGGATATAAGAAACACTGCATTCTGCAATATAATGCCTACAACTAAATCCAAATGCTGAGAAAAATGACATAAAACTGTCGTTTGGCGTATTGATGACGTTGTTCGTGAAAACGGCAGAAAACAACATTCTAATCCAATTATGAAAAATAAACTGTATATTGAAAACGAATGCTAAGTGCGTAATGCGTAAGCGGTGTGCAAATACTACCCAGATGTTTTTTTGTTACCCAGATGTTTTAACAGCCGTGTGAAATTACGTAAGAGTGACGTAAGAACCGAACTTACCTCTCACTTTCACAGAAATACGTTTGAGTGTTAGAGTAGCAACCAGGCAGTGAAGAGGAACGGCAAAAATGAAGAAGTTTGTTGCGTTTTTTCTGTGCCTGGTCTTGCTGGCCGTCCTAGCAGGTAGGATGAGAGATGTTTTTTGTTTTTTTTAACTACTGACAGTCTCTTAATCCTCTGTGATAACTAATCACGCTATACAATAATTAATGTCTTTAAATTTTCCATATCTGTCAGGCATGCTTTTCTCTAGTTGTGGAAAGTAGCCTACAAGGTACCGTCAATTTTTCCGAGTAGTAATTTTTCGCCTGGAAAAGAGATCAAGTAAACAAATGCCTTGACACAAACATTTACTATTTTGCTCAGCATGTACAATATATATATATATATTTTAAATTATTATTATTTTTTTAAATCAGTTTTTCAGGCAGTGAAAGTATGCTGTAGGTCTATCCGTGTGCACAGAAATGTATTTCACATTCCTGTTGTCAAGATTTCAGATTTCAGATTTCAGTGACATCACGACTTTCATTTCAGTATGACACAATCTGTTTTTTGTCTCTTTATTCTCCGTGCAACTATTAACTATTATATAACTATTATATAACTATATAACTATTTTTAGGTTTTTCCATACATTAGAGATTGTGTAACTACACAGAGGGCCTGGTGCACATGTATAGTGCTCCTTAAAGTGGACTTTCGGTGCTGCTTGCCACGTTGCTGTGCGCCTGGAAGTGTTGACAAAGGCAGGTTCATTTCCATTCCGCCGTCACAGGTTGGCCTTTGGGTCACGTGCTCCCAGAGACCAGATCCCTGGAGAGAGGGGTAAATGAATGGGCACTTTGTTGCTCCACCAAAAACAACTCCTAATGGCATTCTGCTTAGAGATGAAGTGAATTCCGCTAAGAGGGAGGCCAGACCTCCAGACTCGCATTTAAAAAAAAAAAAAGGAATTCATTTGTACAACTACAGATAAAAGACGCATGGATTTAAACATATGATTACCGCACCTAAATGAGATAAATAAGCAGGCCTACAGTTTTTTTATTTAACCACAAAAAAATAAAAAATAAGATAAAAATACCCCAGACGTGTATGAATTCACCACTTTGTTTACAGACTTGTTAGGATTTTTTTTCTAATGTGAAGACTAATTTCAACATTACCGCACCTACAAATTTCTTATCTATTTTAATTTTATCTTTTTTTTAAAATTTGTTTGCCATTTTATACCAGGTCTACTTGTAACATACAGTTAACATACATATGAAACAAGCTTGTCTCATCATGTTAATGTATGAGCTAGTACTGCTAGTACTGAGTCTACAAAAAATAATAAGTAAATAAATAAATATAGAAAATACACAAATAAATAGACCATATTCAGTTAATTTATATACACAGTTAGTCTTGTCCTATAATTTCTTATAATTTTTTTAACATTTCTTTCTGGAATGCTGAAAAACTGATATAGTAAACATGAAGGGATCCCAATATTCAGTTTTCAGAGACTAATACCTTTTTTTGTTTTGAAAGCAATCAATTTAATTTTCACTACTGATCTATTTGAGAAACAAAATAAAACAAAATAAGCTTGCTGTCTTTTTAGCACAGTTACTCTGAAGTTAATTCTTCATTGCTTTTCTTCAAACATTGCAGTGCACTCCCATACAAATTCAATATTGTCTGCCATATAGTTTCCGAAACAGAATAAATCTCTTGTTGTTACTCAAAAGAAAATGTAGCCGGTGGTGTGACTGGAGGTGAAGTTGATTTGTTCACTGTGAACTGTTAAGAAAATAACACTGACTAAACCAGGGGTCTAAAATACAAGTCCTGGAGGGTTCCAGTTTCTGCAGTTTTTTTGTGATTTTTAGCCTTTTTGTGCAGCCAATTTAGGCACTGGAAACAAGGAAACTCTTTAGCCTATGAATGACTTAAATTAAGCACTTAAGCGCAGGAACACAACAAAAACCAGCAGACACAGCGGCCCTCTAGGATTTGTGTTTGAGATCCTTGGGCTAAATCTTACCAGTCTCCCTCTATTGGTAGATACTTCTCCCATCATCAAAGAGAATTTAGCCAAGCAGCTTCTCCGAAGCAAGCGACAGGAGCAACCCAGAAAGGCGGGCTACGCGGATGAGCCAATGAGGGTAGGTTTTTCAGGGCATGGACCTTTCAACCAAACCTTTGAGGAAAACTCCTGTCCATTAGTTCTGTGACTGTCATTAAACAACGAATGAGTAGAATTGTGGTAAATGGCTAAACACTGCAGTCTTCCCCCAGAATCCTATTGTCCTACATCTCCTGATCACTGTCTCCTCCATTTCAAAAAATCCTGTTTGATTTGCTTCACTTTAGAACACTTTTTTGTACATATCAGTTGGGCTTTCCACTGTTTACTGTTCTACGCGTGCACCTATTCCATTCGTTTTGTTCGTTGAACTACATTCAACGTTCATTACTAGGGATAGCTGCTACGTTATGGGAAGGATGTGCTTTGTCTTATCTGTTCTGTAGTGACTTCGATGACGTTTCTGTATGCACTTATTGTATGTCGCTTCGGATAAAAGCGTCTGCTAAATGACTGTAATGTCATGTAACGTTTCCCCTCTCTTCCAGGAGCACATGCTCCAAATGCAGCGGTTGGAGCAGAGGGCCCGTGAGACCAATCTGGAGCACTGGCTCAATCCCCACTGCTACCCTCACTGTGACAGGAACTACGGTCACCCTGTGTAACCAGCCGACAACCTGCCATGGTCTCTGCCTGCTTGTCTGGACCACACGCAACACAGAATCACTGTCTTTTTTTAACCCATCGGATGATATGCCACTTCCTCTCAATTACTTGTCAAGCCAAAGCCCCCAAATCACATAGTCCTCCACATAGTCCCACCTCCTTTACCCAGAAATGCCTACTTCTTCCCCTCTGGCCAGGATTTTCTAGCTCCTTAAACCTAAGTTAAACCTAAATAGCTTCAGTGGAAATATCCTGCAGTATAGATAGCCCTGTAATTCACCCTGGATAAAGGCATCTGATAAATAAACAAATAAATAACTAAATAAATACATACATACATACATACATACATACATACATACATGCATACATACATACATACATACATACATACATACATACATGCATGCATACATACATACATACATGCATACATACATAAGGTGCTGCTAAAATGCTGTGCTTGTTACCCTGATGTTACAAGTTCAGTTTTCTTATGGGGCATTGTATATGTGAGCAAGGCGAGTTTAACTTGAAACAAAAATGTCACAGCAAATATTTCGCTGTATAAATTCATAACATGTCAGATCTGAGCTATGTAAGTTCAGCTAACACGTATTGTTAGTATTACTAACAATTTACCTCATAAAAGCTCACAAATTCTCTCTGTCCACAGTGTCAACACAGAGGGATGCTACAGCTGACAGCATGGAGCTGAAGTATTTCGGTTGATGTGCCAATAAGAAATATCCAAACGATTCTAAACTCTAAAGTCTCTCTCATTCATAAATGTGTCGGCTATTGTGACCTCAGCAGGGATGCTGCCAAGCCATGTATAGAGTCATTTAATATTACACATCATCAGCTCATACTTTCAAATAGCATAGGTACAAGTATAACCCTGTCTGCATTTTGTTGTACTGCCATTTGGAGGGCAGTGGGGATACTGCTAAAAATAGAGAGATGGGAGATATCTAACATTATATTTAACCCTTTCATGCATGGAGTCCACTACAGTGGACAGGCTTTTTCAAAGTCTATTTTAACATAGTCAAAAACATTTGTGATCTCCAAAAAATATCAGAGCAGATTCCTTGCACCTTTGCCTAAATTTTGATATGCTCTGTCTTGTTACATTTTATTGGCTTTTCTAGTTTTGATACGGTGAAAGTCAAAATGGCAGGTGCATACATACAATCTCCCTCTGGTGTAGCTGTGGAAACCTCTGGTGTAGCTGTGAAAACCTTCTATTCCTAGAGAACAGAGCATGTTAAAATTATATATTCTTATTAGGGAAGATGCAAGGAGCAGAATTAGTTATATTTGTAACAAATAATTACCGTAGTTCTTGTATTGTATACGAAAAACCTTCTGTCCACTGAAGTGGACATGATGCATTAAGAGTTGTAATCTGCATGTGTGGTCTATGTTTTCAAGGGGCCATTTGGGGCACATTTCTGTGACCTAGGCGGGTGAAACACATGCGTAGTTTGATGTGAAAAAAATATTGCTCTGTTTTGTAATAATTCATGCATGAAAGGGTTAATATATTTAGCCCATATTAAATGCTTTTAAAACATAAACTAATAAAATGCTTGTGCTGATAGTCTGTCTCCTTCAATTTTAATTTTTATCTTTCTGTGAAAGGGGAATCTGTATTTTAGGATTTTTGGACAGGAGAGAAAATATCTGATTTAATTTAAGGTAGAACTGGTCAGTGTGTGGGAGGGACTGACACATTTTATAAGTTGAGACAACTGAGGTAAATAGTAACCCAGTCAGTCCCAGGGTAAGTGATTAAATCTGGTAGTAGGCTACTATATTTAAACTGAACAACTCCACCACTGGATGGATTAAAAAACCTATGGTTAAAAACAGTATAGGATACACAACACACATAACAAAATAAAACATGACATAAAAAGAAAAGCTTTTCCATAAGGATGAAATAGCTAATTAAAGATAAGATGTTAATTAAGCTACCCTTTGTTTAACAATGCGCAGTGTTGGGGAAACTAGGCTACTATAAAACTAACAGACAGTGATGGAGACATCCGCAAATTTAAGTATGAGGATTCTTGTTTTCATATTTGCGCAGTCACATGCATGTAAATACTATGGTTTCCGCCTTGCTCTATGCCAACTACTATTTTCACACCAGAATAGGCTGAGGCAAGGTTTGCAGCTAGTTTATTTTCTAGCTTCGTTTTATACTTTTGTTTGGCCCTTCTGATTTCAAGTTTTACATCATTCGTCCCCTCATATAACTCTGAAGTCCCCCCTTGTCGAAAACACACCCTCTTCCTGTTCAGGGCAGACTTTACTGATTTTGATATCCAAGGTTTGTTATAAGGATAGACCTTTATCTTTTTATGAGGACAAATTATACTCTCACAGAACATAATATATGAACTGACTACTTCAGTAAGTTTGACAGTACAGGAGTCCTTGGCTTGAACATCTCCCAATTGGTGCAATCAAAGCATCCCTGGAGCAGAGATGAAGAACAGACTCCTCCAGACCAGTCTTTGGCCTGGAGTTCTTCCGATTTTAACACAGTATAAGCAGGAAGAAGGACACTGTCGTGATCCGCCGAGCCCAATGGGGGGAGAGGGACCGATTCCCAGTTAACAAAATTAGGTGCCCAGGACTTCCCCTGAACGTCTCGAAATGTCATCAGGACGTCGCCTTGACGTCTTTTTGTAGGGTTTTCTAAACGTTACGCGGACGTCACAGAGAACGTTCCCAGGACGTTCTAGTAACCGCCCCCAGACATTCACTACATGACGTTATATTGTAAGCAGTAACAGACGTCCCATGAATGTTAGGAGCACAACGTCATATCATAACTGGATATGGACGTTGCTTGAACGTCCCCGAAAAATTCAAATTAAATGTCATACTGTAACCAAACAGTGACCTTCCTAGGACTTTAATAACGTTCTAGTAATGTTTTTAGGACATCCCTAAGGAACGTCACATCATAACTTTGAGGGGACTAAAATGTGACGTCCCTGGGACTTCCACTGTTTGCTGGGTTTATATACGTGATTGAACCGTAACAAAGATCTAACATCTTGCTCAGCCTGGTAGCACAAGTGACAGTTTGGTAGAAGTTTGCAATAGTCATTCTGGGCATATGGTTAGAATCCTGCTTCAGGTGAGATGGACTGCAGTTTTTGCACTAATACATCAAATAGTGTTGGCTGCAACGATGTTATTCGCCTAGGGTGAATATACACCGTTCTAAGAAATATTAGAGGAAATTCACGCGGAAAGTAGAATGGACGGAGTAGGCCTAACACTGATAAACGCTCCAAGTCAGGAAACCAAAAACGTTCACAGTCACATAATTGCGGCATTGTTTGTTGACGTAAACGCACACACCCCTCTCTGCGTCTGGCCTGTTACAGCGGCTTTTCGGTCTTAGAAAAGGATTACCAAACCAGTCCAAATCATTGTCCCAGTGCCGCTCTGTAAGCCAGGTCTCAGAGAATGTCGTATGGCTAAGCATTTGCCATAATCAGAGAAGGCAAGGGAATACGTATGAACTGTTGATTCCTCAACTGTTGTTTCCTTCTATTATTCCCTCCAGGATATTTGCTTACATTGACAGCGTTATTGTTGTCCCTGTGGATAAAACCTGGCAACGAGATCTGATGCAGCGACTTCTTGGTGTATTCCATTGCAAGCTCTCTGTCATTTTTAATCGTGTTGGGTTTGGGTGGAACCAAATTACAGGTGAGGGCGATGAACAAAGTTCTCAGAAGAAAAAGAAACAGTAGCTCAATGATAGGCTACTCTGAAAGAACTTATCCGAGGAAATCGACCTTAATATAAACAAAACAGTAAAAACGCAAGACATTATATTGCGACGGTGGTTTGCCGCACGAGCATGTATGCGCCATAGCCTAGGCCTGTAGCCCAAAGGAGGGTCTATTCGTTTGAAATTAAATTTCTGAACAAATTGAATTTTTAAGGTAATATGGTTTTAAGAGGCCAAAGGTCGTTTAATTGTAAACCACTACACTCGCGAATAAATATATAAATACATACTTGATGTTTGCAGAAACATGCTGGAGGTCCTATATGGTTAGACAATTACCTTACAGACTAAGGTCGAACACCCAACTCCAACAGTGACCCAGCAACATTGTGTCATGCTGTAGCATATTTATCGCCTTGCATAGGCTATGCATATGGACTTTGTCAGATAGCCTTATTAAATAGCCTAATTAATGTTCTATCCTCCACAACGTATTTGACTTGTATTTTACAAAATTCTAGATCTTTCTCCCATGACACGCTCACAGGCTCTTTTGCAATCTCAGTTGCTGAGATCTAGAACTTTTTGCGCTGCATTTTCTATTACACCGTCACTCGAGGAAAATAATTAGTCAGACAGCTATGGATTTCTCCCTTTCCCATGGGAGACCACGGAGATCCCAACAAACATTCATAGCCCAGGAAAAATAAAAAATAAAAAAACGAATGGATACCACAGCATGTGATGCGTAATAATGTCATAGAAATTTAGACTAATAGACAACAAACCGCTGTTAGCTCATCAGAAGAGTGTTTAGGTTCACGAGGAGATTTTGACATTTCCGCATGCAACACAATGCCTCATCATGTAAAGGCTTTGTGTTGATTTCATGAATTTGTCCCTGCTACTAATTCGGCTATGAGTCTATTTGGCCTGCCCTTGACACTATTCCCATACAAACAATAGCCTACATAGCCTATTGTTTGCAAAATGTATTAGGCTACAGATCAATATTCAAAAAAGTGAGAAGAAATTCACCTATGATTTTATTGCACCTATAGGCGAGGCTACTGCTAGCAAACACGATGATAGCGGCCTTGCAGGGTGTTTTAATCAGCAAATGATCATTCAGTAGAAATAGCCTACTTAGGCTATCGCTGTGGTAGCCTATGTTCGTCCCGATTGTTAAACGATTCCAGTGTTTAATGGTTGTTTTTATTTTATTTATTATGCCTATGTAGGCATATTATTAATTCGTCCCTGGTTTATACAGACGAGTCGCTTTGCGGTAGAAATCTCTCTCGATTGCCAGCTCTTGGCCACGTTAGGCTACGTTTCATCCTTAAAATTAATTAAACGTAGCCTATAACCGTCATATCAGTCAGCCTAACTAAGAGCTGTGTATTGTACACCGCCCTGCATGAGAGTGCTGTCATTGAAGGTCTGTCCTGCACTAACCATCCAATACATGCACCCTATCTTCAGCTTGAAAAAACGTTCCCATGCAATAGCAAAAGATTTGATTGCTTTATTGGAAAATAAATCCATATTTTAAACATATTCTATATAATAAAATCTGTAGGGTTTATTTAAAATAGGTTCAGACGTAATGCAGATAGGCATTTATGATTTTTGTAGAACGGTTCAACTTAATGGACCTACCCCATTGTATCGGGCCTGTCTCGCAAGATTCATTCCATAATTTATTTATTAAAAAACACCATTCTACATGCGTACGACAACACCCTCAACCATTGTTCCATTTTTGTCAGTTTGACCATTTTGTCCAATCGATCTATTTATAAAACAAATAAAATGTAATCATACTCGCGCCACGTTAATAAGACGCACTGGCAGGACGCATTGATGGTAAGCCAACTCATTGTTACCCATATTATTTTGAATGTAATCGTAGGCTGTGTATTTTCAGAGTGTTTTTTATGACCTAAAATGCGGGTCATGGACTGCACAAGAAATGTTGAGAATTTTACATGCCACATCCTGTTTTAAATTTTTATTTAAAATTAACCAAATTATTATTAATGCATGACGACTGTGATCAAATATTCGTAATCGCAGTAAGGACTTCGCCCACATAATTAATATGCTATTAAATGAGCACCGAAAATTAGTATTGAAATATACAGCCTATAACCGCACGTCGGTCAGTTGTTGCGAGAATTGAATGTTGAAAAAAAACAGCGTTTCTTTGGACGTGTCAAAGTAGCCTACGGGTCGCACATTTGTCCTTGACTCTCAATTAAAAGTTAATTTTACTTTTATTCAACGCAAACCAAGTTTGGAGAGTAAATTATAGCTGAACTCGCCGAACTGTGTTTTGTGAAGAAGAAGAACCAGTTTCAAGTGGGAGCCAAGCTAAGGGCAAATGTTGATTGAATCCCGTCCAAAGTCGGTTACATACTATAAAGCAGTGTTTATTACCTGCAATTATTTGTTTTCTTTCCTCGCCATCTGTCTTCCAAAAATCAAGATATTCGTGTAGGCTACGCCCGAAGATGGGGTATAGCAAGTCAAGACCATCTGTTGTGAATTCAGGCTAGTCTTCACACCTATAACCAGTGAAATGAAGATTAAATTTAACCCATATTCGACTCGTACCATAATCTACACATTAGTTATGTCAAGGGAAGGCAAACGGATTATCCAAGGGCATTAACAAACAAAAGACACGTTAACAGCCAATACGAGATCCTCTCTTACTACAACAGTCCAAAGAAAAACAGGTCTTGCAAATAATATTAAAGTATACATTTATGTAAGCTATTGCAAGGTGGGCTTTACGACTACTTTCATAAAATTTTAAATAATTCGAATGTTTTAAAAATATGGGAGGAAAAACATACATAATAAAACGAACAGAAATATTCCGGGCCATCTTTAATATTTCAACATTTTTGATTCAATATTACTTTTTTATTCAAAGCCTGAAGAATCATTGAAGACACCGTAATAAAAATTTCGTAATGTCCTTAAACGAATTCTTCAACAACGCACTTTGCCATAGCGAAATAAAACGCACTGACAAAAAAAAAAACGATGCTCTATAAAGGAATCAATATGCCCCAGTCAGTAGGATATGCGTTTCAAAAATATAAAAGCAGTGCGTATAAATCCATGCATGATCTCAGGAAAGGGTCAGTTTGTTTAGACCTTCAGAGTAAGTTACAAAACACTACAATTAAATCCACAGTACATTTGCAGAAATATTTACTACAGCGTGGCTCATAAGCATAATTACAGCTGTTTACATCCAGTTGCGGTTTCAGAGCCGCACTGCAAGTAGTTGCATGAAATACAGACGCCCATTTTAAGCATTTAAAGGGTTCAGAACCACCAATGCACATTTCATCAAGCGACAAGAATAACAAAAAAACATGTGCCTCTCGCCTTTCTCCTTAAGACAAGTGCTTGATGATATATATATGACTTCTTAAAATATATACCTCTGGAAGTTGTAATTACCCTTAATACAGAGACATTTTTGACAAAACCTTCTAATAGTTAAACGTAAAAACTCCGTCTTTGAATAAGCAATACAAAGTTTACACTTTTTTGTCTATAGTTAATTTCGTATGTAACACTAAGAGCAAATATGCCATCACACAGAACGGATGAATATGCAGATCACCGATGAAACATCAAAGAGGTTTCACCACATTTAATCCAAACAGGAATCCTTGGTAATTTTTATAATTAACATACTTTCCATAATCCAGTGTTTTCCTTGCTAACTATACAAATTAATCACATGATACATTGAGTAAAGTTACCCATCTTTCATGTTTTTGTTGGATCTGCAATATCTCACCCAATGCTTCCCCTTCAATTGGTCAAACCAAGGATATTTCCCTCATATTCAGAAAGCTTGCTTGAACAAATTATACCCCTACTTCTGAACAGCAATCATGGTACTATATCTGCATTCGTGTGCACATACAAATTTGCATAAAGCCAACATGTCAAACATGACATTGACATGCAATCCTTCACAAAAGATATATGCCTGTATATGTATGTATATATGTGTGTGTGTGTGTGTGTGTGTGTGTGTGTGTGTGTGTATATATATATATATATATATCTCCATATATATATAGTGTCTAAGGACTTCATTTCATTTGGTCTTTACATTAAATACACGTCTAACATTTACATACACACAAATTTATATATAATCTTTTTTTTCCTGTACAGTTATACACACAGAAACATTTGAAATGTTAAATGATGTTTTTTTTTGTTTGTTTCCCCAGCAAAAATAATTTGTTAAGGAAGTCTTAAAAACAAAGTCATGAAAGAAAATCAAAAAAATCAAACGAATCATCTTTTATCTTTGAAGAAACCTTGATCTGTGCTGCTCTCTTTAATGGTCACTGTTAAAAAGTTTGTCGTCACATCCGTCACCACCACCTTCTCGACGTTGTTCAGGCAAGGGCTCCAGGAATCTTCATCGGGCTCTCCAAGAATCCTGGAGACAGGGATTTTGGCAACAAGGGAGGGCGGGTCCCTCGGAGCACCATCGGGCTGGTAAATGCTATTTTTTGACAAGTGCTTTAGCTTGGGTTGCGGAGGGGACGTGCCAGCGGAGCACTCCTTAGTCCTGCAGTTCTGAAGGTCGAATCCTGCCCTGTGCATGTACATGTTCCTGTCTAAGCTGTAGTGGTGGATGCTTCCACTGGGCAAGGCCCTCGTCTGCTTCTGGGCATAACTAGGATCCTCCTGGTGCCTCCGTGCCAGTTTAATTACCCTCATCTCGGAGCCCGATTTTTCTCCCTCAGGGGGAGCGTGTTTCCCCAGCTTGACCGGCCCGTAGGTCATCTGCTCTTCGGATCGTCTCTTTGCGGGCTCTTGGACCGGGCCGCTGTTCAGGCCGTCTTTGAAGCGCAGTTTGGGCTTCGGCCCCCTCTTCTTGGGCGCGCTGACCGACCTGTCAGCGGTGGAGCTGTGCAGCGCAGGGGGCCGGTGGTCCCGCGCCGGCTCCAGAGGTCTGGTCCGTACGCTCTCCCCCCCTGTTGACGGTGCTGGGAGGGAAAATGGTGGGCACAACGGCTCGTAACCCCTCCCGAGCTCTGGGGGTAATGACAGGCTCTGGATTGGGGAACGAAACCCTAATTCCCCTCGCAGCGTCACTCCGGAATTCATACGTTTTGGCTTTAGCCTTAGCTTGAGCCTATGAAAGCAGCGACAAAGAAACAGCATTAGAACAAAGTCAGCAGAGTAAAACTAATCGTAACAGCATACAATTTCCAATACTGCCAATGAAACCATGTTCACGGCGTATTATTATTCCAGTTTACTCATGTACATTGAAATGTTCAATTGAGTTCCGTGCCATCACATTCACATCTTAGTGGAGTCTTCAAAAAGATGCAGTAACACATCCACATCTAAACCTGGCACCGATAATGTGCACTCACTTATTTGTAGTATATTCACTACACAAGCGGTGGCAAAAACAGGTCCATATAAATGCTGAAAATTTCATGTCTTTGTTTATAGGTTTAGATTTTTACAAGAGGAGCAAAATTGTCCAAATGTTTACATTGCAGTTTAGAAAATACCATCAAAGACAAGGAAACCTCTTTAAATCAACTGCTTTGACAAAATCGAGACTCCTACTACACCATTATAAAGGCTTATTAAGATGTTATACTTCAAATAAAACAATTTTTAAAAATGTAAATTTCACTTAGGCCTACTTAACTGCTCTTCGCTGTACAGGTTTGTATGTGGATTGCCAGCGTTAAACGCACGCTAAGAGCACAATGCCATCATATCCACCACACTGTGTGCAAGGATTTTAAGGACATCCAGCCATATCGCCCAGTCATAAAAGTTATTACAATTAACGTTATGTTGTTACATTTCACACACCATTCCAAAATAAGAACTGCAGTGATTAAGTAAATACACACTATCAAGCAAAGTGAGATAAAATCCAAGTGTTTTTGAAAAATAAAAAGCCCAATAATAAAATTCACTAATAAATGACAGTGAAACCTCTTGCAGATAGACTGAATAGCCCCATAAGTCAAAGTGGGTGGAGACAGACGGAGGTTTGTTTATATGACACATGCCTGACACGTTGACCGACACGGGAAAGATGATTTCGTCGGATTACACCACCATCGGTAATCTTGATACACAACAATTATTAGCTACCCACCTTTAGGAGGAACGTCTTCGGTTTAGGTCCTCTCTTTTTTGGCCCAAAGAGCTCCCTCTCACGTTCTCTGCAATAACACACGATATCCATTTTGCACATGTAAGGCTGCAGGGCGAAGTAAAATGCACGCCTCTATTGGGGCACAGCTTGCTAGCTAGACGTAGCCTGCTTACACAGGCCTTCTGTTGGCTGCTTACCTCTCTTCGAAAGCGACGAAGAGGCGGGAATCCAATATATTTTCCTCTGGTTCCCAGGTGCTGTATCTACAAAGGAATCGCAGAACTGAATACTGTATCATTAGCTAGCTATGTAGCTAGCTAGCGATTTACAAACGTAATATGCAGCACACTCTGAATTCACTGTAAGCGCGGTCAGTTAACGTTCAACATTCACTGCGAGCAATCGTGCTATCAAGCTCGCTAATCTCAAACCAGATAGCTAGCGAGCGTGTCTGCCGTACATACACCAGCTAACTGTAGCAAACATAGCCTGCTAGCATACCCTCATAGAGCGAGGTTTGAATGGCTATCTAAGAATACTCACTTCGGAGACCAGCCCTTCCATTTCACGAGGTATTCCAATCGACCCTGTGAGAGCAATCAGGAATAGAAAGAAAACACTTCGTTAGCAAAGCAGCAGTGATCTGGTGTTCATATGTAAAATGTATGCATTTGTGAGAACCAGTAAAGTTCGTTTAGGTTTTCGCATACTCTTCTTATCCGCCGTTTAATGATGGATTCGGCCGCAAACACCCTCTCCCCAACAGCCGACAGCTCCATGTTTACTTCTATCTACCGTTAGATATTTTTCTCTCCACTGGCTAGCTGGTGAATTCCAGACAGCCCATAATACTCATAACCCAGCAAAGACGTCATCACGTTTCTAATGTGTTGCCAGGCACCACTGTCGGTGGAACCGTTTAGAAGAACTCGATTGGTTCAACTGTTGCTACGTGTCTGGGTTTCTAAATTGAGAGGAGGAGCTTTTTGTTAAGAGGAAGTTACGCCTATGCTAAACGTCTGTGGTTGTTTAAGTGGCTGGAGTTGTGACCCGGTTGGTTGTGACCAGAAAAAAAGTGTACATTGACCAATGCTGAGTGACGTTGCATTATTGAATTACGGTCTACAGTCTTATGACCTCATTTCAGTGACAAATCATCCTGATCAAAGATTCTTCGAAATAAATGTAAGTTGATTGAGCAATAGCCTACTAGCCTACGATAAAAATAAATCCAGACCCATTATGTTTTTTTAACCATTTGATGCCTACATCTAAGTAGGCTAAGCCTATAAACTGAAATAGAAAATTGTAATAACACGAATTAAATAAAACTATAGATCTATACAGTAGCCTAGGCCTACAATCCCTAAACTATAGCTAGGCTAGAAGAAAATAGGAATTTCGGCATTTGCCATTGTGCTCACTTCTTTCCTTGTTAAACAGTGACCATGGGTTTGGGTCATCCACCAAAAGTAGGTTGCAGAGCGTCGGCTACCATGACAGTCGTCAGTTTACTTCTATCTTAAATTAGTAGGCCTCACTAATAAGCAATTTGGCTAAATTGAAATGCCAGTGTTTTAAATAGGATAATGTTAGCCTATAATCCCAGCGACATTCTTCAAAAACATTAATCTATAGATATGCTATGTCAGTGTAGGCTATTGTTAATTATAGGCTACTATAGGCTATCTTACGCTAATTGCTAATTTATCAAGGCTAAAATAGCAGAGGCTACCTGGATCTAAGCATGGGAAATAGGGATCCATTCGTAGTGGATCCATTATAGTATATAAACTTATTTTATAGGCTTCACACTGAAAGCACTCAGATAAACAAAACAAAATATAGCCTAGTCAAATAGAGCTATAGTCTAGCCAATTTATAATTAGGCCTACATTAAACAAACAAATCGAGCAAATGTATCAAATCCGAATTAATTGCTAATCTAGGATAGCCTACATTATTGTCCATAGCCTTGCAAAGCTATGGGACTGCGAGAGGCCGTGTGGACTGAAAAGGAGGTGCTATTTGCACTCAATCAAAGATCGAAAAGTGACGGTCACCATCTCCGTCATTTTTGTTAGGTTATAGCCTATACTGTAGCTAGTTTGCAACAGTGTAGCCTAAAAAAGGGACACACTGCATCCGTAGTTAAGCAACATAATCCCTTCGAATAAACTATAGCCTGACCGACATTCATATTTCATGTTCGTTTCAAAGATAATATTATAGGGCTTATTTAGGCAATGTGCGCACAAAAAAAAAAATTGGCTATTAAAAACGATTCTCCCGTTGAGGCACTCATTTTCTATTTAAACATTTCGATTAAAAGTGTGTAACATATCGCCCATTGCTTAACATGTTATTTCTCTATTGCCAATCAAACAATTAGGCAAAAAGATTATGAATGATTATTTTGTGGACAATCGGCAGTTAGCTACATGCTTCCGTTTAAGTCAGGGGTGCACCACTCCGGTCCTGGAGGGATGGTCTGCGTGCTGGTTATTGTTCTAATATTTAGCCTACTTTAGTTTTAGTTTGACAGCTATACGCTGGTTCACCCCTGTACTTGAGCACAGTAAATTTTAGGATACGATACAGTTTTGCAGCCTGTGGCTGTTGCAAATGTCAAGATACATGAGCTAATTAAAAAAGTAAGAGCAGAAGTTTTCACAAAATCCTGAAACGGATCGGCCCTTGTTGCCCACCCCTGGTTTAAGTGAGTAGGCTAGTTTTGATGAATTTGATTAGCTTACTTCCATTTTTGTTTTGTCATGCATGAGTTCGCTAACTGAATGCTAAATATAGCCTAGCTACTAAATATAGCATAGCTACGCCCCCCCCCCCCCCCCCCCCCAACACACACACGCGCGTAATAGACTACACATTTTAATAAAGCTATTGCAACTAAATTCTAATTGAATAGCCTACAAAACAAATTAAATTGCGAGTGGTAGATAGGAGGGCTATATTCTTATTCCTCTTCTTATTAGGCCTATTATTATCGAAGTTCAAATATGGTTGTCTAAGAAATGAAATCACAATTCCAATTGAATATTAATTCTCCTTCAAAGTCTGATAATATAAAAATATGAAATAGTTTATAATTACCAATTAAAATAGGCTAGAGAAAGGAACTGCAATTCAGAATTCTGGTTAAATATGGAATCATAACGCGTTAAATTAATAAACATATAGGCTACAAGCAGTTGTATTGACAATAATAATAATGATGATAATAACAATAATAATAATTAATAATACTATTGTATAACAATATAATATTATATAGGCTAGCCTAATAATATTATCACATAAAGTAAATAATATAGCAATATAATTATTATTCTTATTAATAATAATAGCCTAATAATAATAATAATAATAATAGGCCTATCACTGGTCACTAAGATTTCTATAATATTCCTTATCAGTGAATTAGCCTACTCCATATTGCGTGGGCAGTAAAACGAATGCATAACATAAATTATATGATATATATATATATATATATATATATATATATATATATATAGGCTACTTTTATATATTTATATAAAATTTTATAAATAGGCTACGCAACCTTCACAGCGCAAAGGACATGAGTGGAATCACACAACAGTTTTGTAATGGTTCGTAATAAATTTTTGTGTGTATTGTTCCTCGTTACCTCCCAAAGTCTCCTAAAATGCAACCAAGATCCCACGTTTGGTGTACAATTTCAGTTCTGTTATTTAGATCTTAAAAATCAGAATAATGGTCAAGGAATTTAGACTGTATTCAAACGAAACAAGTACTCGGCTGCCTTAATTTGGGAGCTTACTCGGACGCTTTTTGAAGAGCGTTGCCATTTTTTTAAAATTCTTTTTTTTTGGTTGTTTATAAAAAAACTCTCCTTTAGCGCAAGCCTACATTTCTGATGTTTTATAGACACCTTTTCCTATAAATTCAGAAAATTATGTTTCTTATTTTATATTAGAAAGAAATAATATAAAACTACAGTATCAGCATGCTGTATCAAATTGACACTTAAAGGCTGCACGTAGAATTAACCTCAGGACAGTGTAGCCTAACCGAAAAAGAAAATTTACATTATGTAGGTCTATTTTAGCAGCAAAATTAAGCATACAACTTAGGATAATTTATTTGGCTATGTATAGATTTATGTATTGATTTAGCAATGATATGGAAATCAAAGTTCTCTAGGTTTTTGTGACAGAGCTGTATAGGGTGACACATATAACTTTATGTCCAAAAAAAAATCCAACCAGATTCTGTCGAGGTAGACTGATCATATAGTTCTCAGTTCCTTCCCATGTAGTATAACCCAAGGAGCTACATAGCCTAGCTATAGGCTACTTAAGTTATTGTCATTGGTGATGTGATGTTTTCTTGGCAGGTAAACTTAATAGGCTATTAGTAGTAGTAGTCTATTTAAATTTTTGGTCACTTAAAACGCATGTAGCCTGACCCAGACGTATTTACCTTGGTCATTTCCGTCGAATACCTTTAAAAAAAAACAGGATTGCTTCACAGACTATGGCATAGATAATCTTGTCAAATTCACATGTGGGCTATACAGTGACATTCGCATTCATGCAAAACATATTTATTTCACAATGCACAACTTGTTTAAATAAAGAATACAGAACATCTAATTTAATATGGATTGTTCAACAATAAATTATATAAAGGTTACATTTATCTTTTACAAAGAGAAACCAGCAAAAAGTGCTTCGCCTGTCGCAGAAGGCACGTGAGAGACTTTAAGGTGTCAAACGGAAAAGGCTACGCCTCGCTTTGTCTACATCTTTGTAAATTCAAATGTTTTATTCTTTCGGAATCAAATTATGTTAACTTGCAGCACTTTTAAATAATTATTTTCAGGCGTAATGAAGATGTATTGCCTTCAACATTAATACAGTAGATACGTTTTGAGAGAGAATGCGAGCCTGGCGGGTGGGGGTGGGGATACGATTTATTGAGACATGCCTTGAATTCGTAAGTGGTAGGCTAGTTTTCATGTTGTGAAATCTACGGGTCTAAAATCACTTGTACAATTCAATTTATATTAAAAAAATATTATTTAGGTTATGTTCCCAATGTGATGGCAATATGTTATACTGATAATCAATTGGAAATGTTTCGGCGACGATTATTACACTATATCAAATTATATTAGGGTAAATACAACCACAGAGAGTGAAATTGTCTATAAATGAGGGTGTGTGTGTATGTGTGTGTGTATGAGAGAGAGAGAGAGAGAGAGAGAGAGAGAGAGAGAGAGAGAGAGAGAGAGAGAGAGAGAGAGAGAGAGACAAAAGAATTGTCTAGTACGCTGGTGCGTCATTGCGGGAGTAAAGATGCTAATCAGAATTGAATTTTGACCATTCACGTTGTCATGCCCACATTTTTAGCACAAACAACGGGGGTGTACTGTAAATCCTACAGGCAAACAGAGACAAAGGGAAATACACTTAGCCTATATAGCCAAAACGTAGCCTACATTTTACAATAGAACTCTGTTCGGCTGCAAGTAAATTGCTATGCATGAATGCTCATTTAAGAAATGCAAAGGTTTTATAAGCTATGCCATAACCTGACTTTAACCTTCATAACTAGCAGTGCATTGTGCATCCGAGCCAGGCAGGAAAGTAGGCTGCGGGACTCCATTTATGGTGGTGTAAGTGATTGGTCTCGGCGTGTCTGCAGTGCAGCAATGGTTACAGCCGTATATGGGCGCACAGTCGACCTGTTAAACGATTATTGGTTCGCTCGTATCTGGGCAACCGCCTTTACCCAGCGCTCGCGAGTAAAAAACTGCAGAATGTGCACAGCAGAATATCCCTGCAAAGAAGGAAGCGCCACACATTCGAAACAAAACACCTACAGTATTGTAAATTGTGTATTCTTCAGCTAAGTCGACAGTGCAAAAGCCTACCCTTCGCTGCTCGTTTATTTCATTTCGAGCAAAACTGATTTAGGCTATTTGTAGCGTAGGTATGATCGTGCATCGCAAAAGGCAGCACCTCTCGGACCACAATTATACCTTATTGGGTGGGTGCTTGAGTCACGACGATTATAGCGTACAGGCTATAAATTCTTTTATACCGAATAAAAATAAAACAGCACATTTTAGGCTGAGCCCATATCGTCGTAATATATCCTATTTAGCGAATACAAGGCAACAATGGTGCCTGAGAAATAGCTCAGCCTGCACGTAAAAGCAGGGACCAGTCGGTCTTTGTCGATGTTTCATGTAAAATTAAAACGTCCGGCTATAGGCTATGCCATGCTCTTTGCAAGAACGTGAAAATGCCGGAATGTCGACAACGTTTCTTTGTTGAAGAAAAAAAAAAAAACAGGCCTATGTGTGTATGTGCGTATAGATTATATATAGGCTAACCTATAGGCTATAGCCTATTGTATAGAGCTAACATTTCTCTCATCCTACTGCGCTGCATGTTATTGGACACTTTTACCGTGCACTTCACCGTGGGGTTGGCTACGGCATTATAGAAATTGATAATCTGACCGGTTTCATAATTACAGTCTTCGGCTGCAATTAAAAGCCCATCGGATTTCCTCATTAATGAGCCACATACAGCCTACCCCCGGTAGGCTTGGATGATGGTCTGATTAAGGAAAATAGCCAAGTGAATACATTATCTTGCCTCATTATTTGCAATAAGCTATCTTCACAAACCAATGGGCCTATGCATATGCAAGAATAAGAATAGGCAATGCGATTGTAAAATCAGGACAAATCATGCAATTTAACGGAATCGCTTTATTTCAGTGTCCTAACTCAATAGTAGCTATAGCCTATACGATCCTTACCCATGAAAAGAGCTGTACTGTACTTTAAATCAAAAGGAAATGACAGTGTAAGTTAATTGAAACATGCTATATGATACAGACTGTATGATAAAAAAAGCATATGCTTATTTGATTTTAAAGCCAAAACTTTGTTGAATCCCCGCAAAAAAGTATGAATAATAGGCATAATAATATGCCTAATGGGCTAATAATAATTCTTCGTTTTGTAGCCTAGTCTTGATGGTTGCACATTTGGGCAATCACAATAATTTCAAATAAAGGAATTAATATCTTAAATAGCCTATTAATGTAGCTGATTTTATTAGCTAGGCAAGCCCACATTTTAGGTTAAAGAACATGGCTACTAACTTTCGGGTCATGTTTGTAGCCTAAACGCTATTTAAAGTGAGCGAAGTAGGCTACAACTTGCATGGGCGTCTCAGACATTTTAAACCATACTATTTTGTTATTAAACGCAACTGACAAATTTATAGTCGCCTCACTTTATTTTGCCACTACATTACGAGAGAGATGAGGTAGCCCGTGTATCCCCTCTATCAGCATCGTTTTGCCAGGTGTCATAACACGGACAGGTGTTTGTGTTAAGTTAGGTCCTCTGTGTGTTGTAGATTATCAATACGTTATACAGCCGCAAAACAGTCGAGTAGTCTACTCTGAAATAGACAGCCATTTTCTTTCGTCCTCTTGCAGAAAACATATCGAAAGGCTCTGCGAAATTGGAAATGGTCGATGCAGATAAAGGTTTGCGGTTGTTTGGTGTAATGGAACGGGTGGCTGTTTCTGCATTGCACTTTGAGCCAACTCACCAATAGACAATTTCGATATAATAGCAAGTTTACTAGCTGCATTAGGCTAAAAGTCCGCCATGTCAGTTTAAAATTAGACAAGAGTGCCACATGTCTGCTTTGCCGAGCCAAACTTCACATTAACAAAACCCTCTCTATCCGGGAGACACCTTTTTTTCTGGGGGGGGGGGGGGGGGGGGCAGTGTGAATACGCGGTAGTTTATAGCAGTAGCTTACATTGATTGGAATACCCAGCCTAGGCTATATAAATAGCATACGAATTCTATAATATGTTCAATAGCTAACCAACTGTTCTTTAATTATCCTAAAATGATACCATTCCCAGCAATACTTGTAGGCTATAACTTCTGCACAAATCTAAAAGGCTCCCGGGAACATATAAAATTGTTATTTTTCTAATGACGAATGAATAAATAAATAAATGCATGGCGGTGTGGCAAAATAAATGCAGGAAAGGAGATAACTCCTCGCTTTTTTCATGCGTGGAAATATGAACTCAAACATTTTGTTGCTCATATAGCCTGTGCCTCTAGCCATTCTTCACAGTGTTAACACACGCCATAAAAATTAAGATAGGCCTACAGGTTTTTCAAGCAATTGTGAAATCTCTGTAATCGAACTTTTGAATCATCTCTGCTGGTGTTATAGTTTAAACTTCAAAGAACGCTTAATCATTAGACCAATTATTCAACATGACAACAGCTTAAGACACACGTGCACAGGCAGGCTTAAAACAATTTAAGGAGCAAAGTCAGTTTTGGAATGGACTGAAA
This sequence comes from Synaphobranchus kaupii, assembly GCA_029718625.1. Classification (NCBI taxonomy): domain Eukaryota; kingdom Metazoa; phylum Chordata; class Actinopteri; order Anguilliformes; family Synaphobranchidae; genus Synaphobranchus; species Synaphobranchus kaupii. The sequence goes on from CM056379.1 coordinate 20,956,218, forward strand.
CAGATGCCGACATATTTTATGTTATGTGATGGCACCTGGTTGCCTATAGTGACATACCATGATTGATGTAAGTGCTAGGCATATATGTTCAAATTTGCTGCCTGTGAGCTGTGTTCCACTGTCGGCTAATTGTAGCTTATAAGAAGTGTAGCATAGCCTACATTTGGTGTAATCCTCTCCATGTTAGATATTTGTTCTCATATTTGCAGTGCTAACAACACTATGATCATGACATGATTTGGACGAACGTTTTAGGCTATTCACAGAATTCCGTGTAGCCTAAATAGCATAGCCAACTTGCGACAGCCTGGCATTGGCTATAGCCGAATAATTGTTCGGCAAGAGAACATTTGTCAATAGCCTACATTTTCTGTGGGCATCGTAGCTGTGCATCTTTGATTAGGATCTATAGATCTATATATCGACTCTTTACAGAGGACGTATAGGCTAATAGAAAAAAATATATATAAATTTAAATACAACGCAATTACATAGGCTAGTGTAGCCTGCAACTAAATAAGATTCATGAATAAAATACTTAACCTGGATAAAGGTTTTAGGCCGAAATATAGACCTATGTTGTTAAGGTCAATGTAATTTTCGAAGTAAAAATAATTGAATACGAACAAGGAAAATATGTATCAGTTCAGTGAACAAGCGAGCCTATTTATAATAACAATAAAACACAATTCATTGAAACTGTTTACTAATAATGTTTGCTAAAACGTTGCTATATTTACTAGACCTATCTGCTTTTTAATCTGAAAGCAGCATACAGCCCAGTAGGCCTACCCAGCACACAAATAGGCCGTAACTTTAGGAAACCATACATAAGGCTTTTTAAGATCACTTGATTTAAGAAATTAATCTGAACAACTGACTAATTCTAAAACTAGTGAATGCTTCGTACTTTTAATTGAATGGGGGGGGGGGGGGGGGGGGGTGGTCGTGTGGCACCTAAGTCGTAAGAACTCGGCAAACGAAGAATTGCCACGCTCGTTATCACGCACGGCCTTTAAATATGTAATGCTTGAATTACATTATCTTAAATTATAAAAACCCACAATCATATGCTATCCCATACCGAGATGACATGATCTATGGTTACACTCAGATAAAGGTAAAAGATTTGGGAGTATTAAACATTAGGTTCACATGTTGATCAATGGAAGGGCAGGCTGTGAGTGACCCTCCCTGACTCTATCCATAAAGGATAGGAAGTGAGATTAGTTCTGCAGCGGTTTATAATCTTGGGCCTGTGTTGAATGTGAAAGTTAGTCATGCGGTTTCTACAAGATTGAGTGAGGCAGGTACAGATCATCTGCCTGCACTGTTGAGGGGGGAGGGGGGGAGAGTGGTGGCAATGCACAATGGTGACGGTTTCATTTTGACGCATACTGTAGTGCATGTCACGGTCACAAAATGACAAAAACCCACTTGCTTTTGTTGCTTATCTTTTATTATTGCAAAACATACCTTTTAGAACCATCCAGTTAACAAAACAGCAAAGTGCTCATTTCTCCCATTTTAAAGAATGACATTGTTTCAACAGCCAAATGCTGAAAGGGGAAATAAACAAAACAAACCAACAAAAAAAACACAATAATGTTAGGACATGGATCAGGGAAACCAGACAAGAGTAGACTGCCACACATTTACTGGATGCCTGAAAGGCATATAACAAGAGTTCAATTCTGAAATGTATATTGAAAGCAGTTAACCATGGAAAGGTCACAACATTAAACGTTGTTTAAAAAATGTTAATGCGAACAGATTAAAAAATTACTGAAGTCCCTGCCTATCATGAATGCCATGTCACTTTTTTTTTAAAGGATTTTTAAAGTTCATGAACTGACCACATTTTAAACTATGAAAACTCTGATTAAACCAAAGCACAAAGGTCTTGGTCCTAACTTTTGTGAATGTGATATTTCTTCACTGAAACTTTTAACTTTCATGTTGAAACAAATAAGTATTGTGTAAAGATAAGATATTAAAAAGTGCCTTATATTTGAAAGTTAAAGGCAAACTGCTGAGCTACAGTTGAGTACCCCATGTTACATTCAAGCAGTTTTACTAAACAGCTCAAAGGAAATTTTCACCTGCGTTCTCAATTAAATACGTTTAGTTCACAGATTGCATTAGCCTAAAAAAATATTAAGCAACCTACATATCCCTTTATACAATTTTTTAATTTAAAATAAAAATATCTGTTGAATAACCAGGTATAGCTTTGTCCTCACTCCTATAATAGTTAGAATGTGTAATTTGCTGTCTAAACAAAACTGAGTGTAAAATACACTTATAGAAACACTCAGTAAAGTTAAGGGGACTGGCCAGTGCAGGTCCCTCAATCATCCTGCACTGTAAAGATGAACTATCACCAAAACTTTTAAGACATCATCCTCAAGGGATTCATTTCTTATTCACATCAACACCCCAAGTACCCACCCGCCCCCAAAGAATAGTGCAGTTACATGCCTAGGTCCTTCATTTCTGGGGTTTATACATTTGATCAGGTTCACTGACTTATATTCTGTGATTCTTTTCTTAACGGAAGGGGGTAAAAAAAACAAAAAAAACAATTTGCCCCACATAACATAATGGCACGCAGTGGGCGCATCTGTCCATCACATCTATACTTCTTGGTCTGTCTCACACACACAGGCACCCTCAGAATATGTGTAATACGTAATGTAATCTTGCCTTCCCCTTTACAGACGATTAAATGATACAAATGATACACAATACAATATGTATAATCTACACTCCATCTGATTTGACTGAATTCTTGACATTAATTATAAAGTAATAAAGATTGTTAAAGCCAAATGGAAATCATGTAAAAATTCCAATAATTCCAAAGTACAGAAAGAGTATATACACATCAGTAAGTGCTGTTTAGCCGTAATACCCACCGACACACCGAACCTCCCTCCAAGCATCATGGTGACCAATAAGAAACAACAGACACTGTTAAGCATTAGGAAAATGTAAGCCTAACAGGTCACCTATTATAGTTCAGTATATTCTTCCACACAATAGCCAATCTCATTCTCATACAAAAAACAGTGTGTTGCATGAAGTAAGGATGCCATTTGAATTATTTTTTTACACTGCTGGGTGAAAATTCAAAAACCATGTGGACACGAGAATCTATGACATTGTAAGCCAAAGAGCTCAAGTGTAAAGCTTTTGTTCCAAGGCCATAACCCTCACACCCTTTGTGACAAATTCATTTTTTTTTTTTTTGTACAAATTCACATAAGTCAGTAGTATTCCGTTCCCCTGAAACAAGCTTGTTAAACGGTGACGTATTCCTTAAATGTCACAGTGAGACAGTTGGCTGTAACGTCCGTAATGATAATGTTCCCCAGAAAAAGGCTTGAAACAAGGAAGAGGTTCCTCTGTTTGTTCAGGTGCTGCCAGTGCCTCTTCCTGCTGTGCTGGATCTGAGGCCTTTGTCTGTGAGTTCATCTTAACCCTGGGCTTCACACAGCTGAGGTCAATAGGCTCTTCTGGATTTGAGTCCAGAAAATCGTAATGCTGCCCATTGTTGAGGTGGCTGTCTGGACTGAGGGCTATGGGGTTGGCCTGTGGTGTGGAGAGTACACTACTTGGGGTTGCTGATGCTTCTGGAACTCAGGAACTTCTTGCAGCCACTCCGGTCGTCTTCAGGTGCAGAGAGGTGGCGCTTGAGGGCAGAGGCCCCATTCTGGGCCAACTGGTTCCCCCCTCTGGTCCAGCCTGGGACAGGGCCGCCCATTTCAAAGGGCCAGGGAGTCAGGTTGGGTTTGGTGGTCAGTTTGCAGTGGCTGATCATCTGACAGCTCGCCCAGATGCACAGCTTCTTCCATTTGGCTCTGTGCTGCCCCAGTCTCTGCCCTCGGAGAGTTACCCTCTTTTTCCTTAGACAACTGTCCATTATTTAGTCCTGAAGCAGGAACGTGCAAGTCATCCACACCGGTTTCCGCAAGTTCATTTTCCTGGGCCTGTCTTTTGGCAAGCTTAATGTGGTCCAGTAGTGTCTCTGTACTGTTGTCTCCCAATTGGTTCAACCTGCTGTGGTTTCTCTATCCTCTCGGGGTCCCCATTCTTGATCTTCGCTGCCTGCATTCCATTCTCCATGTACTTGCTCATGACAATCACTATCCTTCCATTTTTGTTTTTTGTTTTTCACAATTTTCATCTTACTCCCAACCCCATTTGGCAGGACAGCCTCCTTGGTGTTTGGGTTGAGAGCCGGCTCACTGGCACTGAGGTGGGTTGGCAGCTTTTTCAACCCGATTGGGAGATCTTTCACTTTCCTCAAGCAGCCTGAGTCTTTGTCACGGACCCACTTCTGCTGCAGGGCTGAGGGCCAGATTCCATCCTTGATTGGTGGGCTCCAGACCTTTGGCCCTCTGGTACTGTATATCATACATCTTGGGGTCTGGCTGGTAGTGGTGATGCTTTTTGCTGTTCAGTTGGTAGTAGTATTTTTTTCTTTCCATTTGCCTGCTGCTCCACTGGGCACTCCTTGTAGTTGGGCTGATACTGGTGGTGTTTCTTGCTGTTCAGCTGGTACTGCTGCATCTGAGGTCGGTGCATCTGGACTGGACCAGATTTAGTTTGACTGTCCTCATCCAGGGACGGCTCCTGAAACCCAGAGAGGATGCTGGATCTCCGTGCAAAAGAGGGAACCTGAAATCGCCAGAAGGAAACACCTGTTAAGCCTGGAATAAACAGCACAATTTTAGAAGACAATAGCATTGTGACCAAACTGGCACACTGCAGCTATAATGTCGCTGCAGCAAAGTTGTTTTGACACGCGACGCAGCATTTGAAGTGGGGTATCTTGTTTCTACCATTTGACGTAGTACAACCCCGTATGGATCAAATAAACGGTCGTGTTCCTGCCTCATTTTCTTTTATGTTAAACATGTGTTTGGCTTGGTGCTAACGTGCGGGTTGCCATTGTCCTCTCTCTTCCCACTATTGCTGCTACCTCTTATGACCCTACAGGAAACAGATTGCCTGAAACAGCTGCAAGCAGATTGAGTTGTTGAATGGTCGATTTTACATTGGTTGTTGGTAGCCCTTATAATAAGCACTGTTCATGAAACCAGGCTCTGAAGACGATTCCGGCGAGAAAATGTCTTAGCTTGCCATAAATTGAACAGAAATCTGTAGGTGCTCTCAAGAGAAATTATTGTGGTTCCTCAACACCTGACACACAGTAAGATATACGCAGCCGAGCAGATGTATGATTTCATCACGCACATGCTAAGCATGTGAGTTTCAAAGGTAATCACAGAAAATTTGTATTTCGTACAGGGCCATTTTCCGGGAAAAAACCACAGATGAAGTAATATTGTGTATTCCAGATATAAAACAAGAGAACATGAAACAGCCATTACAGATGTATCACATTTAATGGTCAAAACATATGACAGTAAATCTGTAAAATAAATGAATAAATGAAAAATGCTATTTAAATGTCTTCATGTTTTCACCCATTTGTTTTTTTTATCAGTAGACACTGCTGACCGAGTCCTTGGCTGGGCTGGGCGGAAGGACACAGACAAATCTATACCATGTCAATGAAGGCGTCCGTTGTATGCATCACTCAAAGACTCGTCACAGTCTAACCGGTTCTGTTACCCGCAACCATCCTCCAGGCCATTATACTGATATATCAGAGTCACCAGAGTTTCTGTAAGCATGACCTTAGCTAACAGGAATGCCAGTGGCTGTGTCATGCCTCATTATTGATTTTATACCACATGTGTGCCTTACAGACACCTAATCACACCTCCAGTATTCCTGAGAGGAACGAACACTGCACTCAGAAAGAGAGCTCCATTTGAGTTTATGAAAAGCACATGGGATGGCGGGTGGGATCTTTGGACCCAGTTCCAAATAAGAACATAGAGGTTGATGCGATTTACTTCCTTCTAGGACTACAATTTCAACATAAAAGCCCTAGATATTTCTATTATACACAATGTTCACAACTGCCAATTAGGTTTTTAGTTCTAATTTCATACTACAAACTCCAATCAGCAGGTAAAAATAACCAATAATTAATGCTGTTTGGGCTAATTTACAAAATGGCATGCAACTCTCCTCTTCTGTAACCTTATGCAGAGCAAGGAGGCAATCCCTGCAGAGAAATCTGTTGCTTCCAAGTTTCAATGCAAATTTTCACAAAATAACGGGGGAAAGAATGAAAATGTCCCCAAACCTAGCAAAGGCCAATAGCCAGGAGAGCACATCCTGTAAATCCTGAGGCAAACTGTTACGAAAGTAATGTGACCATTTGTGTTGTTACTAAATAAAATGTATACTAAAATAAAGGAACAGGAATGAGTTACCTGGAGTAAGAGGTTTTTAGGTTTGGGTCCCCGTTTGCGATACCCCAACAACTGCTCCTGCCTTTCCCTGAAAATAACACAAAGTACAAGCATATTCAACAATAACATCACACACTTCATTTAGGAAAATGAAATATATATCACCGTCTGCACTCTGCATCAAGCATTCTGCCTAAAGCGTTCTTGTGACGGCAAGTGCTTACAGCAGAAATACCGCCATACGCTTGGGTCTAGCTATTATCAGTATCAACAGCATGTCGATTCTTTGTAGCTACCAATCATTCAAGATCAAAACATGTTCAGAGTTTGATTGCTCAGGAATATTCATACTCTGTAACGTGACAGTCTATTGTGGATAAAGGTTAGTATCTTGGTGCTGGACTTTGCCTCCAGGTCTCTTAATTAAGTTGAGGTCTTGGTCCAAGTCTCATTCAAGAAAAATGTATTGGGATGTGGTCAATCCAGCAAAAGTTCTGAGCTATTGTTCATACACACAGTACTGACAAAGGAATGTCAGTTTCAGTCACAGTAATTGTCTAGTACTTCTTAGTGCTAAAGGGTTCAATAGCCGATTTAATAATTAATTAATCTCACTGTTATCAACCGTACAGTCCAAAAACCACATAAAAATAAATAAGTAATCAAATTATTTCCTGTTGAAAAATTCAAAAGTCCATATATTTGTGGCTAATAGAATCAATTTATTCTTAATTTTCTTGAAACGGAGTTGCTAGAATTAAAATGCTCTGAGCACACAAACTCTTAAGAATTCATAAAGGTGCCTGTATTTTCTTGCATAATTTAAATGTTTCAACATTAGCGTATTTACTGAAACATTCACATAATAATAGTTACATAGTGCAACATAAAGTACTATTATACAATGAACATTACAGTAGGTTCCATCAACACTACTCTTCATCTAAAAGCATATAGTTAGATCTTTTTCAGGAACAAAGATCTAACTATATGCTTTAACACAGCACCAGTCACATAACTCATTATGTAGTAAATTCAATACGCAGATCACAAGGGTCAAATTTAATTATAGCTTGGGAAATTGTCTGTCCAGGGCAACCCCCTTCCTCACACGTTTTTGCCTGGTTTTTAGCTCAATTCTAAACCCAGAGACCACTGTTCATATTTCCATGGTCATGCTTAACACCAATCTGATTCGCCTACACCATTAGTTAAAACAAAAACATTTCCTTTTGGAAAGGGGGATACCCGCATGCATAAGTAAAGGGGCTTGTCCGCGATCATCACTAATGAATAGAATGTCATTATTGCGGCACAGTGGGTGGGAGGAGGCAGGCTTTTGATGACACACGGAGCCACGGCAAACTTTCTGCTCCATAGGATATAGGCCTAGAAATAGCATGTATTGGTTAACACCATGAGACCAACAACAAGGCACAACCCTCGCGACCAGAACCATCGTGATCAGCAGCAAGTGTACTGGCTGACCTCGACCCTTTCACTTAGGAACACTGTAGCGTTTAGTAGGCTATACTCCCAGGAAATTACAATATCGTGACGCCTTTTATGAGGAGCCAGGGAGCACTAAATGTCAATTTAAATATTGATTCTGAACCCGATTCCTTTCAACGCACACGCACCTCTATCGCTAGAGTTCCCCACACTGCTATAAACAGGAAATAATACAGAGCATGCTGACAGTTCTAAAAAAAGGAAAAAGAAAAAAAAACCTGCCGCCAATTTCAGACTCAGGGCGCACTATCGGGGGAAAGTAAATATAAAACGCAAAATGGCGTAGAGAACGAAACCAGTTTTGTAGGCATATTTAGCCTGAAGTAGCTATCGTGTGAATGTCACAAATTTAGCCTATTATGTTCGAAGTCAATATTTCTAATGCTGTATCAAATCATTTTTGTGATGGCATGTGTAATGCAATATCTCATCCACACTGGCCAACGCCGATTAAGTATTACACGAGGCTATAATTTTCTTCAATGTCTCTGTAATGTTACCATGAAGGCATAGGCTAGTTATAACTCGGAACTTTCGAATGATTAGGCTACTTATCAAAGAAAACACAGCCATCTAAACAAAAGATGCAATTATGTTACTTTTATGTGATATTATACTCCATCTATAGTATAACATCAGCTTTCAATGTTTAAAAAAACATTGAGGTAGCCTATATGCTTTTTTAAAATACATCTTAAAACCAAAAACTAAGACGCCCTGGATGTACATAAACAGAAAGGGGTCTACTCTTTAGCCCCACGCCTCACACACGCAATGAGACCATTACAGCGCTTATCCTCCTCCTTTCAGATAAGATCAACAAATCGTCAAATCAAGGTTAGCTCACCTGTTTTGGAAAGCCACAAGAAGTCGCGGGTCCAGGATGTTTTCTTCTGGTTCCCACGTGTTGTATCTATAGGGGGGGGGGGGGGGGGGTGAAGTCAGTAGGCTACTCGAACTAACATTTTATGGCACTTCAAATTCGCGCAAAACAAAATAAAAATAGTTCCATGTGTCCTAGCAATATGAACGATCCTAAATGAATTTTGACCAATAGCTTTCTCAACCACTGCACATTTTGTCCAGTGTGTCTGTTATCTATATATGGCTATGCATATGGTAAATGGAAAGAGTGGTGGCAAACACTGGCAATAATTTTCCTCCAAATATTTTTAACTAAACCCTTTTCCACATTTACTGCTGGGTTCTGTAAACACAATTGAATCAATTTATACAGACTGATCATTACTGATGTTATTAGTCTTCTGATCTAAGCAGAAAACGTCATTAAGGTAGGGACATTAAATGCATACGGAGATCCGTATTAATAATAACTAGTCACATGTAGGTATTATATTCTAAGTATTTCTAAGTAGGCTATATACGAAACATCCGTGGCATACAACTGCATGCGTCTATATTCATTATAGCACATGTTAGCTATCAATGGTAAGATTTTATATTATTGCATTTGAACTTCAAACATAAAAAAACATACAATATAGCTACAGTATCGAGCCCACTCATATTTAGCTTGACATGAATGCCACTATGAGGGTCGTCAGCGAAGTTACGCTGTCAACAAAACGGGAAAAAAAGAAACAGGAGGTGGCTGTACATTCTCCCTTCCCTCGCATAAATTAGTGATGGCATCCGTAGCTACATCGATCCACACACACACTCGCGCGCGCGCGCGCAGACACACACATTTGAGATTGATATAAAAGGCTTCAGAAGCGTTAGCCTCGACAAGCTGTGCGGCTAAGCAAGCAAAATGATGCCTGACATTGTGGATAAAGTTTGACATTTAATACCGACTTACTTAGGAGACCAGCCCCTCCACTTGACCAGGTATTGTATTCTACCCTGTAGAAAAAAAACAGAAAAAAACACGAGTTAATGACTCTCGACAATATAACGTTACAAGAACCCTCCCAGCTGGCTAGCTTGATAGCTACCTAAATGAAAACATCAACCGCGGGTTTCTGCGATGACTGTGCACATAGCCAACTAGCAGGCTAGTCTATGTTGCTACCGAATTGATGCGTTTTGTCCCATAGGCTGTAGAGGTTTACCCGTATCGAGTTTTAGTTGGCTGCCTCGCTAACGTTAGCTACCTTTCTGATCCGCTTCTTTTCGATGCTCTCCACCGCAAAGACGTGTTTCTCCCGCGGCAGGCAGCTCCATTCTCGCTGCTGTGTTCAGGATTTTACTATACAGAAGCTGTGGAGGTTGTCACTCGGTCCGTCCGGCTGGTAATTTTCCTTTCGTTCGAAGCAAAATGCTTTTTCCCTCCAGTCAGTTTCTCCTTCTCTCTCACCCTCAGTGGTACTACTCGTTGGGCATTGGCAGCGGTAAGCTATGCACTCCAGGAGAGGCTTGCAGAAAAACAGTTCATGCAAATAGTTAGGGGCGGTGACGTCAGAAAGAAGAGGGGGAGGTTAGGGGATAGGAACAGGTTTTTATTCTACAGCTTTAGGATGCAGCGCTGGATTTAACTGCAAGAGGGAGCTCTGTAAATCATAATATTTTCCTTCAAAATAGTAGCCTATATGATACATGTATGTCCATCATTTAAGACAGATACGCCACACCATAGTTTCTACCCATTGAAGTTTAAAGTACTAATAAAGATGAACAGGCTACACAGCTATACTTTTACAGTACACTTTTACATGAGCCTGTGTTGGCAACATTTTAATAAACAATGCAGGTGTTGTTGGGAGAAAGGAAGGAATTTAAAATATATATTTATTCATATTTAATTATTCATACATAATTGTAGCACCAATTGACCTGTTTGTTCACATTATGCTAAAATTAAATATATGCAGATAATGGCCAGATAAGACACCCTTAAGGGCTGGAATGACTATTATTTAGCAACAAGGACTTATAAAAAAGACAAAAATATATCAATAAAAATATTATCTACACAGCTTGAATGTAGGCTATAATTTTGGTATAGCATACCGTTGATTAGCCCACAAAGTAACAACAGACCCGAATGTCTCTGAAAGATTTTTCAAAGTTCATGCTTTGAATTTTGTAAATCAGGGTCAAGTATGGTTCGTTTGTTAAATAAAAAAACATAAAGAAAAACGCAGAATAAGTTTATTTTCTGCCTCAGCAATTTAACCATATAGGCCATCATACTACTCAAAAGGTAGGCTACGTACGAACGTAGGCTACATTTATTATGTTTCATAGTTTTTCAAAACACTATTTCGGTTAGGCTATATTCAGAAGCTAACATATTTAACACAGACGAGTAGTTTTTGACAGTTAGCCTAGAGAAACAGTTGAAGAAACCGATGGCAAAGCGCATTAATTACAAACCCCTGCGCATTTCATACAGTCTAAGATTCATGGAAAATAGGTAATTAGGCTACACAGCCTATGGGATAGGCTAGATTGGCTATCGCTCTTGTGTTTAGGCTATATTTTGAGATAGGGGCGGATTTTATCTTCTCACTAGTGGGAATTATGGTAACAGAAGTAGGCATTTAGAAGCGTGAATGCTATTGCTAAATTATCGGTTAACGTAGCCTATATCCAAATATAGCCTAATCAAGAAAGAAATCTTTCAACGTGGCTGCTGAGCTTGGAATTTCAATGGACGTAGTCAATTACAGCGGGATCCTACACGTTTTAATTGGCATGATCATGAAAACGACGCCGTTTTTTGAATTGCCCTGGGCTCGTGTGTAATCTAGTGGAATTTCCATGCACACCAGTAGCCCGTTTTTTATCTATTTGGGTCACATAATTATCCTTTCGGTCGGTGGCATTTTCACCCAGATTTTTTATAGGCTACCATCTGAATCCCTTGGCGAATGACTTTGGCATTCTGGCAACACTAGGCTATCATGAAAGCTGCAGGCATTATTTCGGTGATTGTCTTTTGCTCTTATTGCGGTTAGCTAGATAGCTACAGAACTTTTATGAACTGTCACCTTTGATGCAACCAAACTGGTAAAAAACGGTGAAGGCTACGCACGCACGCATGCACACCCACATACACGCACACGCAAGAGTAGCTGACAGCTTTGTCAATTTGTTGAGAGATTAAGCTGTTTTTACTTAATTAGTGTAATAATTACGGTGATAACGAGGCGCACTTTCTCATTTAAATAGCGTTTTTTTTTCTTCGTTTTTTTCATAGTCTATCTTTAACGTCGACGCACATAAGCGAAGTGGGTGCGAAATTTCACTTTCGTAGGCTACACGAATCGCGTCGCGTGCTTATTACTAAAATACAGCACCAGAAGGGTTAAAACTAGAACACAGTTCATACAGGCGGCAATCTCCAGCCTATTGCAAGCAGGCACGACTCTCTTTCCATATAAGGTCATAAACGCAAAAACAGCAATGAAATATCAAAGAACGTATTTAATTAACACATGCCGTTTGAGCTTAAAAAGTAGCCCTATACACGATAGGTTCAGTCCTCGTAAAGAATACTTTCAAGACAAGAAGACTGGAGTAGTCGCTATATTTGTGGTTTTTCCATTTTACGTAGCCAACAACTATAGCGGGGAGAGATCCGTCAAACTGTCGCAGTGTAACATAGACCTTGAAGTTTTTTTCTACACCAAAAGCGTCATCGCAATGAATAGGCTACAGATATTACAAAATGCAATAGCCTACTGTTGTTTTTGGTTAGCTAAGAGTTCACTAAAACAACAGCTAAGCACATCCACATCCTAACAAGGATGCGCACAAAAATTGACCAATTGACTATATTATACTATACATTTAGTAATAGCAAATTTTACTATAGATTAATTAGATATTCTAATGTAAACTAACAGACTGAGTAAAAATGCTTCTAATAAACAAGATTTGAATCTCCAATGTGTGCACGTGCTCAGGTGCAAAAGGTAGTGGGCTGCACGTGCGTTCATTATCTCGGTATGACTTAAATAAACTCCCGTGAACTGAAAAAGGCAAATAAAACACCCAGGCGAGTTCACCACTTTGACGACAGATAACAGTATAGGCTACACTACAATTATAGCCTCTTGCTCCTGTGACTTTATATTTTGTTCAGCTCATCCTCATTGTCACTAACTTGTTAACTATAGACCTAAGCCGTTCTAAAGTAGGCTATTATAGCGTAGGTCTTAAACATCAGAGCCCTTCAATTAATCGATAAAAAAATAGGCTATAGCCAAGCCAATTGAAATGGCCATTGTCGCCATGATAACGCTATGGCTGTGGATTATAATTTTATTTTTAGGCTACGCAAAATAATTAGGCTACCTGTCTCTGTCCACAGTCAAAACAGAGTCCCTGGGGGGTGGGGGCGGGGATCACAGACCCTGCTCTTTCCCTGACTCTTAACAACTTCAAGAGTTCAATGCCTAGCATTTTTTCATGGGAGTTGTACTTTCACCACCAATCTGTAGCCTATTTATTGGTGATAATGACGACGTTCATGATAATAATATATGAGTTAGACTAATATTTTTGCTAGCCTGAGTGTAAATGTAGCTTTAAAATTAGAATACCTTGCGGTTAACTTGAAGTTCAGATAAAATCATTTAACGTGTTTTATGTTGCACAGGTAACAGTGATTGTAAACAGATAATTTGTGACTTAGATAAAGGACTCCTCATATAGGTTAAGCCTTTACATACATTGCATTTTGTATAGGAAGTTTCAGCAGATTTCTTAATCTCGGTAAAAAGATCGATATAGGGAAACTTGGAACAATTGGATCCAAATAATTAATTAGACCCAATTGCCCTATCTTATGAAAAAAGTGAATTTGGCCTATACTCTCGCATTAGTACCAAGAACATAGTGTTCGTATTAGCTGTGACTGCTTTTCTGGCCTATTTGCCCTACTGGCACAATACGATTTCCGAGGGGACCGCTCACCCCAACGATTGCGTCAATGACGGAGAGCGCCGTTTTGGTTTTGCTGGCTGTACGCGACCTATTCCATCGACGTTCTTTAACTTCCCGGTAGGCTACTGTATAGCCATACGCGTGTCCACAACTACAAAGCTTCATACAAGAGAGAATATATCTGAATTGAACAATTTTGTTGTTTCTATTACAAAAGGTGCAGTTCTGATGTCTGTCTGATGAAGAAAAATTTGTGAACATTTTACTCTCATTAAGCTACCTTGCAATCTTTTGCGTGAATTGTACAAGGAGAATAATATAGGTTTCCTGGTGCAAAAACTATTAGCATATGCATGCATGGATATCTGAGCTACACTACATGTGATTTATTTAAATGTTGCTTTTTTAATTTACTTTAAAATAAATAAACAAGACCATAAGTTTATATGACTGAAACAAAGAAAAAAGTTATACAATATTATACAATTGTGAGGGACAGAAAACGCACAAAGACAACATTTTGTGTGAAAATTATATAATGAAAAACGGTGTTAGAATGCCCCCACTTGTAGCCTACCTAAGATTATTTTTCTGAAAATGTAAAAATATAAAATGTAGTCTGTATTAGGTTGATCAAACTTAGAAGAGTGTAATTATAGGCCCTCCATTTTGGATTAGGCTACAGGTATTTACCTTCACAAGGTCAAATGGTAATGTATAGCTTAGGCTACAGCAGTTGTTTTAAAGGTTATCGTGCAGACGTGGTAAAAGTCACAACCAAAACGATGTTTTCTCATTATCTTTACTTACCCAGTTTTCCCAGATGTCTTTCACCCAGGTCAAAAGCTTACAGATCTGTAATTTGAGGGAAATTACATTGTTAAACTGTAGTTTATTGAATGCTATTAAAACAGTACAGAATGCCTTACTCCGGTGGACCTTAATGGCATGGGACCACTCCAAAGAACACACACACACACATACACACACACGTCAAATTGAATTGGGCCATTTGTGGAGGCCCTTTGACACTACATTATATGCAGATATGCAATGAACCTGGCTAGATTTAAATTGAGATCTAAACCTATAAATCTTGTCAGGAGGTGTAGCCTAGTCCTTAACTTACAACCAGCTTCCACCTCGAACCAGCGTAGGCTATGTAGCCTTCTGTTTCTGAAGTTATTTTTTTATTGTTATATTCTTACAATGGACGTTTTATCTCGTGCCAATTTTCATCGGCCGGAAATGAATAGATTGAATCAAAGGATTTGTGGAAAGCGTATTGTATTGTTCCCAGGCATTCACTACAGCCGTAGTCGTTCCGTCAAGGTGGTCAATAAAAAGCATCCAATGGCGCTATGTAGTTTGTGCGCGTTTCTTATTCTTCAATTCTATTCTCTGTAATTATTCTACTGTCACCTTGCCAATGGTTATCGTTTTACAGTAGCTATGATTCATGAAATAATTATTTTGTGTTTTGTTTGAAAGGTCCCCGGAAAAACACTGTATAACCTAACCCTTATTACATTGTCCGATGTGTCCTGAAAGTATAGACCGGTATCTTAACGTAAATTAATATAATATAGCATAGAACAGGCAGCGAAACCATGCGTCTAAACCTTGATTTCTCGAATAGACCTTTCCCTTTGGTTACGACTAGAGTAGCCTAGCTACATTACGTTGCTGCGAACCGTTTGCAAGATGCCAAAACCTCCCCAACACCCACTCAACAGTGCACTGAAGGAGAGAGGTATTGCTTTTACTTGGTGATGACCGAATGCAGTAGGCTAGATTCAATGGGGAAATATCTCCGTTTATTCTTCTCCCATCTGCGAGGAGTCGGGGACGCACATTTCGGTAACATTCTCAGCTCAGCAAAGACAAATGAGTGCAAATCTACAGGCCAAGGTTATTCCCTTAACGTTGCATCTAACCAAGCCTGTTTTATCCGTGGCTGTTGTCTGGGAGAATGCACGTTGAGGATCGCAATCATGATGCTCTGGTTGTGGTGTCCCAGATG
This sequence comes from Synaphobranchus kaupii, assembly GCA_029718625.1. Taxonomy (NCBI): domain Eukaryota; kingdom Metazoa; phylum Chordata; class Actinopteri; order Anguilliformes; family Synaphobranchidae; genus Synaphobranchus; species Synaphobranchus kaupii. The sequence goes on from CM056379.1 coordinate 20,971,944, forward strand.
TGCAAATAGTTATAAACCAAAGCTCTCTGATCTGTGTTTAGAAATTGTGTCTGAAAACATAACTACCTAATCAAATAATACACATTTATGTTTTTTTTTTTTTTATCAGAGCACAGTACAGCGACTAGCCTACGTTACAAACAGCAGTCTTGCTGGTTGAACAGGTATAACTCCGGGTCATTGTGTTCCATTAACTGCAGAGCACCTGACTGCAGATGTACAGAAAAACCTTTGCACCATAACCTTTACCAGAAAGCCTACTATGGAGGCATTCACAGTTTACCTTTTCATAACTGGCTGAATAAGACTGTAAGGAAATCCCAGCGTAGCCTAGCGCAGAAGCACCTGCACAGTAAAATGTCCAGTGTTAATTCAACTCTAACAGTGTACATATGAGCCTAATCTGGCCAGAGCAGGCTCACATGTGCACTGCTAGAGTTGAATCAACACTGTTAGAGTTGAATTAACACTGGACATTATGCTGTGGATTTACTGTGTGGTGAGAGAGAAATATGTCATTTTCACAGGTGAAAGGCAATA